>VZRI01006800.1:1146-125723 GCA_013397515.1 Upupa epops
TGATTCTATGATTCTATGATTCTATGATTCTATGATTCTATGATTCCATGATTCTGATTCCATGATTCTATGACAAGGGAAAATTATGCCAAGCAAAGTTTAGGTTGGACATTAGGAAAAACTTCTTCCTGGAAAGGGCCATCAGACCTTGGAACAGTCTGCCCAGTGAGGGGGTTGAATTGCCATCCCTGGCCATGTTTCAGATGCATGGAACTCTGGAGCTTAGGGACAGGGTTTAGTAGTGGCCTTGGGGCAGTCGGGTTAATTGTTGGACTCAATGATTAAGAAAGTCTTTTCCAACCAAAATGATTCTATGATTTGAAGTTTCTGTTTGCACTGCCAGCCCAGCAGAGTACCCAGATTGGTGTCTGAAGTTATCTGTCACACTGTTTTATAGAGAAGCAAACAGCTGAAGCTCTCCTGAAATTTCTAGATCCAAGATTAAAGTCTTCCATGCAGCACTCAAGATCAGGTCTACTGTTGGTGTCAGAAGTTTAATTTATTGATGAGATTGGGGTTACAGAACAAAATACAATGTACTCACACATTTTTTATATAGAACTTTGTCCCCTTGAAATAAGTGCCTCTTGGTAAATATGAAATACCTGAGCAGCACGTCCCCACAAAGACTTCCATGAGCTAAGTGAAAATTAGTTTCAGTATAAGCATTAGTACTTCTGCAACCCAGACTAAGGTCAGGGTTTGGACTCCTATGTAGAGAAGATAAAAAGTCAAGTGAAATGTGACTTGCTTGTCAGTAAAGGCAATAATAATGAAAACAAAGGATGTTGCTAGGAGATTTTGAGTGGCGGTGTTGCATCGTTCTTCAGATGAGCTGTACATCCTAAGCACGACACACGTAATTGTGGTTGTACCTGTGAGAAGTCTTGTTTATTAGGGAGCATCCTGGGTTCAAAAGGAGGTGTTGATCAGTCTTTGGGCTGTTATCTGCAATTTAAGCACATCAACCAGATTTTGAGGAGCTGTTGTCAACATTTTCATTTAAAATAAAATCCCTCAACATGAAAATATAACTCTGTGCAAAGTGCTCATAGTATTTTGCAACGGCTATCTTTCCCTTTTCACAGTGTTTGACTTAACTGGTCTAAAGAGCCGCTATACCATTCACTCTGTGCCAATTAAATCTTTTATTTTTAATTATTATTTTCTTCTTCATGGCTATGCAGCTTCAAATTAAAGGACAGCTGAATTTTCAGAGCCTCTCCACCCCTGAACTTTTCTTTGAGGTTCAGTACAGACTTTTCCCTTGAGGAAGAACATTCAAGGAGACCTTCTTTAGAAGTCCTGCCAAGATAGTGTTGGGACCTTGATGGTTTGAGATGTGAAAGCCTGGCTGACTTCTCAGCTAAGCTTGTGAATGCTTTGGGATGATAAATACAGAGGGAATTGGACTCCCTTCTTCTAGGTCTCATTCTTTGCCTAGAAAATGTTTAAGCTGTCTCTCTTTCCTGGGGCAAGTAATAGAGCATCCAGTGTATTTCACCTTTATTGGTTAGGAAAAGAGCTGATAAAAGAAAGTAATCTATTCCTTAGGATTTTACAGTGTCATTTCCATGAAGTTAGATGTTAACTACTTGCATGAAACACTTTTTAATGGAACACACTTTTACCAGATGGGAGGAAATAAGACTCTAGCTGCTATTTTATTTTTCTGCACTTTCCTCAGGCTCCATCTATATTGCAGCTATAACCCAACCCCCCAAACCCAATCACAACAACTTTGCCATCTTACCCCATTGCAGAATGGTTAACAGTTCCCAAGATGAAGAGGTCTAACCATTTCTGAAACAAGGTATGATATTAGAGGGTACCTTAATAACTCTTGCAGTTCAAAGATTTAGCAAGATCAAAAGGAGTGAGTTAGTGCCTTGTCAGACCTCTTGGTTCAATCATGTTGAACCATGTTTCCTGGCTGACGTTAGCTGTATTTTAATCCAGGTTTTAGGTTCACTTCTCTCAGCATGCAGCTGTGTGAGCAATCATATTGAAGCGAACATCACAGCACAGCATGGTAGGAGTTGGAAGCGATCTCTGGAGATCATCTGGTCCGATCTCCCTGCCAGAACAGGTTTCCTAGAGCAGATCCCACAAGAACACATCCAGGTGGAGTTTGAATGTCTCCAGAGACCGACAATCCACAAAATACAAAACTTAACTGAGCAGCTTGTTCCAGTGCTCTTCCACCCTCACAGTAGTCTCTCCTTATGTTTAGGTGGAACCTCTTTTATTCCAATTTATCTGTTGCCCATTGTCCTGCCACTAGGCACCACTATCAAGAGTCTGGTACCATCCTTCTAACATCAACAAGTCAGATACCTAAAATTGTTGATGAAGTCCCTTCTCAGTCTTCTCTGTGATAAACAGCTCCAGCTCTCCAAGTGTCTCCTCATGGTAGATTGTCCAGTCCCTTCAGCATCTTGGTGGCCCTCTGCTGGATTTTTGCTAGTAGTTCTTTGTCTCTTGAATTTAGGGAGCCCAGAAATGGGCACCGCACTCCAGATGTGGCCCCACCAGAGAAGAGGAGATACTAAATGCTGCAGGGTCAAAGCCAGAGTACTCTTTCACAGTAGGTAAAGATGGGCTGTAAACCTGGCTTGTAAAAGCCCTCACCAGGTCTCAATGTTGGCAAAAGTGTTAGTTTGTAGGTTCATGTGATTTTCTTCCCTCAGGACAGTGGAACCACCTGAGTCCATGCAGGTCTCGACCTCCAATTGGATCATGGATCTGAGATGTGGAAATGGAAAATGGGAATATGGTAGAGGATAATTAGGGGGTAATGCATTTAATACTGTGTTTTCAGCCCAGATTTGGATGTAGCTTGCAGTGCCATCAAGGCTGTGGTTGTAAAGCCTCAGCCCAGGGGTTGACTATGAGTAGTTACAAGCATCCACTGCTTCCTGCGGTTAAAACTGCAGAAGGAGGTGCTGAGTGCTTAGCAGTGTGAGCCCTGAAAGGATTTTACTTTTCCTAGCTTTCATTGCCCAAGGCAACCATAGTTGCCTAGAAATAGTTAATGGTGCTCCTTGCAAAGTCTCATTGTCCTTTTAAGGGTCATCGTTATCTCCATTTTAAGGCTGAACTGAGATTTAAATTTAACTCCACGTTATTGAGATGCAAATCACCTCGGTCTCATAAGTATTATATGTCTAAACCATATTTTTAATCATGAAATTCTTTCTCCTTTTTCTTTTTTTTAAGTGTTTCCCTTTAAGTAGATTTTTTTCCATTAAACTAAATATATGTTTAAATTTTTTTTTTCTCCTCCAAAGGCAAGGTCCTTTCAACTCATGCCAGTGTTATTATTTCTTAAAACGAGTTTCATCTTGATCCATAAACATTTTATGCCAAGAATAATGCCGTTTTAAAGACAATAAGTGCCTATTTCTGCCTGAGGCCATTGGAAACCCTGTAAAGGAGGCAGTAGGAATTAAAGACACTTAATCATATTTCCCCATTTTTAACTGTTATTTTTTTACACTCTGAAGCAGTTTTTCTATCCTTGCTGAGTCCTATTGAATGCCATAAATCTTAATTAAAGATGTAATTTTTTTTCTTTATGAAATTGGAGCTGGAAAGAACATTTCTTATTTTTAAGACTAGCACTGTGTGCAGGCTCATAAAACAAACAAGACTTTTACACTCGCAGGGTTTCAAAACCAGTTATTGCTGCCATCACGTTGAATTGGTTCCATAATTATTATTATTGTTGGGTTTGGTGTTTTTTATGATTATTATTAATGCCTGAGCTTTGCATTTTCTTTGCACAAGACATCATGGGGAAAACAATAACTTACTCAATGTGTGTATCTGTATGGAAAACAGAGGAAGGAAAATAGAAATGCACCCATCAGCAGAGGGATTTTTAATTTCTTTAATGAATTCATTATAAGGTGTTGTGATTTTTCTTGCGGTTTGGGATTTTTGGCATTGTTTTTTTGGATTTTTGCCTTTTTTTTTTTTCTTTCTCTTGTTGGTGCCTGAGCTCTTTCAGCTGGGTAGATTTAAATAACAGAGCTTGTTATGTACAAACATACAGCAATATTTTTAAGCCAAAATAATGGCATTGATTCCTACTGGGAGAAGTGCTACGTCTGGTAATGAAATTTTCCCACTACTCCACATACTTTTCCCATCGAGAGGAAGGAGGAGAGCAGAGTTTCACTGTCTAATCTGTATGGGTGGGAAGAAACCGGTACTCCATACCTCTTGAGACAATGCTGTACTTGTAGTATATCTCTGTATCTGAAACAGAAAACACTGGAGAAGGGTTTCGAAGCCCATTAAATTCAATGGGAAGATTTGTGTTGGCTCTTGGTAACAAGCAGTATCGGCTCTGTTTTAATGGCACCCGCTGGAAGTGTATAATTTGACAGTCTAGTACTGAGCACTAAGGTATTTTAGCAGCCTGCTCTAAAGTCATGGCAAACCAGCATGAATTTTACCAATAATTTCACACCTTTTGTGATTGAGCTTCTTATAGACTAATGGAGGCAGATACTATCAGAGCGAGCTTCCCTTGCAAAGGGGATGGTAGGAGGCACCGGTTAGCAGGTTATGATGACTTTCCAAGCACTTTTCACCACAGAAACAGGCTGATGCAATCAAAGAGGAAGCCATTAAACTTAACAAATTACTGAACACTCCTGGTGTGGAGGGAGTAGCAGTACAGGCACATCCATAAACACAGTCTATCTATTCACAGCTTCCAGCCTAGCAGAAGCTTAGGGAGCCCATTGACTTTTCTTGCGATGATTTCAGACTTTGTGTTAAGGTTAGATATGTATTTATATGTAATACACACATGGTCTTGATGATCAGTAAGTATAGATCGATTTAAATTTGGTTCTTGCTGCTGGACTTTCTCTTTTTAATACTGGTATGTCCCAGCATTTTGGAGATTAAAAATAAAAGAAAGGTTAAAAGTATTGCACATCAAGGAGCAAGCCACTGCTCAAAGGTGTGAGCTCGTGTATGAAAAAGTAATTCTTCAGTCATTAAGCACGTGAATAATGTTGCTCCTGTGAGTAATGCTGCTAAGTCAACAATGAAACATTCATGTGAATAAACCAACCTATGGCTAAGTCTTTGTGGGGGTGCAACCTCATGCTCTCACATTCTGCTGCAAGGTCACTGTGTTTCTACAGCTGCCAAGTCAACCAATGAGACACCAGTGGCTTTTATTAGATGTTCATGGTTACTGTTCCTTAACATAACATGACCTTCCTCAATGAAGCCTGAATCAAAAGGCCATTGATTTACTAGCTGTGAAGTGATGTTTCCTAACTGGCAATTTATTGAAAACATGGTTTCGGTGAGAAAATATTATTTTAGATTCACATTTCTGCTTTCCAAGAGGCATTCTGGAAGACAGAAAACTTGCAGATAATACAGACCCCAGCACAGACGGTCACAGCTTTTATTTTGTGTAGGTTTTGTGTCTGTGACTACACTATCTCACTTCTACATGGGTATTGAATTTGGCACGAAAGCAGGAAGGATGGATACTGTATTGCAAACCAGTTGCTGTGTTTGATAAATTTTCATTTCATACATGATGGTGTTTCAGAAATTCTGAAGTTTCCTGTTGAAGGACCACAATTTTCATGCTTGCTTTATTTTATAAAGGGTAAAAGAACTACAAGGGGGCAAAACCCCACAGTTGTTCTCTTTTTTTTCTCCAGGTACTATAATTTTGAGGGAAATATAATAAAATAAAGTTGAATATTTGCTCCAAGGATATCCTGATCCTTTTACTGGCACCAATACAAGGAAAGAACAACAGTGCTGTGGGGTCATGAATGGCAAGGAGAAAGAGAAGTTGGTTCAAGGGCAGAATAGATAAGTATTTCTCAGTAATTAAACATCCAGATCAACTGATCCCTTTGAACAAAGACCAAAAGAATACCAATAATACTACTCATAAAAATGTAAAATATACAAGGATCATCTTGAGCAACATAACTCCAAGAGGTTCTGTTTATGACAAAATCTCTTTAGGAAGGTGGTTTGACATTGTAATACACAGTTGAAAATCGGTATTTAAAATATTACTAATGTTAGTAATCAACAAGTATAAATATTTGACATTATATATGTAGCACTATGATAAATGTAATGTCTGCCTAAGTATTGTAAGGGTGTGCACACTGGATTTTTAGAAGATAGTCTATTAATTTCCCTTCACAGGTTTGTTAGAAGATAGTCTACCAGTTTCCCTGTACCTCAGATTTTTTAACTCCATTTTTCTTAGATAATTTTATTATTTCACTTGACGTTTGCTTGAACAAATGCATGTCCTTCTTAGATGGATGTACAATTTAGATTGCACGTTGCACATGATCTCTAGGCAGTTACACAGTCCAAACAACCTTCCAAACTCTCTTACAGACTAAGAACAGAAACATAAGTGGAATTGTGTTTGTTCTCACAACTTTTGCAGCCCGTTTGTAATTTACATGGCCTATGGAAGCAGAGACCTGGATCTAGTGGGGTTCCCCAAGGATAAGTACTGGGACCAGTCCTCTTCAATCTACTCATTCATGACTTGGACGAGGGATTAGGGTGCAGTGTCAGCAAGTTTGCTGGTGACACAAAGCTGGGTGGTGTCACAGACTGTGCTGCCATTCCGTGAGAACTGGACAGGCTAGAGAGTTGGACAGGGAGAAATGTAGTGAGGTACAAGGGTCAGTGTAGAGTCTGTCATCTGGGAAAGAACAACCCAGGGACCAGTATAGATTGAGGACTGACCTGTTGGACATCAGTGTTGGAGAAAGGGACCTGGGGCTCATAGTGGTCAGCAGGATGACTATGAGCCAGCAATGTGCTCTTGTGGCCAAGAGGAACTAGAGCATCCTGGGGGGGGGGATCAGAAGGAGGTGGTTAACAGANTGGGTGTCAGGAGAATGGAGCCAGGCTCTTCTCAAGGTCATCTAGTGATAGGACAAGGGGCAATAGGTGCAAACCAGAACAGAAGAGGTTCGGTCTAAATATCAGCAGGAACTTCTTCCCAGTTAGAGTAATGGAGCACTGGAACAGGCTGCCCAGAGGGGTTGTGGAGACTCTTTCTCTGGAGACGTTCCAGACCCGCTTGGGTGTGTTCCTGTGCTACTTGGTCTAGGTGATCCTGCTGTGGCAGGGGGATTGGACTAGATGATCTTTTGAGGTCCCTTCTGATCCCTAAGAATTCTATGATTCTATGACATTAAGTATTCAGTAATTTATTTTCCTTATTTTCATCTGCTTTCTTTTACCCCTGATTTCCATGGGACTGTGCCCCTGTGCAATCTTCAAAAAGTTTAGCAGTGATTACACAGCCCCACAATGTGATACCTTCCAGACACTCAGCTGTCCTTACACTACAGGGTGAGGACCACAGAACAGGGGATTTTCTCCAGGCTCCAGTCAGCTTTGTTTGCTACAGTGCCTTGATCTTGCAAGCTCTTGGGTGTACAAGTAATTTAATACAGGTGAGCACAGAACTGACATAGGTCATTTCGGGTTATTTTTCCTTTATTAATTTTTCAGTTCATGATATATTTTGTTGAAAGCTGATTAGCTGTGGTTTTGATTGACTGTTACACAACATTTCTTTATGAAAAAAATAGAAATGATGACAATACCCCCTCCAAACGATATTAATAAAACCTCCTTCCGAAAACTCTGACAAAGGTTAGTAAATGTTTGCCTGTGTTTTTCAGGTTTTTGCTTTTTCTCTTGCTTTATCAGCTATTAATATTCATATACTGTGTTGGTATGCATACATAAACACGAACAAAGACTTACATACATAAAGATATCAGTTTTCATGTTCAAGTCCCAAGGGTGAATGGTGGGTACCAAGGCAGAGTATTGTTAAAACTATGTTTTGAGGGAAGCTTACAGCTGGCTTTTCTGTATGAACGTTCTGTGTACAGTTCGTGGGTCGAGTGGGTAAATATGACTTCTGGATTGGTACCGATATATGATTTATTCCAAACCACTGATGCAGTGATGCCATCGACACCAGATGGCTGCTCAGTATCTGTGGAACGGTCAAATGTTTATGATATGCCTTTGCAGATTATGAGGTTAGTTCTCCTCCTGACAGTCTGGTGAGAAAATCAGTGGTTTATTTGTTTTGGGATCTTCTTTGTGTATATTTGGGTTTGGGGTTGTGTATTTGTTTGCTTTCTTATTTCATTTCTATTTTGAGTTTATTGACACTGAAATGTCAATCTCTGTTCTTTTGCAGTGCTGAACCTCGTTCTACAAACCAAACATGAAAGAAATATTGCTGTTTCAATGGGGGTTAGAATAAGCCTCAAAACTGGGAAACATGGATAGGTCTAGGTGGAGGATGTTATTATATTGCCTTGTACATATTCTGAGATTTACTAGAAATGTCAAGTTTAGGAATCCGTATCAAGTTATTTCCTAAATTCATTGGCATTTTAAAATCTTATTTGTCATTCCAGGTCTACTTTATGCCTGAAAACATATTTGAGGCTGTTCTAGGTACTAGAATTACTGGTTAGACTACAAAATCTCCTCTCTGTGGTGACCTCAGAAGAAGTTCAGTGCTGGAATTTGATCTACTCTGGCTTGAATTATAAAGGCAGAATCTCAGAACCATCAGACTTTACAGATGATGGGATTCAGGTCTGCTTTGATGGTTAATGTTTGTGGCTCAGGTCCATTTTTATAATGACATTATATTAACTTTAAAAAAGTCTTCCCAGCAACTTAATAGGCAAATTATAGCAAGTAATTATCAGTTCCGAGCTCAGTCTTTTTTTTTTCCAGTGGGGTTAAACAATGCAAACACTTTAATTACAAGAGTATTAATGCAAGAACATATTTGTCATAGCTAATGTTTTAATAAAGAAAAAACAATTTTCCGATAATTTAATAACCAGTGAATAAAATTATGTGTTCATACTGAGAAATGACTGCTCTGCATAGATGCAGACACATTTTCACAAGCCTGCGAGATGTTTGTCTGCAGGTCTGAACTTAAGAAGCTCTACCTTTGAATGAACGAAAGGACACGTTTACCTTCAAGTGAAGACACAGAGAGGACTTGATATCAGTGGGAAGGGGCTTGTGATGCACAGCTGGGGAGGTGAGCAGAGCCCAGCTGCACAAACACAGAGTTGGGTTTGCATGTGTTCAAGAAGTGAACCTGATCTTCTGAGTCAGATCCAGGAAAGGGCTGTGCATCTGAAATTCTAGACTGCTAAAAAAAAAGGGAAAAAAAAAAGAGGAACCCACGGACACCCATAAGACTCTGTCTAAGTGAATAGGACTAAGCTGTGAAGAAAAAGCCTGGAAAAAGGCTCCATTCCAATAAAAATACAGATGTTCACTTCTCAGGGCTCCACTTCTTTCATTAACATAGTCATGACACCTACTTTTTCAGCTTTCAGTCTGTTTCTTAACCAAGTATTATCTTCTGGATAATACAATTTCAATTAATCCATATTAAGTAAAAAGTATATCCTGAGGGCTGGATGAAAGACCGGGGATATTCAGCAGGTAAAGAGGTGAAAGGCATCAACTGTAGTTGTTGCCATCAGGTAAATCTTTTAATTTCAATAAGATAAAGTATTTTCTTTTGGCTTATTATTTTTTTCTAAACAGAATTCTTTTTGATGGAATGTAATGCTAATAGCAACTCACGCAGTGTGCATACATATATTACATTCTTATCTTCTGCATGTAAAAGCCAACAACTTTATTTAACTTAAAGAAAAATGTAGTATACAGTGGTTGCAACTAAAACATTTTTAACTCTTGTCTGTCCCAGTTTTTACAATTGTAGTGTGATTCAGAAGAGAGAGAATAAAACGAACCACACAGATTACTTGTATTTCTAAAGGCTGCTCCTTTCAGCTTCCCTCACCTGTGTTCATGATGGCACTGCAGCAGCCTGGCACAGGAGAACCTGGGCAGAGAGCAAGAAGTTGTTATGCTCCTCTGCTGCAGCCTGCCTTTGCACCGTGAGACCCAGCTCTGCTGCAGGAACCAGACTATTATCCAATATACGACCTAGCTAGAGGGTTTAAAACAAGCTGTGGTCTCTGGCATCCAAAGAGACAAAAGCCGAGCTCAAGCCGTGTGGGAAAACTGCCGCCTGTAATTAAGGCACATCATCCGTCTCCAAAGCAGTGCAATACCACACACCATGCTGTTGGGGACTGCAGATGTGACAGGAACTGTTGGGTTGGGGTTTCTTTCAAGCTGCATGAATTGCGGTATTTATCTGTTTCATGTTACAGTGGAGCATCCAGTGATCTGGGTGGACCCTCCCCTGCGGTTTGTTAGGATGTGGTGCAGTTGGGTGTCTGGCACATCCCATCAGGGTGATGTGCAAGACAGTAACAGGGAGCTGAGAGGACGTGGATAAAGAAGCGTGACTTGTGGTGGTCCTCCCAGGGTTTGTGTGTCAGCTCTGTGGAAAGGGACATCAGCTTTGAGCTTCAGGCTTCAGGCATTGAGTTGGGTGAGACGGTGAACCCAGAAACATTTAGTATGTATTTTCTCAAGACACAAACTGCAGAAAACTCAGGTGTCAGCCTACCAGTTGTAACCATTCTTGTCACTCCATTTTGAATGCAATAAAGCTCGTGCTCATGACAGGAAATTGTCACAGATGTAATTATACGTGCAGCGTGGTTAAATTCCAGTGCAATATGTATTACCACCCATCAGTTACAATAATCACCGTACAGATACAATCTGTTTCCTGATAAAATGCAGAGGTTTGTAACACACTATACGTTGTTCTTGCAAAGACAGCCCTGCCTGGGACTCGACTCCCTTTATCCACTTTAATTGTTATTGCTTGTAGCTGTGTGGTACCTGGGGGATAATTATTCTCATATGGTGTGTTCTGAAAGGGCAGAAGCCATTCAAGCAGCTGAACTGGTGAAATGAAAGCTAACAAGGTGGATGGGAGAAGGTGTGTCACATTCCCAGTGGAGCACCTCTCTTATGAAGACAGGCTGAGAGAGCTGGGGTTGTTCAGACTGAAGAGGAGACAACTCTAGGGGAACCTTATAGTGACCCTGAAAGGGATTGTCAGGAGGCTGGGGAAGACTGGTCACAAGGACATGGAACAGTAGGATGAGGGGTTGTGCTTTGAAGCTGGAAAAGGGCAGGGTGAGGTTGGACAGGATAAAAAAGGTCTGGAATCTGACAGCGGGGGATCCCTGGAATAGGCTGCCTAGAGAGGCTGAAGCCCCATCCCTGGAGCGATTCAAGGTCAGGCTGCATGGGGCTCTGGGTAATCTGTTCTAGTGAGTGATGGCTCTGATTATTGTAGGGGGGGTGGATTAGATGGCCTTTGGAGGTCCCTCCTAACCCAGTATCTTCTGTGATTCTATGATTATTCTTAGTGGTTGAAAGGCCACTTGTGAATTGGATCACAGAATAATTCACACATGGAAGGGAGTGACTAGCATCATCTACCTTAGCCTATCCTGTTGCATGGGTTGGCTTGTACCAGACACTTGACTCCACTTCACAACCTCTTTTCAATTTTGGAATTTCTATCAACCCTTTTTCCCAGGGTGTCAAACCCCTGAATAAGAGATTTGCTCTCCAACTTATCAGCATGTTGTTCCCACTCGGTATCATCCACAAGCTTGCTGAGAAGGCAGCCTATCTCATCGTCCAAGCTGTTAATAAAGACCTTGAACAGTATTGTCCCCAGTAGGAATTGTTGAGGTGTGTCACTGGCAACTGGACACATGCTGGACTTTCTGTCTCTTACCACCACCCTGTAAGGCTGGCAATCCAGCTCATTTTCCACACTCATCATAGGACGTTTATATCCTGGAAATCTACCTATAAGTCTATTCTGGGAGACTGTGTCAAAGTTTGCTCAAGCACATCAAACACCCATCACTCTCCCTTTGCCTCCAGAGTCATGACTCCCTTCTCAAACACGAATTATCACATTAATTTTGTAGAGTGGGAAGCTGAAGCACAGATTATTGATTTTCCCACTTGTTCCAAGGGTCACAGTGAAGGATATTAAGGTAGATATTGTTTCTTCAAGGGTTTTGAAGGGTTTGTGTTTTAAAAAGAAGTAAGGGCTTTTTTTCTGCATGTTGGGTGAGAGTGTGCACAACACAGCTTCTTGTATGAGAGTGCTGGATCCTAAGAGCACACTTGGTTTGTCTGTGTGTGACGCACCATTTTAATTACCTGGAGTTTATTTTCTACACAGGCATCCCATCCATTATTTGAAACCAGTCTTCAGTGCCTCAGCCTACCCCACCAGCATGGGTCAAGGATCCCAACCAAAACCGATTGCCCTAATTTAACTACATCAGGGGCACACCATATATTTCAGTTAAAGACAACTCAGTATTTAGATCATCTTTCTTCTTTCAGATGCTGCCCCTCTCCTGTTGTGTAAATTAAGAGCTCTTGTGCTAACCATTGATTTTCCTCCTCAGTACTAGGATCCCAAGGGGACATATCCTGCTAGGTTTATTCTTGAGGAAGCTCGTTCCACTGCTGCACAAAGCTGGCATTGTCAGGAAGATTTAGCTCCCGATGATAAAACATCTTTCATTGTGAGTTCTTCTCATCATAAGGAGCTTACAAATCCTAAATCACAGTGGGGCCACCCCTTCTTTTGCTCTCAGAGCACCATCGTAACTCTTCCACTTTAACTATCAGAGGAATGCTGTCTATGCCTCTTATCAAGCCTGGGTCAAGGGTGAATATCTGAGCTTCTAGGTCACGGTGATACAAAGTGCTGTGAAATATGGTAATAACAATCTTTTGGGAATCCCTGAAGCTGTTCTGTAAACAGCCTGTGGAACTCTGTTTTTTGTCTTCTGCTGCAGATGTGATGCTACCTTGACAGAAGAGGTTAAAAATCCTCCCGAAAGCAGCCTCAGTGTTTGGGATGGTGAGGGAGAAGCCATGGGTGTTAGCCATTGGTAATACTAGGGAAGAGCTGGGAGGGGAGTTTACACAACTATCTGTGGTCTGCAGTTGGACTCACAAGACCTGTAGGCTTGAGGTAGGTTAAGTTTAAATAAGACACTGATCACTCTAGGAGTCATTCGGTAACTTTCATCACTGCTTCTCCTTAAAATACCCCTCTTTGTTCATGAGGAGGAACAAAACAAAACAAGAACCTTATTCATGAAAACTTCTTCTAATTATCATACAATCACCGAATATATTGGATTGGAAGTGACCTCCAAAGGTCATCTGGTCCAGCCCCCCTACAACAAGCAGGGAACAACTCTGACTAGAAGAGATCAGTTATCCTTCTTTAAAATTATTTTTCCTCTCCTGCTGGATTTTTGGCTTCCAGTCTGGTCCCTACTAATTTTCTTTAAGAAGAAAAAGGAGAGCCGTGTCTTTGGGGAGTGCTTTCAGCCTTTCTGGAGCCTGGACAATTCTTGGGTGTAGAGTGTCAAGGTAAATGACAATTAGAAATAGAGGAGCTTCTATGGGCTCGTGGCAGGCAGCAGGGGAAGGCTGGGGGAACAAAGTGCTCTTTATTCTGCGGAGCACAGGGAGCGGTGTGCAGGCATTGTAATTAGAAGAGAAAGGCCAGCCGCTGCCCGTGTGTTCTGAACCCGTAATAATCATAATTGAAATAAAAAACACCGCGAGATGGAGCATGATTTCCCACTGCCGACGTGCAGAGCAAACACGGAGCCTTGCTTGCCTCTTGCTGCAGACATCAGGAGACACAAAGGAGGCTTTTTTCTCCATGCATTTAGGTAATGGGCAGAATCTAAATAGAGTCTATTGCTATAGACAGCCCTGCTGAAGCAGTTGTAGGTCACTCCCTCAAAAACCTCTTGCATTTCCCTAACCCCAAATAGAATGAAAATAAACACATGGTTCATGGTAGTGGATCAAACATGCTGCAATAATGCTGTGGCAGTAACTTTAGCATTCCCTCA
Source organism: Upupa epops (assembly GCA_013397515.1). NCBI lineage: Eukaryota > Metazoa > Chordata > Aves > Bucerotiformes > Upupidae > Upupa > Upupa epops. The sequence continues at coordinate 15,087 of VZRI01006800.1, forward strand.
GCAACAGACAGCAGCCCTATCATCATATTCTGCTCAAGACCCTTTTGGTCTCTCCCCTGTTCTCTTTGCCCCTCATATTCCTCCTCTCCCACTACATCTGACTGCTCCTTCCCAGAACAATTATTATCCAGAAACTTGCTTTCTAATTACTGTGGTTATGATTTGCAACCTGTCCAGTGATGCCAGGAAGTGAAACGCAGCCTTGTCAAGTGTGGAGGAACCAATCTGGCTCCAGTCAAAACAGAGACATGTGTTTCCAGCTAATTCAGAGGTTCTGTGATGACAACCCCATTGAGCATAGGTGGTTGTTTGGCTGTCAAGTGTGCAACAAACTCAGGAGCTCACCCCATGGGAAGGGAAAAGAGCTGTTTTGTTTTTACTTTTCTCTTTTGTCCTCATCTTATGTGATTATGCACACCGAGGAAAAGCGAAAAAGGAGAGGGAAGGGGTGGGGGGGTGGAGGGGCTCTCCCTGGATAATTTACAAGTCTGTTTCTAATCAAACTGATTTTTTCCCACCAAGGTCAATGTTTCTCCCTCCCCCCTGGCCCTGCTTGATCATCCTCTTTACTGAGTTATTTTTGTAAAGATTGTGGCAAAAGGCTGCACAGATGTCTGATTTTTGATGTCATAAAGTGCAATTGGATGTATAAGAAATAAGAGGACTGGAGGAAAATAAAAGCCTGGCTGCTTTTGTAGCATGTCTTGAAATTCTAGCAGTTACAACGACAGTGTTATTAAATTATTTTGTAGTTGTGACGAAGAATTATACCCAACTGTAAGAGAGTTAGGATGATACATAGAAAACAAATAGATTCTGCATTAAATAAATAGTCAAGAAAATGTGAGAATGAATGCAAGTTCTTTGTTGCAGTTCTGACAGAACCAGAAAACAACAGATTTTGAGACCTCGGACTGTTTTTCAGCCTCCTACGCAACAAAGCTTGCAAATATCATACAGCTTTTTCAAAGGTGATAAAGGTTGAGTTTCTTGTTGAAAGAAGGATAACAGAGCTGATAAAGGGTCTAGAGAACAAGTCTGATGAGGAGCAGCAAAGAAAACTGGAGGGGTTTAGCCTGGAGAAAAGGAGGCTCAGGGGAGACCTCCTCACTCTCTACAATTCCCTGAAAGGAGGTTGGAGTGAGGTGGGGGTCAGTCTCGTCTCACAAGTAGCAAGAGACAGAATGAGAAGAAATTGCCTCAAGTTGCACCAGGAGAGGATTAGGTTGGCCTTAAGGGGCAATCTCTTTCCCAAAAAGGTTGTCAAAGTCCAGCCCAGGCTACTCAGAGCAGTGATGGAGTCCCTGTTCCTGGAGGGGTTCAAAAGCCAAAGACACGTGGTGCTGATGGATGTGGGTTAGTGGTGGACTTGAAGGAGTTGGACTTAATGACCTTAAGGGGTTTTTCAAACCTAAAGGATTCTGTGTTTGATTCTATCAAATAGTAATTTAGTTTACCCTATTTCCTTGATTAAAAAATGGAGAAGGGAAGCAGAAGTGTGAAATGCTTCATGAAATTTTCCCCTGTGTCTGGATTTCAGTTGAAAAACATGGATTTTTTGGATCATACTCATAAATATCCAACTATCATGATTGGGGCAAAAACCTGTGCCTTACCATGCAGCCACAAAATATTATAACTGAGAAGTTCTGTGAGGTGAAATTGGCAGGAGATAACCTCCAGATCCTCATCGTAATAAAAACATGTAGAGAGCTGGAGAGGTGAGTCTCTCTTGCTTCTGTATATGACATCACGTCAAAACCTGAGTCCTACCTCTTGTTTAGATACAACAGCAGTGTTGTGGATATGTATTGTAAATACCATGGATGGATGATCCCTAAACCACCTGTGTAAAGAGTAGGTGGTGTAATGTATAAGCTAGTTACATGCCTGTGAGTCTCTCCCATGTGCTCTGTGCATCACTGTGCCATTGCTATTCATGAAGACTGCTTTTTCTTTATGCAAATTATACTGAAACTCTTGTGTGTGAGAGTGATATGTATTCATACTCTGGCAGTGACTCTGCTCTAGCTGGTACCACTAAAACCTTGTGGGACGTTCTGAACAAAACATGAAGTTCCCAGGATATTGAAGGAGTTATTGCCAAAGCAGTAGGTATTTTTCATGTTGAAGTAAGCTGTTCAATTGGTTTAAGTAACTTACTGCTGCATCTTTTTGTCAAACATGAGCACAGGCAAAATAATCTTGAAGCTGAAAATGAGCAATAACAAAGTATTATTGCCCTATAAATTGGTGAACATAACATTTTGGTTGTATAGACATATATTTAATCTGGGAAATGCAGGAGGAAAGAAACCAAACATCACTTTTCAACTTAAAGAGCAATAATGTGTGCCCTAGCAATCTGTCTTTCATGCTCTAAAGAAGGAAAAAGGGGATATTTTTGAGTGCTTCCACCTAATTAAAAAAGCTAATGAAAAATTATAGCAGTTTCCATATAAATACCAACAGGAACTTCATCCCAGGGAGGGTAACGGAACATTGATCACGGCTAGCCAGAGGGGTTGTGGAGTCTCCTTCTCTGGAGACATTCAAGAACCACCTGGATGTGTTCCTGTGGGACTTGGTCTGGGTGATCCTGATGTGGCAGGGGGATTGGACTAGATGATCTTTCGAGATCCCGTCCAATACCTAATGATTCTTTGATACTGTGATCAACCATAATCTTTTCTAGAAGATGTGTTTCAGAAAAGGAAAAATTTCAAGTGCACACAGTAAAGGATGGAAAGGGAACATAGGAAAATATAGTTTGTGAGGAACCTCTGGAAGTCACATCTTTATGTCAAAGGAAGACCTAATGAGATCAGATGGCCCAATGTCCACTGTGGGAGTGAAAACAGCAGTAGAATGTTGTACTTTGAAATACATTAATTTACAATCATTCCTGAATGGGTATCTAGTGACACTTAGAATTACTGAGGTCTGTTAAGTGCCAGTGCTGAAACTGTCTTAGCAAGGGGGCCAGCGCTGGCTCTGATGAGCAGCTCCATGTTGTCTTCAGCGCAACAACCTGCCTGGCTGCCCTAATGCTGCTCCCTCAGGAAAGGCAAGCATAAATCTTAGTGAATATGCTAAATAAATGAATCTATTAGAGGTCGAACTAACTCCCAAAGGAATAAATAGGAAGTCTGTACAGAAAGCCCCAAAAATGGCTGACGTGGGAATCAAGCCCCCATAACTCTTACAGTTGGCATATGGGTTCCACTTTCCACTCCTAACACATTAGAGTAGGTTCCACTGACTAGAATATTTAGATACAGTTCAGTTAATTAAAGAGGGAATTATTTTATTATTCTAGGTCTCAAGAAATATAAAGAACTGTAAAGAACATGGTAATTGCTCCTCACGGGTTCTCGTCTTCAAGAGTGACCAAGGTGACACAGATTTCAAAGAGAGAAAAGGATACCTGCGTTCCATAGTTCTGACAGCAGTAGCCCTGAGGAGTATCTCCTCCTCAACTCCTAATACTTAAAAGATTAGTTTAAGCCATGAAGCAGGAAGGATTGCTTTGGTATGGTAATAGGATGAATCGCACAGGATTCCCTTCTGAGTGTGTTGGTTTTGAATGTGGAAAAAAAGAATTTCAGGTTAAACCAAAAGGTGATGAAAAAAGCACCTAAACAAAGCTGAAGCTGTTAGACTCCAACTCTCAAGCCTGCCCACAAATTGAACTTGAAATTGAAGGGAAGCTGTGACATTGCTTGAAAGTAAAAGTTTGGGCTGTGTTTTTATTCCATAGAAGCTAATTTGCTCAGCAGTTGCTTTCTCCTGATTTCATTGGGCTTTATTTATGACTGTAGCATCACCCACAAAAACAAAAGCAAACCTACACCAGGACAAGACTTGTTTAGGGCAAGATGTTTAGGATATGTAGTTGTTCCTTAAGAATTTGGATGACTGTTGTATGAACAGGTAGGCATCTGTTAGAGTGGAATTTCACTGAGCAGCTTAATTAGGTCTTTATGCTATTTAATGTTATGATAAATGACTTACCAGAAGTTACTAATTAAAGTATTAAAGTCTCATTATTTGTTAGTAATGGGGCATATGGGAAGAGGGAAAGGAATAGGACTTTATTATTAACAAATTTCAGGGAACAGTGAGTAAATTGGATAAACAGAGGAAATATACGTCTGGCTGCTTCCATTTGTTGTATAAATCATTTGATAGTTTATAATTGTTGCAGGAATCTTATAAATACTCATGTACATCCAAATGCTTTAAACTCCTAGTACTTTGTGCTGCTGGTTAAATAAATGTTTTCATAGCCAAATTTAGGAAATAAAGGCTTCCTCATTTGTCTCCTCAGTGTACATCTGCCACACATAAACCCCACTGTGTGAATCGTCATTTTTCTTTGGTGTCTGTTTCATACTGGAGATCACAAGTGGTTTACTTGTTACTGGGTTGATGAAAAGCTGTGTGTCTGGAGATGAACCTCCTTTCTGCTCACTCCTTCATGTATCACACCTTCAGGGAGTGAAAGACTGAACTTTTGACTCCTCCATTAAGGGCTGTTCTTCAAAATCCCATGTTTATCCAGGAGCTGAGTCTGTGTTTGGAGACCAGGTTTGCAGTTACCCCCACCTGCTCTAAGATGTCTGTGGTGCACATGTGCCCATCTGAGTTAGGTCTTTAGGATCCCATTATCCCTATCTGCACACGATATGAAATTGAGGGTGTTTCATGAGAAATAGTACCTAAATATGGTCAGATTAGTTGCCCTCTGAATGCTATTGATAATAGTGATAGATTTCATTCACCTACGCTGGGAACCTAGATTACTCATACACATAGATATCAATACCACTGATACCTTCAGTCAAGAGTGAGGAATCTCCACACAGTTTTTCTTTGCCAGTGTCTGCCTTTGCTGTGCATAGTGATCAAACAGATTCTTTGCAATATAAATGTGGGTTCATTGAAAATACATGGGAATAACCCAACCTGATCGCGTTGAAGGCTTGAATTATTCTGTAAAGTTCACCCTCTGAAAGGAAGGGTTGATGAAATGGAAGAAAACATCCATTCAACTGCACCTTGCGTGTTTGGTTAATCAGATCCCTTTTAAGCATCCATTGATTTTCTTCAGTTGACTTCTGTTTCATGATTCTGTCATCTTCTGTGAAGGCTTTCTCATTCCAAGCTCTGTCTAAGGATGACACTGGAAAAAATTACCTTGTTGCTCTGATAAGGCAGAAGAAGTTCTGGTTACACACAGAAGCAGAATAAGTCTATGGGCCCAGTGAAACGGTTTAGAACTTCCACCTGGACTTGAAGTCAAATATGAAAAAGAAAGAGATGAAGACTGACTCCCTCACAAACCTGATGGTACTCCCTGTTTTAATGAGATAAATGAGTAGATCTGTAGGGGATCCCGTAATGTACTTGCTTTGCTGAGGGCAAATAATATTTCCTACAGACTATCTGAGTGGATCTTTTCCAACTTGTGGTCCAGTCCACAGCAGGTCTCAAAGACCTTGAAAATTGTGTCTAATGAACAACAACCATAAAAACTTAGAAGAATCAAGACATATTTTGGTTTTTTCCAAAGAGAGAGAGAAACAGAGTTGTTTGGTGATGTTTCACCACGGGATGAACAGAAGAGTTCTAGATCTAGTGTAAATTTCTTCCCCACCACAACATTATAATGACCTTGGGAACAAAAGCAAATGAGATCAACAACAGCTTGAAAGGATTGAAATCCCAAAAAATCCATAGGGTTTATATTTTGTCTAATTATGAACCATGTCAGCCAGGACAAGGAGGAATGCTGTGCTCAAATGCAGAAATATTTCTGGTCACTGAGAAGTATTTTTGGCTAGGTTATGTGCCAAGATGAACCACTCTATTTGTTGATCAATCCCAAGTACAGGCATTCTGAGGGAGAAAAACGTGCACAGTAGAATCATTAGGGATCAGAAGGGACCTTGAAAGATCATCTAGTCTGATGCCCCTGCCACAGCAGGATCACCTAGACAAGTCACACAGGAACACATCCAGGTGGGTGTGGAATGTCTTCAGAGAAGGAGACTCCACAAGTCTCTGGGCAGCCTGTTCCAATGCTCTGGTAAACTCATTGGGAGGAAAGATTAATTACTGCTCAGGAAAGGGATCTCAAAGTCAGTGTTGAACACTATTGACAACACAATAACCTCATGTTTAAAAGTAGTAAAAAATATGAATAAAATTCTATAAATTCCTAGAAAATATAATGAAAAAGTACTTGTCAGACAAAAGGTCCTTGGACTGTTTATATTTGAAATCAGTCTCATAAAGATTTTGTGAGAATAACACAAGAAGTAGAGCGGTGCAGAGTGGCTTCCATAAGGAGATATTATGCTGTGGTCTTAACAGCTTCAAAATGAGACAGCCAGAGTGGGTGGTGGGTTACAACTATCATCCATAAAATCATGAATGTTTTATGGGGAAAGAACATAGTAAATAATAATTAGTGTTTTCACAGTTATAAAATACGTATCAGAGGGCACTAAACGAAATTGTCAGGCTGTAGGTTTAAAGCAAAATTGGTAATGAATTACTTTGTCATAAAATGCATGGTAAAACTATTAACTCATTGCCAGAACATATTGTGGAGGTCAGATATTAATTATTAAATACAGTCATTGAGAAACAGCATTCCAAGCTGCTGCTTGGAAAGTTCATAAGACAGTGTAAAAAGGAGGGGATACCAAGAGAAAGGTACTATTCTATTACTCCCTGGTTCAGATGTAAATTATTTTCTTAAGCATCTGGTTTTAATGCTGGCCAGGAGAAGATAAAGGGCTGTGTACTAGATGATCTTTCAAGGTCCCTTCCTACCCCTAATGATTCTATAATTCTATGATTTCACATTACATCTTATGCCCTGGCAGACAGATCTAGATCTCAACCCTGAAAACAAAAAGGAAAGAGTATGGATATCCCAGTCCTACCTATGTGCATACTAAGCTATAAGAATTTATATTACATTGGATATTTGATTTGGTAGGATGAAGTTGTTGATGGTTGTAAAAGAATGAGGGTCAAAACAATGGTAAAAGTAACCAAAAGAGTTTTGAATGAGGACGAAGGTCAACAGGAACACTGAGTGAACAGGAGGGAAAATACTATTTCTCTCAGAAATTATTTTCATTACATACATGTTTGATGTCCTCATCAGAGAAGACAATCCACCAATGTTTTTTTTTTTTCCAGTTTAAAGTGAGTCCTTCAATAATTCATCTGGTGCGGAAGGTACACCACTTCTCTGGAGATGTTTTGATGTCTAGACACTGGAGATGTCTATGGTCTTTCACAGTAGCTCGATCCCAAAGCATTTTGTTGATAATTTTGTTGAAAACAACCGATTTTGTTAAGTAGGGATTTTAGGGAGCCTGACTATCCCCAACAGGTCAAGACTTAATGCAAATAGTCAAACTAATAAATGTCTGCATCATTCTGATTTGATTATGTATTACCCTTATTAAGCATCAATCTCAAATATTGTTGGTACCTTTATCTTTTGACAGTCATGCCTGTACAGGTGAGAACAGTTATGAGAAACAGCATTTCAGTGTAAGCAGAGGAGAACACCACAAAGGTTTTGTTGCTGGAATGCCAGAAAGGATTGGGTAGAGGTGAACTGTTTCAGAGAGGTGGATTTAGTGACAAAATGTGTATTTGCCTCAGAAAATCCTAAAGTTATAAAGCCTAAGAGACAGTATAATAATAATAAAGTGATATTGAGGAATACTTGATGGATTGTTTCAAGATATGTTTTACTGGATTTCTGGTATATCTGGGAGGGGAAAGATGGAACTGAGAGAAGCTGGCTATGAGAAAAGAATAACCATGAAGTTAAAAAATCATCAGGATGAATGACACTGGAAATGTAAATTTTCAGAAACAGATCTCTCTTTTTAATATCATTATTTTATTCTTTTTCAAAGCTCTACAAACATTTCTATTTTAAAATGTATACCTGGGTAAACACCATATTAAAGATCTCAGCAACAAAGTATTGCTGAACTTAGTGCATGATGAGATTCAACAGAAACAAGTGCAAGGTCCTGCACCTGGGTTGAGGCAATCCCAGGCACAAATACAGGCTGGGTGGGGAATAGATTGAGAGCAGCCTTGAGGAGAAGGGTTTGGGGGTGTCAGTCAACGAAAAACTCAACATGAGCTGGCAATGTTTGCTTGCACACCAGAAAGCCAACTGCATCCTGGGCTGAATCAAGAGAAGTGTGACCAGTGGGTCAAGGGAGGTGATCCTCTCCTTGTACTGTGCTCTCATGAGGCCCCAGCTCAAGTACTGTGTCCAGTTGTGGAGCCCCCAACACAGGAAGGAGATTGAGCTGTTGGAACGTGTCCAGAGGAGGGCCATGAGGATGAGTGGAGGGCTGGAGCACCTCTCCTATGGGGACAGGCTGAGATTGTTGGGGCTGTTTAGCCTGAAGAAGGAGAGACTCTGGGAAGATCTTATAGCAGCCTTCCAGTACCTGAAGGGGGCTACAGAAAGGCTTGGGAGGAGTTGTTCCCAAGGACTTGGAGTGGTAGGACCAGTGGGAATGGTTTCAAGTTGGAAGAGGGGAGGTTTAGACTGGAAGTCAGAAGGAAGTTCTTTATGATGAGGGTGCTGAGACACTGGACCAGGTTGCCCAGGGAGATTGTGGCTGCCCCCTCCCTGGAAGTGTTCAAGGCCAGATTGGCTGGGGCCTTGAGCAACCTGGTCTAGCGGGTGGTGTCCCTTTTCATGTCAGGGGGGTTGGAATTAGATGATCTTGAAGGTGTCTTCCAACCTGAACCATTCGATAAGTCTGTGAATCTATGGGGACGTATGAATTAAATTTTGCACATTCTTCACATTACATAAGTAATAGTATTTTACAACAAATCAGAACTTCTCATCCTCAAGTGTATTGACGGTACCCTCAGTGAGTTTGCAGATGACACCAATTTGTTGATCTGCTTAAAGGTAGGGCTTCACAGAGGTATCTGGACAGACTGGGTTGATGGACTGAGGCCAATTGTATGAGATGCATAAGGTCAACTGCCAGATCCTGCACCTGGGTTACAACAATCTCCTGCAATCCTTCAGGATTGGAGGAGAGCGTCTGGAACCTGCCCACTGGAAAAGGAACTGTGGTTGTTGGCTGATGGTAGTTAAAGATGAACCAACAGTTTGCTCAGGTGGACAAGAAAACCCTGGCAACCTGGTCTGCATCAGCACTGCTTTGGCCAGCAGGGATCATCCCTCTATACTGGACACTGGGGAGGACCCACCTTGGAACCTGTGCTCAGTTCTGGGTCACTTGCTCACTGCCAGAAGGACATTAGTGGGCTAGAGTGTTCAGAGAAGGGCAATGAAGCTGGGAATGAGGGCCAATTTCTTTCCTGGTAAGGCCTGTCCCAGGATGCCCAGGGGTAGTGGTGGAGTCCTCATTTCTCTATGGATGTGAAAGACACGTGGTTATGTTATTTAAGGACATTACACTTGGCAGTGCTGGTTTGATGTTTGAACTGAATGATCTTAAAAGTGTTTTTCAACCTAAACAATTTATGATTTTATGATCCTGAAATAAATTCGCATAATGTGTGTTTAGAAATTCTTCCATATGCATCCATGTATGTCCTCATATGCCCTTAAGGTAGAGGAAAGCCAATGTGCTTTATCAACATCTCCAGTAAGAGATCATTGACACTCACACAAAAGAATTTATGCTTGCAAAGAAAGAAGAAACACTGAATACTTCCCTCTTTCAGTATGAAGATGCTCAGCTACACCACAGACCTGGCTGCCCGGAAGATGCTTCATCTAATGCCTCCTCCATTACCTTTTTGGGGTTTCACTAATAATGTGTCATTATCTGTAAAGAACATGAAAACTGAAACTATTTTTGACATGCCATGATCCCATTTTTTCATTTTCCTCTCACCTCCCTGATGCCTGCAGTTTAAGCTGTAGTAGAGGACAATGGAGACCACTTTCCTAAGAGCTGAGATACATCCTGGAACAGATATGGATTCAAGATCTTAATGTAACCTGAAATGGAATCAGGTGTGCTTCTGGTTATCTTTGACCAGGGAAGGAGATTCAAGCCCAAAAATGATGCAGAGTTAGGCATCAGGACTAGTAGAGAGACTAGAGGAGCCCTCAGAAAGAGGAACTACTGAATTAACGACAAATCAAATGCCCTGCAATTGCTCAGTCTAATAAGAACAACCATGTCAGGGAAATGACTGCAGCCTCTAAGGGGCAAGAAGCAGAACTGAGAAGACAAGGAGTACACAGGAAATGTGTATGAGCTTATCTACTATAAATTTTGACTGAAAACAACAGGATCCACACATCAGGAATAAGGAAAAGTTCAGGAGTACCCTCAAAGAGGAGTACATTAGGACCCTTACACCCTTAGGAATGACTTGCTGAGGTGATTGTTGGCAAAGTAGAAACAGTGGCCGTTGTGACCAGGAATGTCTTCATTATTGAAGCACTCCAGTAATGAACACTGTGCATCTACTCACTTAAACCAGTTTTGAGGATAGCATCTCTTCAGTTCCTGAGTCTGTCACAGCTTGGAACCAAACTTAGTAGAGAACTAGAATTTAAGTTTTCCATGTAACTGTGACCTACTCTGCAAAAGACTTGTAAATTTAGAATTATAAACTCTCATGGTCTTTGTTTTATTGGGTTTTTCTAGATTCAGTAACTATAATCCTGAGCTGCTTCATTTCATACATGGACTTGGCACGGCTTTCTTGATGCAGGATCTTCTTTCTGGTGTCTCCAATCAAGGAGCAAACTTCATTGACTGTATATAGTGAGTATAATAGCTTACTATATCCAGGAAATTCCTAGGAGAATGTACCTCTGACCCAGGAGGACCTTCTCCACCCTCTCTTCATTCACAGATGGTTGTTCTCATGCTGAGTTGCTGCTGCTTATCCTGTACTGAAACACAGCACAAAAGTTATTTAGTTCCCCTCAGAACGAGATCACATGATGAAACCCGTACAGAAATAGGTCTATAAACAATGTGCAATTCTAAGCAGCCAGCCGTAAAAAGTAATTAAAGAGGTAGTCTAAATCACAAAAAAGTGCACAGAATTTTAAACAGCCTGCCTGTCCCTTAGCCAAGTCATCCAAAATCACTTGTTGGTTCTTTTAACTGCATGTTAAAACTCAGCTCTTCTACAAAGTCAGCTTTTATATAAATATAGAGATCTAACATATTCTCCCAAAAACCTTAACTTTAAATTTTCAGAGAGGATGGGAGGAAACTGCAAATAACTGAGGTGCAGCTTGACTTTCCATCCTGGCAGATCTATAGCCAGACACTGGGTCTTCATGATCTGCAGGGATGAAGGGTAATGTTTTGTTATTCTAAAAGAGCTGCCTTTGAAATGGTCTTCAGGCTCTGTTTTTCATCCATCCCTTGGCTGTAAAGAAGCTATGGAGATAACCTGCAGATGTAATAATCATGTAAGGAGCAGGTTGCCAATACACCATCCCTAGATGTGTTTAAAAGTCATGTAGATATGGAACTAAGGCAGGTTGTCTAATGGTGGGTTCAGAACAGTTGGGTTAATGGTTGGACTCAAAGATCTTGAAGGTCATTTCCAATCTAAGTGGTTCTCTGATTCTAATTCTTTGATTCTCTGATTCTATTGAATTTCTTGGTGTGCTGCATGCTGAGGCTTTTCTGTTGGCGACAGAAGCTGAGAACTGCCATAGTGTCATGCACAGATGGCAGGTGGGCTACTGGCAGGGGTAGGTTTGTTTATCTCCCCCTTCATGTAGCAGTCTTGCAATGTCCTACACCCTCACATGTAGTTAAATTGTGGGTTGGGTTCAACTCCTTTGATTAACAAACCAGTAAGTCAGCAAACCCCCATGACCATCCATAACTCCTCAGGGGTCCAAGAAGTTTTGCAGTTTACCAACAATGACTTTTTGTTCCTTTGTTTTTGTTTGCATTTTCAGTTAAGCTGTTCTCTCAACATCATGGAATCACAGAATCATTCAGATTTGGAAACGACCCTTGAAATCATCAAGTCCAACCCATAACCCTACCCTAACAAGTTCACTGGTAACCATATTGCACCACATCTCGATGACCTGTAAACACATTCAAAGGTGGTGACTCAACACCCTCTCTGGGCAGGCTGTTCCAAGGTCTAACTACTCTTTCAGCAAAAACATTTTTCCCTGATGTCCATCCTAAGCTTCCCCTGGTGCAGCTTGATGTCCTTCCCTTTTGTTTTGACCTGTGAAAGGAGACCAGCACCTACGTCTCCACATTGTCCCTTCAGGTAGTTGTAGAGGGTGATAAGGTCTCCCATCAGCCCACTATTCTTCAGGGTAAACAGCCTCAGCTCTCTCAACTGCTCCTCACAAGACTTGTTGACCAGGCCTTTCTCAAGCTTCGTTGCCCTTCTCTGGACCTGTTCCACCACCTCTATGTCGTTTTCGAATTGAGGTGCCCAAAACTGAACCCAGGACACGAGGTGTGTCCTTACCAGTTCCAAATACAGAATAACGATCATTTCCCTACTCCTGCCAGCCACACTATTTCTGATACAAGCCAGGATGCCATTTGCCTTGTTGGCCACCTGAGCACAATGCTGTCTCATATTCAGCCGTTTGTCAACCAGCATTTCTCTGTCCCTTTCTGCCAGACAACTTTACCACCACCAATCAGTTTCACACAATGTTGTTTTAACTCACTACAAGCCTCCTCTCCACAAGCAGATACCCTTATAGCGATGTTCTCTCTGCTCTGGCCACGTTGGGGTTAATCTGTGATGTTTTGGTCAGGCAGTAATTGCTGCAAAGCTTTGCCCAAACTTTGCAGACGCAGAACTGGTAATTTTACTGTCAGTGCTGAGCCTCTGCTGGTTGCAATCTACAACAATGCACCTGGATGCAATTGCGCTTGGATATCTAAACCTGACTGATGTGTCTTACTTGGTGGGGACGCCACTTGTTTCATTGTGGAGATTAGAGAGTGATTCAGCATTCATGAGAAAACGTGGCAACAAAAGGTTAGCTGAACAGTACTAGGAGTGGAGCCATATTGGGAGCAATTGAAGGAGGAAATGGTCTGGATTTATTGTCTGCATTAAAGATATTGTGGGTCCCATGGATACCAGGAGTGTCATGGAGACACAGCTAATAGGATTTTTATTGGATTATTGTTGGGCTGTTGCACCTGCTTCTGAAGGGGATGGTGCAGTTGGTTTTCTGGCTCAATCCTTGAACAAGGGAGGCAGAAAGTAGCTACAGGAGCTGGAAACTCTGATATTAATTTTTAAGGAAACTTTTACAATTGCCTTAAAGCCATTTCAGGCAAGCCAATAGCTGGTGAATAACCCGTCTGTCCTTTTACAAAATGCTCGTTCTTAGAAATATATTACTGAGATGGTTGAAGAGAACATAAATTAAAAGCTTCTGCTCTCCACAGTCCAGATGCTGTATTGAATTTTAATTAAATTGAAAAGAGGTTGTTATTTAAAAAAAAAAAAATTAAAAAATTTTGATTACTGACATATTTCTCATTTTTCATAGAACATTTGGTAATCAATTTTTCTCAGTCTCCTGTGTCAGATGACAATATTTTCCTCCTCTGTGGCCTTCTTCAAAGGTCATTTACCTGCATCTGTAAGTACTACAAGATTTTAATAAAGTTCAAGGCAAGTGCCCCTCGCGGTCAGTACAGCCCCTGCAGATCTCACATGGTTTGACTCTATAGCTCATATTCAGGAAAACATTTTCTGGCATCATGTTTTGTTTTTCATTTATTCAGAACAACCAGAACATTTTTATCCAACAGAGAACTCATCTGAGGGAAAAAGAAAAAGGCACCTCCATTACCAGTGTATTTTTATTTTCACTCCTGGTTTGTAATGAAACTGAGTATTAGAGAAAATTGGAAGCCATCTAAATTCAGATCTCAAGCTAAACACTTTCTAGTGTCTTACTAAGTTTTAAGCAGGTTTGAGTGAATAATTTGCAACCAGTGATCTCTCAAACTGTGTCTTACTATTTGTTCAGGGGTTACTTGCAAAGGGAGATAAATTACCCCACCCAAGAATTGATCCAATGATCACCCTATTGAGGGCACAACCAGGTGGATAGATGATGGCAGAGCAGTGGATGTGGTCTATCTTGACTTCAGTAAGGCATTTGACACAGTCTCACAGAGCATCCTTGCAGCCAAACTGAGGCAGTGTGGACTGGATGATTGGGTAGTGAGGTGGATTGTGAACTGGCTGCAGGATAAAAGCCAGAGGGTAGTGGTTAATGGGACAGAATCTAGTTGGAGACCTGTATCTAGTGGAGTCCCCCAAGGATAAGTACGGGGACCAGTCCTCTTCAATCTATTCAGTAATGACTTGGATGAGGGACTAGGGTGCACTGTCAGCAAGTTTGCTGATGACACCAAGCTGGGTGGTGTTGCCGACAACCCAGCAGACTGTGCTGCCATTCAGCGAGACCTGGACCTGAATGAGGTACAACAAGGGTCAGTGTAGAGTCTTGCATCTGGGCAAGAACAACCCCAGGGACCAGGATAGTTTGGGGACTGACCTGTTGGAGAGCAGTGCAGGAGAAAAGGACCTGGAGGTCTTAGTGGCCATCAGGATGAATCTGAGCCAGCAATGTGCTCTTGTGGTCAAGAGGGTCAACAGTATCTTGGGGGGGATCAGAAGGGGGGTGGTTAACAGATCGAGAGAGGTTCTTCTCCCCCTCTACTCTGCACTGGTAAGACCTCATCTGGAGGATTGTGTCCAGTTCTGAGCCCCTCAGTTCCAGAAGGACACAGAGTTGCTGGAAGGTGTCCAGTGTAGAGCAACAAAGATGACGAAGGTGGTAGAACAGCACCCTGATGAGGAAAGGCTGAGGGAGCTGGGTCACTTTAGCTTGGAGAAGCTAATATCTATAAAGATATGAGGGTGGGTGTCAGGAGGATGGAGCCAGGCTCTTCTCAATGTCATCTGGTGATAGGGCAAGCGGCAATGGGTGCAAGCTGGAACAGAGGATTTTCCGTCTAAATATCAGCAGGAACTTCTTCCCAAGTGAGGGTAACAGAGCATTGGAACAGGCTACCCAGGAGGGTTGTGGAGTCTCTTTCTTTGGAGACATTCAAAACTCGCAGGAATGTGTTCCTGTGTGACTTGGTCTAGGTGATCCTGCTGTGGCAGGGAGATTCGACTAAATGATTTTTCTAGGTCCCTTCAGATCCCTAATGATTCTATGATTAATGAAATGAAACCAATAAATACTAGATTAAGGCACAAAACATTTCATTGAGTAATGTTGATCTTGTAATTTATTGTCAAGAACTCACTTCTAAGATCAACCATTCTCAGAGAAGCTGTGCTTTAATATTTATATGTAATGTCACATACAAGTAGAAGTTGTAGTTCCATCCCCTCATAAATGACTTTTTTGTTTACATTTCATTTACACAGACAGCATTTCCTGGAATTTACTACTAGTGTCTTGTGAATATTTTATATTTAAAGGCATTGCTTTAAAAAGTATTGTGTGAGTGCCATAGTATCAGAAGGACATTGAGGTGCTGGAGTGGGTCCAGAGAAGGGCAGCAAGGCTAGGGAGAGGAGTGGAAAACAGGCCCTGTGAGGAGAGGCTGCGGGAGCTGGGGTTGTTTACTCTGGAAAAGAGGAGGCTGAGAGGAGATCTTATGGCTTTCTACTGCTACCTAAAAGGAAGTTGAAGTGTGTTAGGTGCTGGTCTCTTCTTCCAAATGACTAATGATAGGATGAGGGAAAATAGCCTCAAGCTGTGTCAGAAGAGGTTTAGATTGGATCTTAGGAAGCAGCTCTTTCCTGAGAGAGTGCTGGGCAGTGGAACACGCTGCCAGGGAATTGGTAGAGGCTCCACCCCTGGAGATGTTTAAAAAATTATCAGCTACAGCACTTAAGACCATGGACTAGGGGTCAGGAAGGTGTGGGGATGAAGGCTGGACTTGATGATCCTGGAGGTCCTGTCAGCAATAATGATTCTATAATTCTGTGATTCTGATTTCTCCAAATAACACTATTGGGTACAAACACAAGTTCATGAATCTCTGAAGTTAATGACTTTAACCTCTATATGAACAACAATCTCTCATTTTCAGTTAATGTTATTACCAAAGATTACATTCACTGGTTTTTCCACATCTTTTTTTCCCCTCTCTTCTTTTTATTCTTTTCCCTTAGCTGTGACACTTATCTGCCTATATAGTAGTCTCTTCTTCCAAAGTATCAACTAAACCTAAGGGTGTTTGTAGCTACATTGCGTGTTTTTATAGCTTACTTCATCACCTGTTCTTCCTAGTCTTGTATTTCTCATTTAATCACTTTTTTCCTCAGCTTTTTGATTTTACTTTAGCCTTTTGATCTTACTAGCCACTTCCCCAGTTTTCACATTTTTCTTTCCTTACTTCCTTTTGTTTAATGAGCTATTAGACCAGCAGTAAACATAGAACAATACGCTCAATAGGGACTGATTTCTGATTCTGATAAAGAATTTAAGGAAATCCTGTGGATGAAAGGGAAATCATATGGCTTATATTATGTATTAAAAGAGATGTGACTTCAGTTCCAGGATTCATTTTCACATTGTATAATTTCTTTGTGATCAGTTCCTCAGCTCCAAGCTTTAATCACTAATAATAATACTCTTGGAGATGCAATGTAAGAATTTTCATTGATAATGAAAAGATATAATTTGCTTAGATAAAGCAAATCCTTCCAAATTCCTGCTCACAGTTTAACTTTGATTTCTCATTAGTATGCTACGGATAATTCATGATCAATTTAGTAAAATCTATACTAGCATACTACTAGAATTTTCCTTAGTGTGGAATTGGCCATTGGCAAATGATGGTGCCAAGTACTTCCTCTGAAAGTATGTTTGAATTTAAATATTAGAGGGCAGTTGTTAAAAGAGAGCTGGTGGTCTCTCTACTTTGGAGGATGAAAAAGCTGAATCATAAATATTTAGGTTTTTCATGATATCCTCTGTCCTTGCCAGAGTGTGTTTCTAAGTATGCTTATTTTTCTTCCACAGGTAAATCCCACAGTACCTACCCTGTTATCATCATTGATAGCGCAAGTGCCATGATGCAAGCACTTGTCTTTCTCCACATCTTCTGTGAGGCACCTCATGCTTCAGCACGGTCTTATTCAGGATGAACAGGCCTCCTCCTCTCCCTGCTCCAAGACCAGGTGGCTCCTATCTGGAAACCCACATAGCTATGTCACTGGACTGGCAACTCCCTACAAGATTTAGGATAGTTTTGGCCTGGCTGGGCTTGGGATGAGATAAGGCAATGTGTTCAAACTTAGGTCTTTCAGATGGCTTCAGCAGTGGAGAACAAAGAACAACCAGAAGACTGTTGGAGGAGGTAGCCCCCTCTATGAGATGAAAGAAAGGGGCAGAGTGTATTGTTCAGCTTAAAAAGGATGGCTTCTTAGCTAAGAATTTGGAAGCTTCTCCCACAGAAAGATCAGAAGAAGGAATAACAGTGTTGTACCTTTGAAGGTATGTGGGAACATCTAGATTTTCAATGGTGGTAGCTATATCCTCTTCACCTCTCTTGACCTCTTTTTCTCCTTTTCCCTTTCTCTCTCTCTCTCTCTCAGTCTCTCTCCTCCGTCACTCTTTCTTTTTGTCTTGTATTGTTTAACAATAAAATCTCCATGTGTCAGCAGCACTTTATTCCTCTTGAATTTGAATTCTGCCCCTAGTAGTCTCTGAAATTTTCTCTAAAGCCAACCAGCAGATCGGGACAGCACCTATGAACATTTCTGTTTCTTTGTAATGGCTAATAATAACAACACCTAAAAATATACCACCTACTTTATAGCTCTATCTTAATCCTAATGGCCTATGCTTCACGCACTTTAGGACGTATTTTGAAGGTTTACGTTTCTGCCCAAGGAGTGGTGATGGGCAACGTTTAACAGAAGTACTTTAGATGAAGAAGTACCTACTTTCAAATGCTGTCAAGGAATATAAACTACCATTTCAGTTAGTGCTTGGTATGGTGACGTTTTTATCTGCACTCGATGTAGATGTGTATTTACACTGTGACAATAATAGATATTTATAATTAATAAAAGTGAGGGAAGACAATTCATCTCTCCACAAGATACGTAGAATAATTGCTTTCTTCAGCTGCTTTATGAATATAAAGGTGGTCTGAAATTATTAGCTCAGGATTCTAATTCTTAGATGCAAATGTAGGTAGGTAAGGTGAATTCTAACCTTAACATTTTTCTATCTCAGTTCTTCCACCTGGAAAATACAAGAATCTGAAATCTGTACTCATTATCTCACTAGCATTCACATAATATTTAAGGGGCAAGCTTGAAGCCACGATGGTGGAAGGCAGTTTAGAGCTAATTAGTCAAGCAAGAAATGTGTTCCCAGCTTACTAGAGGAAAAGAGGTTGATTGTATGAAGGGAAGAGAGCAAGGCATCGATTTATCCTGCAAGTAACCTATCTGTTTGGGCTAAGGGATTATTAGGATGTGGCTTGTTTCTCCTAATGCACTGTCTTACTCATGCAAAGCAGAACAAACACAGAAGTTGTCTGCATTTAAATTGTAAATGTTAAAATTCTTCTGCAATCACCCAATTAGACAGTTCTGGAACAAGCTTGTGTCATTCCTTTACCCCCAAGGATGAGTTTGCTGAGGTTGGCACTGGTGTGTATAAATTTGTAGCTCATTCCATCATTTAGTGTTGTTACACCCTGTGTGCCTCCAGGCTCTCTCTCAAGGCAGGTAGTAGTAGAAAGAGCTGCAAAGATGGTGAGAGGGATGTATACTGCAATAATAGAAACTTAGCTCAAAAGATTTGAAAAGAGGGATTGCTGGTACTCCATGCAGTGACCTAGCTCTGATTGTGTGTGAAGTTACTGCCTGTAAAAACTGCTAGTTTAAAATCTCCAGAGAACAGTTACTTTTATTTATTGATCATTCTGGAAACTCCTTCAAAAAGAACAGAATCCTGCCAAAGTGTCAACTCCGGTCAGGGACACAGCATCACAAAGTGGAAATGCAGTACTAGCCACATACTCATTGTGAACGACACAACACCTCGTATTAATATAAATGAAATTGGAAAGAAAGTTTATTTGGGGTTAAAACTTTTCTCCCCAGCTTTCTATTTTCTTAGCTCAAGTTAAAACTTCTGAGCATTTTGTTCCTGTAATTCCAAATACAGATAATAAGGTTACTACTAGAAAGCATTCACTCATTATACTCTCAAATATTGCTCCTGAGAGAATAGTAGGGTCATTTACAAAACACAGTCATCACTTCTATGGTCCTCTATGGCATCAGCCCAAGCTTTGTAAAAGAGTGTTCCTCCCCAGGGGTTGTGAGCTCATTCAGATTTCTGCCAGTTTCCAGGCTCAAGCCCATGGGTTCAAAGGATTTGTCTTGACAATTGGCTGCTGATTCCAGTGCTCCTGGAATTCCTAGGTAAAAGTGGCCAAACTTCTCACTGCTCTCAGACATGATGCAGGATATGCTTCCAGAGTCACTACTAATAATGTCTCACAAGAGGCAGAGATGTAAGGAAAAAAGAAACCAAACCTATGCATTCATGACTTTGATTCATTCCACCCCATGTTTTTAACATCTACAAGAATCTACAAGAAACACATTTATAGGACAGCTTATTCTATTCCAGCAAGATGCCTGTGAGGCTTCAGATGTATTTTCCTCCATGATGAGAGAGGGAGCCCAGGTGTCAAACTCTGAATTAGGCAGCTAGATACTGAATCCAAGGTCAGGTGAGAAAAATCCCAGCCTACAAGCAATAATTCATACAGCTACTGGGGTGGAAGGAGTTGTCCCACACATGCCCTCATCTTGTTTGTTCACATATTGTAAAGGACTTGGTTTAGGTGTTTATCTGCTCTACAAAACATCAAGTCAGGGGTTCTTGATAATGATCATAAATCATATAAATAATATTATAGACCCAGAACTCTCTCCAAATTTGCAAAAATGGCAAAAATTGTGGTCTGTACTATCACTCAATCTCCCAACCACATGAGCCTGTACCACGATGTTGAATCAGCCTGTAAACCAGCTGGCCAGTGGTTACCATGGCGGCTTTTTCTTATCTTAAGATTTAGGTCACAAGATAATGAACTACCACAAGCAACAATCATCTCAGTTTCATGTGGGCTAGTGAAACAAACAAAATAGAAATAGGAAGCGAGTTTGAACTGATACTTTAAAATAAGAACAATTCTTCTTAGCTTTGTCTTTCTCAGACAGGAAGATACAGTTAACGGCACAAGACATTTCTAAGAAAATGAAGATTGCATTAAGAAAGCTTGGTGTGAGCTTAGATTTGCTGAAAGATTCTAAAAAGTTCTTTAACACTTCAGGAAATGTAGGCAACCTATCCACTGAGCTTGGGCAAAGTTTTAAGGTAGAATTTGTCACCTCTTTTGAGAGTACAGTTCATGAGTACAGGTAACATGGGATAGCTTGTGGATATAATTCACAAAACATTCCTGTTTCTTCATCATTTTGTTAAATAAGAAAGTGACAAATATTGCTTTAGTTATTTTAGTATCACCAGAGTGCTTTACACCTGACTTTTAGATGGCATGACTGACTCACAGACAGTAAGAAACACAGTTAAATAAATACAAAAAAGGGACATATGGAGATAACAAGATAAGGATCAAAACACAAACTGTCTCACATATTTGTATGAACCTCCGAACTTTCAATCGCATCATTTTTATATTGCTTAGCAGTTTCTCTTGAATTTATTTGTACTTTACTCATGATTAGAAAAAAAAAAATGTAAGTATCTATGCACGTTACAGATGTTATTGTGGATCCAACATGTGATAATATGATATATATAATATATATTACATATGTATGATAATCTCTCAGTATGCTCAGTGACAGTTCATCCAATTCCTGTTAAAAATAGGAATATTTTCCAACCATTTCACTTTTGATTCTTAGGGACAAAACCCCACTATTTTGCATAAAGCTGGAGGGGAAGGGAGTTGCCTGATTGAAGAAAGTGGTCCTGATGAACTGATGATGAAGTGTTTGCTTTTCTGAAATCAACCCTCAAATTCTGAGTTGGTAAAAGATATATTTATATATAGTTATATATTTTCTTTGTAGTGGCCTCACAAAATCTTGGCCTTCAAGATAAGAACATTCCTGTTAAAAAATGTTGCTTAAATTGCAAAGCAATATCTGTAATGAGAGTTGTGTTCTTGGAGACATCACTACTGCTCATGGAGCAAACGTTTTCATAGGTGGCACTAAAACTATGAAACTGGCTGAATACTTCATGAGATCATTTGTTGAGCAAATCCATTGCTACTTCAATACTTAGATTAATGTTATAGCATAAGAGATACTTTACAATGAAGACGTGATATCATACCATAAGAGGAGCTTTACAATGAAGCCTTATTATTGAGCACCAGATGAAATGACTCAAATGAACAATAACATTGGCTCAATTTTTTTGCTTAAAATCAGTGTGAACATGGATGGAATTTCATGCTTGCAAAGTTTTTGTTGACCCTCCCTCATCACCTCACCATTAATTTTCACTTTGTTTTTTTGGATTCAGTAAACAGTAGAAACACAGGCACAGATAAATGTTGTCAAACCCTTTCAGACTCCATAGTTTCTTAGCAAATATATATTTTTCAGCCTTATTTTGAAAAACTCAGCCAAATGAGGGGTTTCCTCCATATCAGCCTTTTGCAAAGCACTTTAATTTTTCTATCTCCTGATTGTTTTTTCAAGGAAACGCCCACAGGTCTATTTTTTCTCCCTAAAGACTGACTTCTGCTCAAATGGTCTCCTTTCTTTCCATCTCCAATTAGAAACAGTTTATATGAGCTTAGCTCTGCAGCCATGTGTTGTGAAGCGCATGTGCGTTTACATGCACTCATTACAAAATGTGCTTTGACAGCCCCCCGCTAAGGCTTTTCTCAGATTAAGAAATCATAAGCAGCTTTGGACTGCTTGACCCTGCTGGTTCATCATTTATGATGTTCAAACCACGTACATGGCCAATTTGAGTTTATCTAAACACTTAATAAGAAACTCTTCAATTAAAGATCATACTAAGTGACACTGACAGTAACACTCTTACCAATATGGTGTGGCTAAATCACCATCAGATGCTGGGAAAAGTGCTCTTCCCTTCATAAAACAAATCAGAGAGCACAGTATTTGGAGCAGTTCTTTCTTTGAACTAATTTTTCATAACCTTGAAGAGAAAAATTGGTTTACTATCAAAAGTTCCAGCAAGATTTCACTGCCAATATTCCAGCAAGGTTTCACTGCACAGAATTTTACTGGGGAGGTAATTTCCAAATACCAGTTACAATGAAAATAAAAATATGTTTTATATATAAGAGTGGATGATGCTATGTTTTTTCAGTATCAATCACTCGAAGTGCTTTATCATCTTAGTAAATGATGCCATATTATCTTTGTGTCACATCAAACACCAAGGCAATAAATTCACTGAGGGATATTTACAAAGATACCCAGGCAGAATTGAGATGTCTTCTAGTCCTTTTTCTAAATTGCCACATTTACTGCCTGCTGTAGAAAGGGGAAGCCACCAATTGATTTCTAATTCTGCAAACCCCAGGGTGTAAATGTGATTAGCGGTAATTGGAGAAGTTCAGCAACTGTTAATTTCTACTCTCTTTGTTGTTTTTCCTATTTAAAATATTAACGAAATGCATATGTAGGCCAAAACTGACTCCGATGCAGCTGAACAAAGGATACATATTTAATCAGAGCTGTGGGACCCCGATGCGGTTGTCTGAAACAAATGTGACGTGGTTCCTCTCAAAAAAAGTCAGGCAGCTAATAAACAGCACCAGTATTTTGTTGCAATGTTCATTGTCTACATGATGTCGGGTTTAATGGCACTACCCTACGTGAAAAAGCCAGAAGTACACTGCTAAATTTGTCTTTCCCAGTTGGCTGTCCCTGAGGAGATTATAATTCAAGCAGTGGCTTTGTTGCATGCATAAATGTGCACATGTTCCTAAGTTTTAAGTTATAGGGAAGGTGGTGAGAAGAGGCATTAACCCTCGTATGGCTGAGGATCACCTAAGGAAGAAGCAGACTTACTGGAGCAGGAACTAATTATGGAAGAACAGTATTACAGTGTCACAGTAATGACGAGGCTGGAAAATACCTTAAAGATCATCCAGTTCAACCTAAAACCAACCATGTAAACCTAACACCTGACATCTAGATCATGTCACTCAGCACTTCATCCAGACTAATCTTGAACAACTCCAGAGGCGGTGACTCGATCACCTCCGTGGGCAACCCGTTCCACAACCGGATCACTCTTTCAGTGAAAAATCTCCTCCTGATGTCAAGTCTAAACCTCCTGTGATAAAGCTTAAGACTGTGACCTCTTGTCCTGTCTCCATTACCAACCTCCACCTGACTACAACCACCTTTTAGGTAGTTACAGACAGCAATAAGGTCACCCCTGAGCCTCCTCTTTTCCAGGCTAAACAGACCCAGCTCCATCAGCCTCTCCTCATAGGGCTGACCTTCCAGCCCCTTCAGGTTTTGGTCTCTAGCTGTATCGTCTATCACTTGTCTTTTTTTACACAGGCTTCCCCCCATTCAGAGGATCATGCACCTACTAACAGGGAGCCCTCAGGACATCTTCCCTTTAACTAGTCTTGGGGTGGTATGGGGCTCATCATAAGGAAAACTAAAGACCAAAGTAGTGGCAGATACCTAATTCCATTTTTGAAAGGCTTCAAGATTGCTTCCAGAAGCAATGGCTGGACTCCATATACTTCTAATTGCTGTCCTGAAAGATCACAGGTATTACAGAGACACACCCCAAAATGATCCCTGAGAGAAACATGAGCCTTTTGGAAACAGGACACTCACCAGAATGATAGATATTCACCAATTGTGATATCACCACTCTCTGTTTACCTTGAAAACTTTAATTTACCTGTCTTCCAGTAGATCAGTGAAGAACTAGACATCTTTAATAATTACAAAGATTACCCCCAGCAAGTTTGACTTCTGTAGGAAGAGAACTGAAACAAAAGGTTTTGCATAACTCAATTGCATTATCTGATCATAGAATCATAGAATCATAGAATGATGAGGGATCGGAAGGGACCTGGAATAGCCATCTAATTCAAGTCCACTGCGACAGCAGGGTCACCTAGACCAAGTCACACAGGAACAGATACAAGTGGGTCTTAAATGTCTCCAGAGAAGGAGACTCCACAGCCCCCCTGGGCAGCCTGTTCTGGTGCTCTGTTACCCTCAGTGGGAAGAAGTTCCTCTGATATTGATAGGGAATCTCCTCTGTTCCAGCTTGCACCCACTGCCCCTTGTCCTATCACCATATGACCATGAGAAGAGCCTGGCTCCATCCTCCTGACACCCACTCCTCACACATTTATAGACATTAAAACGTCACCCCTCAGCTTCCTGTACTCCAAGATGAAAAGGCCCAGCTCTCTCAGCCTTTTGTCATAAGGGAGCTGTTCTACTTCCTTCATCACCTTTGCTGCTCTACACTGGACACCCTCCAACCCAGTGCTTAAGAGGAAACAAGAGTTCTGGGTGTATAAGTGTAGAAGTATTGATCTCATAGAGAAAATTCCAGTTTAGTAATATCTTTCCCTCTTGGATAGACCCAGTAAATTGAAATTTATATATAGAGTATAGCTATGTCTTTTGTGTCTGCCTGATGCTTGTTGCCTGTGCAATATTGAGAGCTAAGGGATTTTGTCAGATAGAGCATGTGTGTGGTCCTGAGCTCAGGCAGAGTGGCTGTAGGATATGAAGATTCATCTGACACATGAAGTGGCACAGAAAATAGATTGACATCACATTGTGAGATGGAATAAATACGTCCAGACTCCAATTCTGATACCTCTTGATAAATTACAAATCTACTTTGTATTTTAGTCTGTATTTCTTTTACTGGAAAACACAACTTTAACTTCTTTTGCAAATAGAAGTCAGGAGATTCATTGCTTTTTTTCCTCACATGACTGTAAACAAGGTCATAAGGATTTCAAGTATATGAGGAGAATGAATTTTCCGTTTCTCAAGTATGTTGAACAGTGTTTGGCATTGCTGGTCTATTTTCTTTTGACAATCTGACCTTGCATATATATTATATACACAATAGTGTCAGAGGATGTGGGAAGAACAACTGACATCATTTACCTACATGTGCAAAATATTCAAACCTGTCCCACATGCCATCTTCCTTTCTAAATCGAAAATAAATTGATTTGATGGTGGGATCACTCAGTAGACAAGGAATTGGTTGAATGTTTGCATCCAAAGTGTTTCAGTCAACAGCTCAATTTCCAAATAGAAATCAGTGATGAGTGGTCTTCCCCATTGGGAACAGTACTGGGACTGGGACTGTTTAATATCTTAGTTGGTGTAAGGGACAGTGGCATTCAATGGACCCTCATCAAGTCTGCAGATGATGTCAAGCTGTGTAATATGGTCAAGACACAGAGGGGAAGGAATACCATCCAGAGGGATCTTGACAGGCTTGAGAGGTAAGACCATATCAACTTAAAGAAGCTGAAAGAGGCCAAGTGTGAGACCCTGTGCCTGAGTCAGTGCAGTCTCAAGCACAAACAGGATGGGTGGAGTATGTCTAAAGAACAGACCTGAGAAGGAAGACATGAGAGTGATGGAAGATTCAGATTAGAAACTAGGAATAAGTTCCACATTACAATAGTGGTGAGACAGCTGTTCCTAAGGAAGTTGCTGATGCTCCATCACTGGAAGTGCTCAAGGTTAGCTTGGACAAGGCTTTGATCAACCTAGCCTAGTGGAAAGTGTGCCTGCTCACTGCAGGATGTTGAAAATAGTGTTTAAGTCCCCTTCCAACCCAAATCATCCTATGATTCAGTAAATATATTTTATACACACGCATGCAGACATATACATCAATTTACAACATTTTGCACAGAAAAAGTAATGACCTTGGGTGCTATATATCTCCTGGTGGGACTAATTTGACTTCTCTAGTAAACCCCAGGACTTCTGCTATGTATTTAATGATTAATATTTCCAAGACACCTTTCTAAGTATAACACAGCAAATTTTTTTCCTTCCATTTTCTCTGGATTACAAACAGATCTCATAAACAGAAAGGCACCATCCTAGTGAAAGTAAAAAAATAGAAACATAACCTCTTGCTCTTTTGTTATTTGTTATGAAGTAAAACAGAGTTTCTGAGAGTTTTGTTTCCTCTTCTGGCTGTTAAAAACAGCAGTGTTTTGCTTCTAGGATGTGGTACACATCTGCACATGGCACACCTGAACTTGGGCATCAGGAGAGGATTTCACACACTGCTGGGAACTTCTTCCCCTGCTGTACACCTTCTCGTAGACCCCCAAACCTTCATGCCGTGCAGAAACCCACCTGTGATCTGAGCTACCTTTCAAAAACATCCGTTTCTCTCTGCTGACAGTTAGGAATGACTTCTTAACACCTAGAAATTTAACGAAGGCCCTGTAGTTATCAAATAAATACATGGGATTTTAACACCCTGTGAGGAAATCTATTACAGATTTTCTCCAAGTAAGATGTTCTGGAAGATACTTCTTCCAGAAAAGTACCACTCACTCATTAAAGGATACCTCCAAAGGAGAACCACCATACATGCAGTAAACAGAGATGTCTCCACTGCATGAGTTAAATTATGGAAATCCAGATATCTTTCTCACTCCTCCTTGATTCATAAGGGAAACAAAAATTGGACTCATCTGCCTTAGCTTCAAATGCCTAAGTTATCTGTAAGTATGCACTTTTGGGTTTATTCCTTCTGGGTTGCACCAATATTTGGAAGAAGATTTGACAGATTATTCAATATAGTTTATTATTATTATTATAGAATCACAGAATGGTCTGGGTTGGGAGGGACCTTCAAGATCATCTATGCCATGAGCAGGGACACCCTCCACTAGACCAGGGTGCTCAAGGCCCTGTCCAATCTGGCCTTGAACACTTCCAGGGAGGGGGCAGCCACAACCTCCCTGGGCAACCTGGTCCAGTGTCTCAGCACCCGCATAATGAAGAACTTTTTCCTGACTTCTAATCTAAATCTCCCCTCTTCCATCTGGAAACCTTTCCTCCTGCTCCTACCACTCCAAGCCCTTAGAAACAGCCCCTCCCCAGCTTTCCTGTAGCCTCCTTCAGGTATTGGAAGGCCATTATAAGATCTCTCTGGAGTCTCTTGTTCTCCAGGCTGAACAGCCCCAACTCTCTCAGCCAGACTCCATAGGAGAGCTGGTTCAGCCCTCCAGTCATCCTCATGGCCCTCCTCTGGACACTTTCCAGCAGTTTCCACATCTTTCCTGTGTTGGGGGCTCCAGAACTGGATGCAGTACTCCAGATCGTTTATGGGCCCAGTAATTCTTCTCATGAAATGCAAGTAAAACTCTTCTCACATGAAGGACACTGCATACTCCACTGGCCATGTGAACTACATCCCCAGGGCTTGGACTCAAGGACCTATCTACACTGTAAACACCCAGGGTGGGACACAGCTCCCAGAACACAAAGTTTTTGCAAAGCAAAACTCATTGCTGTGAATTTTGTTTTGATCTCAACATCCTTAAATTAAATATTGTAAGAGAGAGAGAGAGAAAGGAAAACAAACAAACTCAGTTTTCAAATTCAGCCTTTTATTCACAGCTTTAATGGAAGGAAGAAAAACGGGAGAGGCAGAGTAAAAGGGATTTTTCACAGAAGGGCTTCTAAGAAGTAACAGTTAAGCTGTTTCTTTGATCAGGAGAATAGTTCTTCACTGGATGTTGTAGTAATGAGGTAAATGAAGTTTAATGAAGTGAAATTATAATAAATCCCTCTCTTTGTAGAATAGTCCCCAGATGGAAAATATATAGACATGCCATATGAAATGTTGGCCTTGTTACGTTCCCAAGAAAAACTTATTGCTAAATAGTTTCCGGAGTCACAGGTTTGATTTTTCCTGCTGTCTCCTTTTAAGTATCCCACTCTCCACGTTTCCATCTCCTGACATTAGCCATTATATCCCCCTGCCTCTTTTTACTGCCTGTCCTTTCAGTGAGTGCTCTTACTAAACCTTTTTATCATGCTACCCTTTAGCTTGTTTGGAGATCTCTTACAGGAGCTCGTTTTTCTTCCTTGTAATGAAAAGGCTGTTCTAAACAGAAAGCATACAAGAAATTGTCATCAATAAAGATGCTGAGAGCCATTCATACCTCAGTGAGTCATTGATATATCTACAGCTGAACAAAAGAAGTCAAGGACCAATTTCTGTCCCACAAGCTATGTGACAGTGACTGGCTCGCATCCACATTTCTGCTTATAGATCTTTGTCTTGCAGAATACTCTTGGAGAGAGTTTATTGCAGTGGTCCAGAGTTTAGTCAAAATCTGGTTATCAATTAGGTGGGTTTAGTTTGTGTTTTAATTTATTTCATGGTACAGGAGAAATCTGTGTCTTTTACTCAAGTCAGCTGTAAGGCTATGAGGAATGCCACTTATTTTTAAACCTAGATTATAGACAGATGAACAATACTCAGTTACAATACTGACCACTTGTCCACATAATCAGTCTGAAAGCACCTTTCTCTCTGTATGTCACCTATATACTGTTCTTTTTGCCTTGGGCTGCTTTTTGGATACCATGGCGATAGGTACTGTATTGCTTTGTACACTAATTATTTCAGAAAAGGTTTGCACCTCTCCAAACATTTGTCTCATATTTGTGGTCTGGGTGTTCACTAAAACCCCTGGGCTTCAAAGCTTGTAGGGAAAAAAAAGAATTGTTCTACCACAAAGAAAAGTCTTGGTGGAAAAATAAATCTTATGCCTTTTATATAAGATTAGCAAGATGAGAGGAAACATTTACTTTAGAGCTCTTGAGCTCCTGCTACAACTAGTCTCTGTCTTTATTTCTCAATTTGCCTATTTTCTCTCTTCTTGCAGCCTGCTCCACCCACATTTTCTCCCTAGAACAACCATAAAATTGCATTTACAGCTAATTTGCTATGCTCATAAATGCAATTTAGATTACTTAAGTGAGGCTGCCTCTTTCTGAAAGGAGAGGTCTCTGTCTAGTTTGTATTTTTTTTACCTGGCATACATCTAACCCAGCTTCTCCAGAATGGCAAGTATGATAAACGTGTCAAAACCACTCACATCAAACCCCTGTGATACGAGTTGTTATTTTGACTTCTGTTGACACCTCCAGTTTTCCTTCACCCAGAGGTTTCCATAAAGTAGCAGAAAGCCTTTTTTCCCCCCTATTTTTTTCCCCCTCCCTCCCCGGGCATTTCTGTTGCTAGTGAAACTGAACTTCTTTCCTTCCTCTATTACTCTGTGTGAATGCTTTTATGCAGGTGTACTTTTATTTACTGGAAGAGTGTCTTCACGAACTGTGGAGGCTTTCTAAACAAGTGTGTATTTGATTCAGAACTGGCTAGCTATAGATTTTCATGTGACATTCATTTCTAGAAATGTAGTTCAACCATACTGCTCCCCACCGAAACAGATCAGATTGTCACAAGATAAAATGTCAGTGTTTTCTAGGCCAGAAAGTGCATTTTTTATGGCTTTTTAGTCACTGAGTGTTTGAGGTGTTTAGATTCCTAACTGCTGTTGAAGTAATTGGGTTTTAAAAACCTGCAGAAAGGCAGTTCTGGTGATTATTGACCTAGAACTTCAAAAATTCAGCAGCTATCTGAGGCCCTGAGGGACATCCAGCTATGACTCAGAAGTTCAGGATCCTGCTATCAGGTACTGAAGAAAGAGATGTCTATGAAATCAGCTGTGGCAAGGACCTGCCTGAACTAGCCCAGGAAAGGGGTTAGGAGTGCCTTCAAGGTAATCAGTCAGGATCTTAACTACGGATGTAAAAGCCAAGTCTATTTTTATTCAGCATTTCATAACACGACTGTTTCCTCAAGACAGAGTTAGCCTGACCCCAGGACAAAGCTGTCGGTAAACCCAGTAAATTTACGTGACTGAGGATCCTCCTTAAGCAGCTGAACTCTTGTCAGTCACTATCAAGCCCCAACCAGAAGCAAAGACTTGAATCCTGATGATCTTTGCCTCCACGTAACACTCTATCTGTGAAGATATTGCAGGAGTGGAGCATACCTACCTACTGTCTCCTCATCCCACATATTCACCCTGTCTACAAAACACTGCTCTAAAATGCATCTTGCAAAGATTTTCATAGCAGTTAAGACCGGGGGGGGATCATGTAACAACCTAGTTAAACCAGTATATTTTATCCTGTGGTTCCTGTGATGGAGCTAATACCTTAAATTAGAATAGCTGGACTTAGAAGACAGGTGAAACTAAAACACCCAAGGATGCTAAATCCTCTGCACCTATTGGCAAAGCTCTGCCAGTGATTAATTGCCCTCACTGTGTAAAAAATTACATCTTGCTTCCTGTTTGAATTTTCCAGTCCTACTTCAATTGTTTCAGTCACAAGTTCTTAACTTCTAGGTTCTGGCCACAACAGGAAACAGAAGTGTTAAAATACCATGAAAAAATATTTTTGTCTTGTTTTTCCTCCCTCAGAAGGAGAAGGAAGCAATGAAGCTGGTGAAAAAGAAACTAGAGATTTGATCCATCTGGGAGAAAAATCACCTCTAATCAGAGTCTGCAGGAGGAATTATTTAAGTTAATCGCTGGTTATCAAATGTGTTGGATTCAAAATACAAGATATCCACTAGATAAAGTGGTTCATCCCCACTGAATCGCTGAGACTGGGATTCAAGAAGCACTAACAACTGCCAGATGCTTGCTGTGCTTTTTCCTGTGCTGCTCACAAGGCTGGACTTGTTCAGAACTTCACAACTTCTTGATTTGGGTCTAATTGATGCACCTTGCCATCTGACTGCATTTAACTATTAATTCACCCTGTTTCACAGAGTCATTAGGGATCGGAAGGGACCTGGAAGGATCATCCAGTCCAATCCCCCTGCCACAGCAGGATCACATAGACCAGGTCACACAGGAATCCTGTCTGATTGTGGGGAGGGCAGCTCTGCTCTGGGAATATTATTCTGTGGTTTCTGACTTTGTGTCTGTCTGTGTCTCTGCAGCAGCTGGCAGGAAAACATGCAGCAAGGGCACTTAGTGCACCCAGGGAGAGAGAAGCATGTGTTTACTTCTCTTCCTGAGCCAGGGTCAGAGCGGAGGTACTGGACTAGATTGTTTGTTTAATTCTGGCTTCTTAACATCAGGATCTGAGATTAGCTTCTCTTCCAAGAACTGTTTTAGTGTCAGTTTGGATTCAAGGTTAAAATTCTGGTCACACAACGTTTGAATTTGAGTAAGATGAAAATGCTTGAGGTTTCTTAGGGCTTTCTTTCCTCACCCCTTTAATGTGCTGCTTCAGTAGCAGGGTGAATTTATATTGTGCATTTCAGGTTACACCATTATCACCCGAATATGAAGTAGTTTCTTTCCCGAGGATTTTAAAAGAGGTGTTGCCCCAATTTCAGGATTCTATGGGTTAGCTAGTGCCACAGGAATATTAGCTCGGAGAGCGCTGTAGCTGTTTGTACTGCAAATGTAGCTCTCTTGTTGGTCATAATAAAAGAAACCAGATTGTATTTGTTTAATGACAAAGCTTCCCTGTGTATTAATTTGGCTCTACATGACAATACATCTTGTCCGACAAATATGAAAACATGCACTAAGAGAATTGTCAGCAGAGTAATTTATGTCGGGAGGTTGATGATCTTTTTGCTCTGTGTTGTTGCATGGCTGTACTTGTGTTTAGAAGCAAAGCACAGGAAGGCTCCCTAGAAATGAATATACTCATAACATAATCTGTTGGCAAAATCAACTCTAAAATAAACACAGATTTCCAGTGTCTTTTTCAAACTACAATTTACTACACTTTTTTTTTTATTTATTTTATTTATCCTTTTCAGGGGTGGGAAGAATTTTCTCTTGTCTAACCTAGGAATCTCTGGGAGGTGTTATCTTCTTAGATAAGTTTATGCTAGAGGTTAATCTTGATGACTACAATAGCCCTTTCATAGAATCATGGAATTGTTTCAGTTGGAAAAGACCTTTAAGATCATCAAGACAGAGCATTAACCCAACTGTCTGAAGTCTGCAGTTAAGCTCCTGTTCTTGATTTTGAAACACATCCAAGGATGTGTCTCAGCCTGTTCTGAGGTCTGAGAAACCTTTCCAGGAAGAAGATTTTCTTTGTGTCCAACCTAATCTTACCCTGGTGCAGCTTGAGGCTTTTTCTTCTTGTCCTATCACTTGTTCCTTATGAGGAGAGACCAACCCCCATTTCACTGCACCCTCCTTTCAGGTTGTAAAAAGCAATGAGTTCTCCTTTCAGTTTCCTTTTCTTCAGCCTAACCAGCTGCAGCTCCCTCAGCTGTTCCTCACAAGGTTTGTTCTCCAGACCTTTCATCAACCTCAGACCCACTTTGACACCACAATGTTTTTCTTGAACTGACGTGCCCAAAACTAGACCCAGTATTCACCAGTGCCATGCACAGGGAGATCATCACCTAAGTTTCATAAGCTATTATTTTAATCACGTTCAAATAAGATAGGTGAGACTATCAGATTCAAAATATCTTGTGCATATAGGAAAACGATAGCAAGCAATGTGACAACTATGCTGCTGTAGGAAACACTTTTAACATCTCTTTTGGAAAGGGATGATTCATCAGGAATGGTTTGCAAATCTTTGAGATTTGCAAAGTGATGTCTTTGTGTACGAGAAAGCAAACACAAATCCAGAGTGCTAGTGCTCAGCATCTCGATGCTTACAAATGTTTCTATTCTGAGGATTGGCTTTTGAAAAGGAAAAAAATAAGACTAAGCACTGCAACAAGAAGGGCGGCATCAGATATGAGTTCTATAGCCACCCCTAAGCCAGAGTGTGGAGTGCAAGATGGTGCCATCATAACAGGAGATTAGCAACAGAGGCACCTTTTTCATCACTGAGCTTCTCAGAGGGCATGGATCATGTTATGTGGCTCTGTGGTTCCAGCCAGCAGGTTTTCCACACAGCCCATTTCACCAGCTGTCAGGCTTACAGCGATGAAAACATTAGTCCTACACGGTGCTCAGTTTTAAATTCCTCTCTGCTTAAAGCTATGCACTGACTGAAGTGTTTCAAAGAAGTGTGGCTTAAACGTGCATGCCCACACCAAGATATCCTGCCCATGGTTTCTCACGTTAGTGCCTGGTGGTGTCTCAGGCACACCTTGATGTTTAGAATGACCTTGCGTTGGAAGCTGAGCTGAGCTGAGCTCTCAGTGGCTGACATGCAGATTTGGCTTCAAAATCAGCAGTAAAACAAACATCAGAAATGTATAACCAGAGATTAAGATTCAAAAGACAAGACAGTCCCTTTCATTACCTTTCCCAACTCTCTGTGCCTGGAAAAACCTATGGTTCCTCTGCAGCCCAGGCTCTGTCAGCAAGTCCATCACTGCACTGTGACTGTCAGAGCTCACTTGTGGGAAATGTTCAAGCCATGCTTGTTTGGTTTTCCTCTTCCTGTTTGACTTGTGTCTTTAAATAATGTGGTTAATTCACAACAGCTTGTTTTTTGACTGGGGCACAGGGCATATTTTTCTAGCAGATAAAAAAACTTCCCACAATTTGCCTTGTGTTATTTCCCCTTTTGAAGGGAGAGCTGATAAATTCGGAGTAATATGTAATAGATGCTTTCCTGTTTTTAGTTATTGCTCTGTCAGGCTTGTCAGCCAGAAATTTATTGGCTCATTTTGTGGCTGTAACGTTTAAACAAGGCAGAGTAAGCAGTAGACTCACCTTAAAGAGCAAGTGTGGTAACAGAGCTTATATTGTGTCCTACTCCATGGACAGGTGCTGCAGGGGGACAGCAGGTTGTTTCCTAAGTCCCCACTTAAATACCTATCTTTATTTTTAGTGTTTATTCTTCATTTCTACTCTGTGTTATTTGTACCTTTTGAGTAATTGGGAAGCCAAAGACAGAAGGGTAGGAATAGCCGTTGGTCTTAATTCCATCCACCAACAACAGCAGGTTGACCAAAATCTTCCTTTTTAATCAATGGAGTGAAGAGATCTCATCAGAATCATTAGAATCATTGGGATGGGAAGGGAAAGATCATCTAGTCCAATCCCCCTGCCACAGCAGGATAATCTAGACCCAGTCACATAGGAACAGATCCAGGCGTCTTGAACCTCTCCATAGAAGGAAACCTCCCACATTTATTTCTAGATAGGTTAGATTATCATCTCTATCTTCTTGGCTCTTCATCACATGTAGGGGAAACCTAAATGATTAAATAATCACAACTGAAGTGGCAAAAATCAAGGAGGTGGAGCCCTCTCTTCATGAAGTGACCATGGAGAGGAGTCATGAAAAATCCAGGAACCAAGGCTCTGTCTGTCAAGTTACCTAGTGATGCTCCTTCTCCTCAGACATCCTTTCTTCACCTTCCCCTGCTTATTCTGCTGTTCATACCAGTATCTGATGGATATGTTGCCTTCACCCAGCCAAGACTGACCTCAGCTGTGGAATCAGTGTCATTTCTCCTCTGCCATTCAATGAAGACTGATGTGAACAACCCAGATCTTGTAAGGGCATTGTTTGTGTGGAACAAATGTAACTTTTTATATATGTAGGATGTGAGTGACTTTTTCACCTTTGGAAGTTGAAGGGACAATGTGTTGGGAACAAGGAAAAGAAGTAGCTTTTTTGGGACACAGGGTAGGCATCACACAAAATGGTGATAGGAGACTGAAGGGACACTAACCTCTCCATTCTGTGGTAAAACAACTCCTGGACACTCAAGGTCTAGAGAGGAGTTCAAGAAGTGATCAAAGGTGACAGAAAATCTACTTTGTAGTTATTAAAAATCTGAATTACAAATCAGAAGCACTCAAGTTGACTTTTCTCCTTTTATGGGGGGAATTACTAGAGTCCCCTTCCCAGCAGCAGTGAAAATGCTTCCTTATCTCTAGTTTCTTAGTCATTTCAGATTGCTGCACACAGCAGGCAGAAGGAAGCGATAGTCCTGCAGAGCAGCTGTGCAGATGGTACTGGTGTGGTGTCAGACTATTGCCCGCTGGGAACAGTGTCAGTAGAAACATCAACTTGGCCAGGACAGTAGTCTTGCCAGCTGGGTGGGAATCAAGGATCACTTTCTGTGGCTGGAAAAAACCCTGTTTTCAGTGCTACCCAAGTAACACACACCTAGAAGCTTGCACAATGCATGGAAAACTACTTTCTTCTACTAGTTTTGCAGCCTGGCATTGTGCCCCACTAATATAAGTTATTGGATTCATCCCTTCATCCAGCCTGTAGATCCACAGAGCTATCACACATAATGGCCAAGCTCAGTCAAGTTAAATGTCTTTGCTCTCCTTACTTTACTGCTTAATGGTAGGAAATGATAAGGAAAAGTGAAAAAAAGCTGAGAGTATATCCAAAGTGATCTTTCCTTGGTGCATTCAAGCTCTTATTTTTGGATCAGACAAAAAAGCATCAAGCCTTCAACAGCTATGGTAGGAACAGCAAAAAAGATACCTTCTGAAATGACTTGGTCTAGGTGATCCTGCTGTGTCAGGGGGATTGGAGTAGATGATCTTTTGAGGTCTCTTGCCATCCTGAATTATTCTATGATTCTATGAAACACTGTTCTGGATCAAAACACGCGTGTTACCTAAACGTCTGTCTGCCCATGTTTTCACACCCTTTTGGCAACTAAGGTCTCTGTGTGAGCGCATCCACATTGATGACTATTTTATTCAGCAGCTACTGCTGTTCAGAGTTCTGTCAATTAAAGCACTTCATGTCTTCCACTTTGGTGACTGCAGGTCCCACCCTGTCATCTTTTCTAAAAATATCTGGAAAATCCAAACAACATCAATTGCTTCACCATTTTTCATAATCAATAGCTATTGTATTCCCTGTGACTATGCTAAGACATAGATATTGCTAAGGCATAGACAATGCAAAGATGATTTCCTAAGTGTTTTCTAGAATTCCAGGTCTAAAAAACCTAAACATCTACAGATCATGTTATAAACTAAAGAAATTCTTGTAGGGAAAATGAATATCCCTTTATTTTGGAAGTGTCTAGGAATTGGAAGCACAGTTCTGCAGTGGTACAGAACTGCCACCATAATTGCACTGCCACCATAATCAGCTCTAATGGATGTTAGAATTTTCTTTACATCCCCTATACCCAGACACAAAGTCTGGATGTTCTGTCACTACACACATAAAATGAAAACACTTTCAAATCCAGAGCAGGAAAGGACTTTATTCTTTGTTCAGTAGTTAAGAGATTCAGTTATGGAAACACTGTGTGTTCATCAAATTGTAAAGAACCTAGTTCCATGTGGTGCCTGACATTATCAAATTCACATTCAAATGAACAGGACATACAGAAACAGAGAAGTTATACAGCCAAATGGAGTAGCATCATAATCCATTCCTATCACATGTTGCATTTTCCAAATCATAATCCTTCATAGGTGTAGATAGAAGGAGGCTGAGGGGTGACCTCATTCATGGCTATAAATATGTGAGGGGTGGGTGTCAGGAGGATGGAGCCAGGCTCTTCTCAAGGTCATCGGGTGATAGGACAAGAGGCAATGGGTGCAAGCTAGAACGGAGGAGGTTCTATATCAATATCAGAAGGAATTTCTTCCCAGTGAGGCTAACAGGGCATTGGAACAGGCTG
Organism: Upupa epops; assembly: GCA_013397515.1. NCBI lineage: Eukaryota > Metazoa > Chordata > Aves > Bucerotiformes > Upupidae > Upupa > Upupa epops. Next base: position 51,883 of record VZRI01006800.1, read on the forward strand.
CCCAGGATGGTTGTGGAGTCTCCTTCTCTGGAGACATTCAAGACCCATCTGTATGTGTTCCTGTGTGAATTGGTCTGGGTGATCCTGCTGTGACAGGGGGATTGGAGTGGATGATCTTTTGAGGTCCCTTCTGATCACTAATAATTCTATGATTCTATGATACTAACTAACAGAATATAATTTCTACCCCTTTTCCACCAGCATGTATTTAGGAACACTCAGACTTCTTTGAATATACTTCTTTTCAATTTAGTGGCCAATAGAAAAGAGGCCAAAAAAAACCCCAACATTTGGTGTAAATTAATTGTTTAACACCATCCAGAATCTTCCACAGAATCATAGAATCATAGGGGATTGAAAGGAACCTTGAAAGATCATCCAGTCTAATACTCCTGCCACAGCAGGACACCTAGACCAGGTCACAGAACAGAACATTACAGCTTGGAAGCGACCTGGAGAGATCTTCCAGTCCAATCCCCCTGCCACGGCAGGATCATCCAGACCAAGTCCAGGTGGGTTTCAAACTTCTCTAGAGAAGGAGGCTGCACAAGCCCCCTGGGCAGCCCCCTGCAGTGTCCCATCACCAGTTCCTTTGCTTTTTAATTTGTTTAGTAATAATATGGCATTATAAAAGAAAAACAGGAAAACTTTTTGTTTTGAGACAATTGAATGTTTTATGTAGAAATTTACCCCTTTTCACACTGAACTACTCCCTCCAAAACCATAGAAATGTTTATCAGGATGGAGTCAGGGTCTTTATGGAGGTACAGAGCACACAGATACAAAGCAATATAACTCAGCAAGGAAGGTTCTGACCTGATAGTTTTAAATTTCAACAAGAATTGTGCAATAGTGATCCTTGGGTATTTTGGACAAAGTCCTGAGGAACAGGGCTGTATCAAACATTGAACCTACTTTTATGAATTTGACAGAAACCAATAATTTTGATTAACCCTGATCTCTCTTGCTCAGGAAATAAACCCGCTCAGCCAAGGACATCTCGTTTGAAGCTAGTCAGCCATGCACCCATGACTTTAACCTGAAATATAGCAATGAGCATCGGAATGAATTTGCTGGTTGGAGGCAGCACAGCAGAAGATAGAATGTCAGAGTTGTTAGGACTGACTTTGCTATTGTAATCTCCCTTTTATTACAGAATTGTCATCATAAGGAACCTTCAGCAATGTTTAGGTAAGGACTGGTCTCAGATGCTCACAAGTTCCTTCCACACATTGGAAATTTAAGTAGCTGCACTGGAATATTTAATGATTTTAACACTGAAGAGTCTTTTTCTTGATGGGTTTAGGCTAGTTAAAACAAAAAAATGTAGAAGATCTATTTTTCGTTTTCATAAGAAAATTGTACTGAATTGTTTTGTTCTCAAGAACAATTGTTCTCCTACTTGTGGCAATTACAGTTGTAACTGTTTTGAAGAACACTTTCTGAACCATTGTCCTTTCCTTTACAGACTGCTACTGAAAAAGAAGTCAGAGAACATTGCACTTGACTGCACAGACACATTGCTGCCTAAATGACCTTATGGAATAGTCACTGTTTACATAGGCAGCTTTGATTACTGAGACAGAATAAGTTAGATAACCCATATTTGATGGACAGCATTCCTCAACCAAAGTTTGTGAGAGTGAGTGCCTCAGTGTCTCACTCAACTCACTCTGAAGTGATGCAAAGAGGTTCTAGACTGATCTTATTCCAGGATAAGGCAAAGTATGTCCTGATGGTTTCTTACTTCTTGTCTCTCCTAACTCAATCATTTGGATATTTATAACACTTTCAGCACTTTGCTTCCAGTAAGGAGAATAACACCCCAACATTGTCATTTAATAGAAGTATTTCGATGCTTTTAACCAACAGAAATTACTCTAGTGGTGAAATCTCTAAGAAACAGGCCAGCTGCTGGAAGCTGAGTGTCTACTCAGAATTTGAGTCTTTGCCCCTTCAGAGGAGAGAGCATTTTCAGAGACGTTCAAGCCTTATTCAAAGGCCTCAAGACAGTTGTGACCACACTAGTAAATCAGGCTATGATTATGCACATAACAAATATGAGATTTTCCCAGTGGTGCTTGAGTATAACTATGGAGGGTCCAAGTGGCACTTTGTGTTGCACTGTGGATGCTTTGACTCTGCTCAGCACAGATCCCTGGAATAAGTACTGTTGAGACAAGCTTGTGTTCCTTTATTAAACTCTCAGCCCTATAGGATGAGCTATACATACCTGTTGTGCACTCCTCTTGGGTTCTGTAAACTGAGATATCATCTCTTATGTGCTTAGGCCATGATGGTTCATCACAGAGGGACTGAGGACATTTGATTGTTCCCTACCTATTTAGAATCATAGAATCATTAGGGATCAGAAGGGACCTTGAAAGATCATCCAGTGCAATCTCCCTGCCACAGCAGGATCACCTAGACCAATTCGCACAGGAACACAAACAGCCAGGTCTTGAGCTTCTCCAGAGAAGGAGACTCCACAACCCCCCTGGGCAGCCTGTTCCAGTGCTCTGTTACCCTCACTGGGAAGAAGTTTCTTCTGATATTGATATGGAACCTCATCTGTTCCAGTTTGCACCCATTGCCCCTTGTCCTGTCACCAGATTTCCTTGAGAAGAGCCTGGCTCCATCCTCCTGATACCCACCCCAACTTGAATTGGAGTGAGAATTCCTTTTGCTTATTTCACAAATAAGCAACATTAAGCAGGTAAGGAAATTCATGTTGGAACCTACAGGCCAAGGAGGAGTGAAAAACTTGTAGTCAGAGCAGTGCTATAGGAGCAGGGAATTACTTTGGATTATTCTGATGCTTTGTCATTACTTCCTGCAGTGCAGTATGACTGGGTGAGTCATCACAGCAGCAAGAACTAAATTTAGGACATCTTTGAAATAATGACCCTTCACTGCCTATGTTAAATGGCCTTTGTTTTCTAGCTAAAAGGCTGATGATTCAAACTGAAAGGACAAAGACTTTAACTTTTGGTCTAAGAGAGGGCTATCAGGGTGAAATCAGGTGAAATCATGACATCCTGGAGACAAACATCTACAGGTGCCCTTAGTAAATTCTCAGAATCCTTACCATGTAAAGCAGGAGGCACAGTTTTCATCTATCTTCTGAGACTAATGTAGTAGCAGTCACACTGCCTAATGTGTTCCTGTAACTGTAAACCAATTATTATGGACAATAATTGCAGTGACAAGGTCAGTTACAGTTCTAATCACTGCATTTTCATTAGCTAGCATGCGTTTGTTAGTGATGCTATCCATTAGCATAGCATATATGAAGTATGGGATGTCCTAGGGGGATGCCATACACACAACTCTCAATGAGAATTTCAAATAATACTGTTTTACACTCTCCATAAACATCCTCATGCACCCACAGTTCTGCTGAGGGAGCCCACAGTTATATTTTAATGATGGGGAGTTATAGCTGTCAGCCAAGTACCAGTGGAGCTGGAAAGACCAGTAAAAGCTGTCAAGGAAAACTGGCGTTTGGCAAATGATGTCAGGCGCTAAGAATCTTACAAGGCGTATGATCACTGTTCCCTGACTATGTGCCAGTGACCCCTGAGAAAGACCAGCTGTTGGCCACAGAAAGGAGAATGGCTCCTGGAATGGTGGGTGAGAGCTAAAAGCTGCAGCAGTCTTGGGAGGTGCATACCTTGGAGTCTTGCATTTACTCAAGCACCTGCAGAACATCGTCAAAGAGGAAGGAAAAAAAATGAGGAAAAGAAGTAAAAACAAAAAATAGAACCAAAGAATATTAGAAAAGGTTGTTAGGACTTGCCTGGGGCTTGGGAAGCATGAAATATCTTCCAGAATGGATCACTCTGATAATGAAACTTTAGAACCCGATTAAAGCTCACAGCAGTGGGGAGAGGCAGCTCTATCAGCTCACAGCTGCAGCCAAGCCTGGGAGGAAGGAGAGCTCTGCCTTAAAATCCACCCAGGGAAAACACAATGCAGGGAACATCTGGCACACCGGAGGAATTAAAAGGGTTGGCTAGAGTGGTAAGTAGAGAAATGCACCTGGCAAGACCCAAGTGGAATTAGGTCAAAGCACCATATAGCCTGTACCCAGATACATGGCAGGTCCAGCTCTCTTCATCCTGGGAGCTCACAGAAAATCAAAAGAAAGAACAAGGTTTTCACAGGCCTGGCTGTCTGGGAGGGAGAAATCAGAAACCAAGTGACTTTTTTTTAGTACGAAAGAGTTCACAGGAAATCTTAAACAAAAAGTCCAATGAGTCAAACTCCAGTATTGCTAATCACAATACATCTTCAGGAAAGGAGGAAGAACAAAACCTAGAAAGTGAAGGTAACCTACATTTCTTGAGGAAAATAAAGTACTATGTCCCTTTAGAAAGTGAGTGTGGCATGATAAAAGAAGTCCTGAGACAAAGGGCACTTAGTCCTTTCTTCCTCCCTTTCTTTTTTTAACGTTGCATGCCAGAATCCTTGCAAATCTTCTGTCCTTCTGAGGAAAGACACAAAGCAGAACTCTGTGTGATATGGACTATATTTATAAGGCATATTTGTGAGGAAAGAGTCTTCAGAAAACTGCAGACTCAGAGAGGAATAGATGACATTCTGCCCCTGTGGAATTTGGGGACTGAGTGCTGACCATTTGCTCCAAGCATAAGGATAATTCTAAATAAAAAAGAAGGACAAGTGCCAGGGGTGACCATGAGACTCCATTCTGAAAAGTAGCACTTCCAAGGGTTTGACTTTATATACCACGTAGGCTCTGGTCACAGTGGACATAGAGTTGTGGAATCATAGACTGGTTTGGGTGGGAAAGGACCTCATAAATCATCCAGTCCCAACCCCCTGCCATGGGCAGTGACACCTCTCGCCAGACCAGGCTGCCCACAGCCTCATCCAATCTGGCCTTGAATACTTCCAGGGATGATGGAGCAGCCACAGCCTCTCTAGTCAATCTGTTCCAGTGCCTCAGCACCCTCACAGGGAGGAATTTCTACCTCAGATCTCATCTCAGTCTGCCCTCTTTCATTTTCAGTTTTGTTCTTACTGAATCCACAGTCTGCATTACTGAGGATAACCTCAGGAAGATCCAGGTTTCAGCCTCCCTTGTATTAAGTAAAGAGAGTTAAATCCTGAAGTGAGAGATTCTTGGAAATTACAAGATGGTTTTGAATGTTTTATTTTTTGGGAATTGCCTAAAAATTGGAGAGCCCCCAGAAGAATTGAGTTCACTTGCAGAAAAGCTCAATTGGTCCAGACAGGAATTGTCTTAGAAGTTTGGAAGAAAACAGCTTTATTTTCCTGTGCCATAAAATGAATCTAATGATGGGTGGTGGCAATCTCACCCTAAAAAAAGAACATTTTCCCCAGACTGCTGTGGAGACCTGGACTCTGGGGCCTCTGTTTTCCTTCCTCCACCCTACCTAGGAACTTGATACAGTTGAACAGAAATCTAAACAATCGGAGAGAGAGATTTGGCTGGGAATGCCGAGCATTGGCAAGATCCTGCTCCCTTCCTAACTGTGGCGGTTTATGATCGTTAAAAGTAGTCTCTCTAGGAAAAAAAAAAAAGGACAAAATGTGGAAGTGCATGAATCATACATTCCAAGCAGTAAAAACATAAAATTATAGAAGTTAGACTGTATGATTTTCCTGTCCCTCCCCCACTTCGCCTCCATTCCTTGACTTAAAATAGAGAGAAGAGAGCTGTGGAAAATTGAGACTAGGGATTAAGTGAGTTAGCAAACCAGTGAGCAGCAAAAGAAAGAAGTGTCACAACATTTAGGGGAAAAAAAAAACAACCCAGATTGTGAGGACCATAATAGATTTGTTTAAATGATGTTAGGATTCTTTATCCCGTTCTGTGCCTCACACCAATAAGTGATACCAGCGTGGCTGGATCGTAGGGTTGGAAGGGACCTCTGAAAGTCATCTAGTCCAGCCCCCTTGCAGGATGTCATACAAACACTGTGAGAGAGAATCCTCTTTCTTTTGCTCTAAAGAGATGAAAAAGAGAAGGTTGGAGGGTGATAAAGACATTTGTGTCCCATCTTTGCTTGGGGGCAAAACAAGGAGCTCTGCAAGGGATGACAATTCCATTGTGTGAATACACTGCTACACTAGTTATAACCCAGGTGGATTAATTGACCAGTGAAGTCACCATGCACAAGTCCTCTAGCTCCCCAGAGATATGCATCTCCAGAAAATGCATAAACCTATCCATGTTCACATTTTCCCCTGGATCCGTGTTATTCTGCTTTATGTATCAGCCAGTCAGGTTACAATTGAGTTAAACCCAAGAGCAACAGCAATTATGGGGATGGCTTCTAGCTCTGCTTTAACAATTTGTCATCTTAGTTTTGGGAGGCCGTTCTTGCTACAGCTGATGGCATTTAGGTCTGAAAGACTTTATGAGATGAAGCAAACTCAAAGCACAGTCGATCCAAAAAGGGCAAGCGGTGTTTTGCTCATTTTGCTTCAAATGTTTCTGCTCCTCCTTGGAAAAAAAGCGCACGCCAAACTCAGTGAAACCCTATCTCCAGTTGGCACGAGCCATCACATACTCACTGGGATGGAGGGAGCCTACACCTGCTGTGGATCGAGCTCAATGAACAGAAACCTATGAAACCTTAGACTAACGAGGAAAATGGGCAAAGCTGTGTAGAATTATTGTTGAGTCCCTTTCCCAGCGGGTGCATGTGTGCTCTTGTAGAGGTAAGAAACATGAGTTTCCCCTCAGAGGAAAGACAAGTAGGTTACACCAAGAAATTCTGATGGAGAAAACCAAGAAGCTGACAAAAGTTGTAAAGATGTGAAGTAGCCATCAAGCTGAAAATGATGTCTCTTTAGAAACAAATCCATTGGAAAGGGCATATTTTTTATTTTCTGCTTTCTTGCAACGCTCAGCCTAAAACCTTGCGCAGTTTAATGAAGAGGTTTCACTCGTTTAGAGGGTTGATGATATTCCTATCAGCTCTTCATTAAATCAAAATGATGGTGGAAGCTGGTTTTGATTAAACCCCTAGGTTAGAAATGCCAATTATGGAGCCACACGAAGGAGGGAATTTTAGAATCAGATTAGTCTAATAAAGAAGGGCACATCTGAGTCCAGCAGCGTGCTGTGAGCCCTAGATACACACTGCTGCATGATCTTGGGGTAGTACGATCATCTTTCCGTGCTTTAGTTCTGTGCTCCCTCTTTTGATGCACAACTTCTACAACAGTCCTCCTCACCAAGGGATCAAAACGTCTAATGAAAAGCGAAAAGCACAACTGCCCTGTCTTTTCCTGCTCAACAACTTTGAGATTTTAGATAAAAATCAGGGATTTAGAATGAAATGAATGCCTGGAGTTCAATCTCAGGGTAGCTATGCTACCCCGAGGGTCTGCATCGACACTTGAAGTTATCAATTTAAAGATATCTTGCATGAGAAATTTTGTTTAAATTATGATACTTCTTTTTATTTTATTTTTAAAGGCAGAACAAAGACTCATAGGAGAGATTAGAATAACTTGGAAACAAAGGATGTGGACTCTGAAACCAACAGTCAGTGTCTGAAAAAATGATGACAAACCCAAGGTTCACCTTCCTGTTCTATTCACAAGAAAATATAATAAAAAAGTTCAGTGACGCATCTCAAAATATGATGACAGCCTACCAGGTCAACTGCCTGTAGCACACGGGTTTTGGGCTTTTATGTGACTCACGGTGGAGGATAATAACTGGCCTCAATTTTGACTGAAAGAAGAAATCAGGAAGATTATAAGTAATGGTGTTCCACAGTGAAGTTCCCTTGCAGGCACATGAGAGTCTCTGAGAAGCTGAGGGCACGTTGTCCTTGAGGACATCTGGCAACACGACATGCAGCAGGCAGAGAGGTTTTTGAATATAGGGCAAGACTCTCATTTTGACACCCCCTGAAGAAACCCTTTTCCTCTCAAGTTCCACCTGCCTATTCACACAGTCAGGCCCAGCAATAAGGATTGTGAGTTGATGTAAAGGCAGGCAGCACTAAGTCATGTTGACCAGAGCATGGTCAAAAAAAGGAGGAACAGCTTGTGTGCAATATCTGTGGGAGCTTGGTGAGATGGAGAATAGAGAAAGGTGTTAAAACAGCAGGGATAATGAGCATGGAAGAGTAAATATGGGTAGTGTGTCTGAAGTTATTTCACTCCATTCACACCACTGCGACTACTGAAACTACCAGCCTTACTTTATTTGCTGTCAGTTGTAACTGCTGACAGGAAGATGAGGCAAAGGTCCCAGTTGCAGTTTCGTTGAACAGAGTGTGGTTGTGTGAGAGAGCCTGGACAAACCTACTGGCAGTGAGGTAATCCGTAGACCCACAGAGCACCGCTTCTTTTCTGGCAGCATGGCGGTGCTTTGGAACTCCACAGCACTGGTAGGAAAAATACAAATCTTATCCAGAGTTGGAAAGACTAATTTCTGATGCTGAAAAAATATCAAAACATCAGTAAATCTTGTCCCTTTTTGATGTCTTTCTATGATGATTCTATGATTCTTTTAATAAACAAGCCTGTTGTGCTTCTTTGATCAGTGGCTAGTTAGATCAGAACTGTGTATCTGTGTATCTTCTCCTGACAAACAATTTCCTGTGCCAATATTAGAATCCTCTGATATGCACATTAAATCTAAATTAGTGTATTAAATGTGTTAAACTGAATGCAACTGTCAGCTAATCTGACATTTATCTCACGTAGCTCATGCACTGCCACCCACATCTTCAGCAGAATCCCAGTTGTGTTACAGTTTTAGTGTGGGGAATAGATGTATTTTATACAATGCACTCTAAAAATTCTTATGCCTACATATTTATACCTGAAGTTGAGAAAACCCCACAGGTACAGTGACTATATTCAGGATGACCAGCTGAGATTCTGATGCAAATCAACATTTTCTGCCTATTGCTAAGACTGCTGTTTTCAGAACAGAATTGCTTGAAAGAAAAGTTCACAGCTACATCAATCTCCATTTCTGGACACATAACAGCAAGTAGCCTCTGTCCAGTGAAGCAAAGAGATAGTGTTGTATGCAACTCTACTTGAAAAACTGTATGGATTAAAGAATGGAAATTTGAATACATCCATCACTTTGAGCACCAGAAAGTTATTTGAGTTAACACTGAACTAAACTATGACTATTACTTAACACTAAAGTGACATCCAATGGCTGAATAAGAACAAATGATTTTAACTGAATTAATATGATGCAAGCTCTTCCAAAACTTGGTTTTAACAGAACCCTATGGAAGTACTCTTGAGTACTGGGTTCAGTGCTGGACAACTCAATACAATAAAGACATCGAGATGTTGGATTGGGTTCAAAGAAGGGCAACAAGGTTGGTGAAGGGTCTGGAGAACAAACCTTATGAATGGCTGAAATAACTAAGATTATTTAGTCTGAAGGAAAGGAGTCTGAAGGGTAGAGGTTGTCGAGATGCAGGAGTTGGCCTCTTCTTACAAGTAAGTGATAGGTTAGACATGAGGAAAAACTTATTCACTATAAGGGTTGCAAATAATTGCAAGAGGCTGCTGAGGGAGGTGGTTGAATTGTCATTCCTGGATGACAATAGTAATGGAAATAAGGTGCTCAAGTACATGGTTTAGTGGTGGGTTTGGTAGGGTTAGGTTAATGTCACAGAATGTATGATTCTGTCACAGTTAGGCATGTAGTTCACAAGTTTTTCTGTTATAGTTTGGGACACACTTTTATCTACTGAGAAGTGTGTGGCCTAGAGAGAAGAATAGACAACTGACAGTGAGCCCTAATCCCTCATCCATGTCATTAATGAATAGACTGAATAGGACTGGTCCCAGTACTGATCCTTGGGGGACTCCACTTGGTACAGGCCTCCAACTAGACTCTGTCCCATTAGCCACTACTCTCTGTTTTCCACTCTCCTGCTACTCATGAGAAACCTAAAGAAGCCAATGGCAACTAGAAGCTGCTTACTGGGACAAAAAGGAAGTTTAAGCAAGGTTGCCTGAGTTCTTTAGAAGCTGGTCTTACAACACAGTGTACTCTTTGCTCACATCAGACAAAGCTTCTTGGTTATTGCGGGTAAAAAGTAAGGGTGTTTGGGGAAGTGTATCTTGGTGGTTTCTAAGGAAGCTGGAGAAAACAATAGCCTTTTGCAGGTCAGATAACTAAGAAGGTACTTTAGCTCAGAAATGGCTTTACCTCCTTATCTGCCAATTTCTACATGTCTCTGCATCAGGATTTCTAAGGAAAACTCAGCATCAATATTTTTGATTAAAAACCCCATAATTTGCCATGGCTTAAGTTTTCCAAGCATGTTTCCACCAATAGCAAAGGAACCCAAATCAAAACTGCTGAATAATTAGTGGAAATACATGTTCCCTGGGATGGTGCCAGTGGATACTGTCAGCCTGTCGCTGTTAACAACAGTGGCACAGGCTCTCCATGCACAAAATTTGGGTTCTCCTTTCTCTTATAAAAAAAACAAACCCAAAAAAAATAAATAGTTACGAGAGCAGAGAAGTGCTGGAAAGGCTTTGAAGTGGTGGTGCAGCTCTTCTCATTCATTTTATTCTCTCTTTGCTTGCAGAAGCACCTTGGCTTTTTGACAGGAGCTTTCTTCCAGTGTGGGAAGTGTTCCTGCACCAAGACTAAAACTACCAGTCATGATCCTTTGTGTGATATTTGGACCCCTTAGAGTGATCCAGCTCTTCCCATGACCTTCATCTGTACTCGAGGGGTTCCTATGAGGTTGTGGGAGTCATTATCACAGGGTTGAAGTCTCCTGTGTGTTTTAGGTAGCCACAGTTAAGGAGCGAAGATACATCAATACTTTTACATGTGAAACACCTCTACACAGAGGTGTATCCATAGTTCAGAGAGTTGCTTAGTAATTATAGCTTTTTTACTAGCCCAGTGTGAGGGAAGTGGGAGGCAGTCTCCTCAGAGCTATGTGAAGTGGATGACATCCCTTACCCAAACACAATCGGGAGAGTTTTACTCAGACATGACACCACTAGGCTTTTGTTTGCTATGAAAAAGTTTGCTTGTCTCACCCTAGAAAGTGTGACTACTAAATTTCAAGATGACAAAAGACTCTTTAACTCAATATCTCCACAGAGTGATCAAAAAAAAAAGCCTTTTCCAAATGACAGCAACACACAATGTGTCCCTAATCACAACTGGCAAGTTCTCCTGAGCAGCCCCTGATTGATCTTGATGTTGTCAAACTTTCTTTTTCTTTGACATCTCTCTGACTGGCATCTCTTTTTAGTGTTTTTGTGACCTTTCTGCTGTATTGATCCACACAAATCATGGGGAAGTGAGCAGTTTTATGAGGGAGCAAAGTTGATAAGGACAGGTCAAATGGTTACTGGGACCTCCACACACCAACGTTTTAATGATTGATTAGTGAGAGTGTGGAGGAAAAGCCAAGGACACTAAAATTAAGAAATGATAACATCTCAATCAAGAGGTTCGTGTAGTCTCTTTTTATGGTGCCTTATCTTTTGTGGGTTGATTAATAATGTGAATAGACTTTGTTTTGCACATGCAGATAATTTGTAACAACAGGTTTATTGAAAGATCTATCACTTGCATGCAATGAGTTTACTGGTAGTGGTTCTGCAGAGGCAGATCATGCAATGAGTTTACTGGTAGTGGTTCTGCAGAGGCAGATCCTGGCACCAGAAACTGGCCTTCCTTCAATATAACCTTCACACATTGGGTGGCCCCAAGAGGAGAGTGCCCACCCCTTGCAGGAAAGCAGATTGCTTCAGAGTTGTGGGGTCAGAGATGTTACAGTTAGGGTGCGCTGTCAGCAAGTTTGCTGATGACACAGAGCTGGGTGGTGTCGCTGATACCACAGCAGACTGTGCTGCCATTCAGCAAGACCTGGACAGGCTAGAGAACTGGGCAGAGAGAAACTGAATGAGGGAAAACAAGGGTCAGGGTAGAGTCTGGCATCTGCGCAAGAACGACCCCAGGGACCAGGATAGGCTGGGGACTGACCTGGGGGTCCTAGTGGCCAGCAGGATGACTATGAGCCAGCAATGTGTGGCCAAGAGGGCCAACCGCATTCGGAGGGAATCAGAATGGGAGTGGTTAGCAGGGGGAGAGAGGTTCTTCTCCCTCTCTACTCAGGACTGGTGAGACTGTTTCTGGAGTATTGTGTACAGATCTGAGCCCCTCAGTTCCAGAAGGACACAGAGCTGCTGTAGGGTGTCCAGTGTAGTTCAATGAAGATGATAAAGGAAGTAGAACACCTCCCTGATAAGGAAAGGGTAAGGAATTTGGTTCTCTTGAGCTTGGAGAAAAAAAGGCTGAAGGGTGACTGCATTAATGTCTAGTCTATAAAGATGTGAAGATGGGTGTCAGGAGGATGGAATCAGGTCAAAGTCATCTGGTGATAGGACAAGAGGTAATTCGTGCAAGCTGGAACATAGGAGGTTCTATACAAATATCAGAAGGAACTTCTTCCCAGGAAGGGTAACGGAGCACTGGAGCAGGCTGCCCTGGGAGGTTGTGGAGTCTCCTTGTCTGGAGGCATTCCAGACCCACCTGGATATGTTCCTGTGCTGGTGTACACCTGTGTTGTTGTACTTGATCCTGCTGTGGCAGGGGGATTGGACTGGATGATTGTTCGAGGTCCCTTCTGATCTCTAATGATTCTATGATTCTATGTGCATGGCTGCACGCCGTCTGGGTATCTCAAACATACTGCAGCAGAATTGCTAGATGTGGAGTTATCTGCAGCTCAAAACTTCCAAAGACCTAGACATTCACAAACATGTAGTAAATTAGAAAATCTTCACACACAAACTGACAATGTCAACCACAAACATGTGGGTTGGAATGTGCTGGTGTGTCACAGGGTGAACCGCAAAGGAGACTGTCTGCAGCTGGGTGCACAGAATCCCAAAGCAAAAGGAAATACTCCACAGACTCAGCTGTCACAGCACAGAGATTCTTGCTTTACTCCATTTTCCTCCTTTGCTCCTCATGCAGCGCCTCAGAAGACTGGCTGTTCAGAGGGATATGGTAAACAGGGAGAGCAGGCTGCTTGAGAAATAATTTGCAGTCTGGGCATGAGAACACTCAATTTTTAATCGCTCTCTCACTTCAACCCCCCGTACATGCAATATGTAGAACACACATATGAACATGCAGTTGAGTGTATCCCTTGCCCAAAAAGTCAAGTCCTTTGCTTTCTATTAGAAATAGGGCTATTAGTTTCTGCAATAAACCTGTTACAGATTTGGAACATTCTCTGTTCTGTTGCAGAGCCATCAGTGTGTTTTTATAATGAATATAAATGTGGGTTCAGTGATCTACTTGCAGCACTGAAAGAAGTAATTATAGTTCTTCAGAAAGGGAAAAACACACTTCTTTATTTGATCTGTATCCCCTGTTATTGTCTAAAACCGATCAATACCATTCAGAGTATGACAACAGTCCATATTCTGGTATCAACCAGTGTAACTGTGCTATCTTTTCCCTTAGATCACTGATACTTAAATTCTTATATTTAGTTCCCACTGTACAATTGCAATAAATAAACCAGAATATTTATGAGAAGCTCTGAAATCTACAAGTCAAATTCCAGACTACTGAAAAGAAAGTTTGATCATCTTGTGTCTTGTACCTCAGCTGTGCTTCCTCCTTTCCAATGAAAGCAGGTTTTGCCACTGAAGTCCAAAAAACAACTCCAATTCTTCACCTCACTAAGAAATTAATCTAACTTATATTAAATTTAAATTTGCAAAACTGTTCCATTCCTTCATAAAATGTTGTCAGCATGATGTATGATGGTGCAAGTTGCAGAGTTTGATTTCTGGGAGGTATTTTTGGGTCAGTAATGCTCCTAGAGCAGGTAAAGGTACTCCTCGGCAATCTCATGGTCTTGATAGGAAAGCCCGTCCTTCCTTTTCATTCCTACAATGATGTTTTGAGCTGATATTGCTTTTGCTTCCTATCTTACACAGATGTAAGACCTGCTATTATCGCTCTCATTCTATAGGGAACATGCTGTGGAAACACTACTCTGCCTGTCGTGTGTGGACACAGACTACCCATTTATTGGATTTTCCTGTTTTGAGTGTTTCTGGATGCTTAGTGGAGTTTAACAATATGAGATGGCGTTTTCAACGCAACACCATGTCCTAGGGCAGGACAATCACAGGATGAGAGAAGTACAGTGGTTTACTAAAGGTGTACACTTGGGGTTTAAGAGTAATAAAAAGTAATGCAACTTGGAAACTTGGAAATAAAAATACCCTGGTGTCTGTACTACGAATCCTAATTATGTCTAATATTATTATATATAAGATTATATATAGTAATACATTAAGTATATTATGTATTTTAATATATTGTATTAATATAAATTAATTACTATTATAAATTGTATTATAGATAAGAATTTTGCTTGTGTTTCTTTCCCATTTTAATTTAATTTTCCTATTTCACATTTTTATTGGTAAAAAATAAATTTATCTTATTTGAGACCTTGAGTAGCAGAAGAAAATTCTAAGGCACGACCTTCTAGGAAGTGGAATGTCAGGCATCATGTACTCATCTGATTACCTCAGGTGCAATCCAGTGTGAACCTGGCTACATTGATCCCAGCAAAAAGGGATCTGCTCTTTTGTTGTCTGCATTTCACTGTCATTTTATGGCAATGAGAGCTCTTAAATATGACTCCGCCTAATTAATCTGAGGAGTTTGTTTTGGAATTAATCACTTCAATGCTCCTTTCAAGACTTGTGCAACTGCAGCTTTTGCTTTCCTTTCCAAGTGATGTGGTAACACCTCTAAACTGCAGCTGTTTTCTCGTGAAAAATGCACACCACCTCCAGTGTTTAGATAGGATCATCAGCTTTCCCTTCTTTTTTCAATGTGGAAGTATTATTTTTTTAATACAACAACCAAAATTAGTAACAAATGTAATGCTTGGAGAGAAGCTGAATGAAAAAAACTTTTCATTGCTTTTTTTCCCCCACTCATTCTTGACCTTTCAGGGGATATGGGGAGTGAAATCTTCACTAGTCATCCTTTGGCAGGGCTGAGTGTGAAGTGTGTAAGATAGATCAGTTAATTTAAAAGCCCAGTTTGACAGAGATGTTCTCTGTTGTCTATGACCCTTGCAAGACACACGTCACTTCAGCCATTTATTACCAGATCCTTAATCTGGTTCATCTCTTTTGAATTAATTTAGATTAACATTTGGAATTTCTTTATGTTTAAACCAAGAGAGGAGAATTGTGGCATAACCGTTATTATTTGAATTAGAATAAACTGCATTTTGAAACATCCAGAGCTGTGACAGCATATTAAATTGAAACCATACCATCCCATAAAGCTTACAGCTTAGGATTTTGGGGTTTGGGAATGAAAAAATGGTCAAGTAGCCTATAAATCAATAAAATAGTTACCATTGAACACAATGGGTTGGCTTTTATTTCGGTTGTGAAAGACAGCTTGTGTACCCACAGACTGGTTCACTGCTTCTTGACAGCATAGAGCAACAAAGATGATGAAGAGCACCTTCCTTATGAGGAAAGACTGAGGGAGCTGGGTCTCTTGAGTTTGGAGAAGAGGAGGCTGAGGGGTGACCTCATTCATGGCTATAAATATGTGAGGGGTGGGTGTCAGGAGGATGGAACCAGGGTCTTCTCAATAGGTGATAGGACAAGGTGCAATGGGTGCAAGCTGGAACAGAGGAGGTTCCATATCAATATCAGCAGGAACGTCTTCCTAGTGAGAGTAATGGAGCACTGGAACAGGCTGGCTGCCAGGGGGGTTGTGGAGTCTCCTTCTCTGGAGAAGTTCCAGACCCACCTAGATGTGTCCCTGTGCAACTTGGTCTAGGTGATCCTGCTGTGGCAGGGGGTTTGGACTGGATTATCTTTCTAGGTTCCTTCTGCTCCCTAATCATACTATGACTGTATCAATTACTCTGAAAAGAAGACTGTTTCTTCCTGCATATTTTGCTTTTCTTATTGTACACACTCATATTTTCTACTGAAATAGTGAAGACGTTGACATTTAAAAAAGCTTTTAAGTGCTCTGAAATGGTTTTATCAATATGCACAGGACTTTTGCAACTTATCCTTTATTTTTCCAAACCATTTCCAAGTCATATTTTGATTATGCTATTCCAGTAGAAGAAATGTTAGAAAAAATAAATAATAAAATGACAACCAAACCTGATTTTTCTTTTACAAAATAGATCTTTCCAAAGAAGGAATATAATTTTGATTTGCTTTTTTATTTTTGTCCAACCTGAAAGCCTCCATGCTTTAACATGGCTTAAATTCATGTCTGACAATCCACAGTAGAGAAATTTGATGCAAAGACAAAATTTCAAAACTTTCTAAGGGTGAAGTAGTATACAGGTTAGAGAATTTGATAGAACCTAAGTTTTTAGATATAAAAGCATCACTCCTGTATGGTATGAGATTTTTAGTAGTTCAGCATCCTTCATAAATAACCCTGTGCTCTCCTTTCATTGACCTGAATTGGTGCCCAATATCATAGAATCATAGAATCATAGAATCATAGAATCACAGAATCATAATATCACTAAGGAACAGAAGGGACCTCAAAAGACCAGAGAAGGAGACTCCACAACCCCCTTGAGCATCCTGTTCCAATGCTCCAGTACCATCAACGAAAACAAGTTCCTTTTGATACATATATGGAACGTCCTCTGTTCCAGCTGGCACCCATTGCCCCTTGTCCTATCTCCAGATGACCCTGAGAAGAGCCTGGCTCCATCCTCCTGACACCAACCTCTCACATACTTGTAGACATTAATTAGGTCACCCCTCGGCCTCCTTTTCTCCAAGTTCAAGAGACCCAGCTCCCTCAGCCTTTCCTCATCAGGGAGGTGCTCTACTTCTTTCATCATCTTCATTGCTCTGTGCTGGACACCTTTGAGCAGCTCTGTTTCTTTCTTCTGGAACTGTGGGGACACAGTCTGTGGAGTCAGTCAGCTGAGAAAGAAAGTGATGAAAAGTGAGGTGAAGTCACCAGAGACAGATAAAGAAGTCAGGTGGAAAAAGGTTTTGGTTAGTTAACATTAGAAAGGTTTTCTTTCTAGAATTAGTGTTTAAACTCAACAACAAATTGTGCAGGTGGTGGCTTGTGTGTCCAAAAGGCTTTCCTGCTATTGTATGCCTTCCTGTTGCATTTTCCCTCCACATTTCTCCTTTCCTTCCCCTTTCATTTGAGGTTATAATAAATTTCCTCTTTCCTCCTGTGTCTGTCATGTCTTTCACCTTTTCACATCTTCTCAAAGCTGATAGAGAACACTTCTACCAAAATGACCTGCATCTGATGTTTCTTTCTGGTTTTCCCTGCAAAGACCTCTACCTACCTTTTCTCCCTCCCCATCCGTAAGTGTTCCTCAGTCTTGTGAAGACAGGGTTGTGACAGGACCTGCCATTCACCATCCTTGGCTGTGTTTAAGTCATGTAGCTTCATGTAGCTATGGACCTTAGGGACATGATTTAGCAGTGAGCTCAGTAGGGTTAGGTTAATGGTTGTTCTTTATGATCTTAAAGGTCTTTTCCAACCTGAACACAAATATCATTCCATGATCTGAGATCAGGATCGGTTTCATAATATCCATATTCTTAGGCACCAAGTGTGCAGGGCAATAGTAGGACTCCTTTAGCCATTCTTCTTCTATATATCCTCAATAACAGGATGTGAATATCACTTGATTTCATGCAGTGAGGGTACAAACTCATCTTAGTCATTGTCTTAGTTCACTTGAAACTGGTTCCAGCTCTAGTAATCCTTTACATTCTCTTTCAAAACTTAACAGTATCTTTAGGTGTATCTTGTTTCCCTTTGTAATTGGTAGATTCCACACCAGGTTTGCAAATGTAAAGTGACTTTAGATTCAGTATGCTCAAATGTTCATAAAATGTGATTTAAAAACTACTACTACTGGCAATTCAAAGATTAGGTGTTGCAGGTCATGAGGACAAGGGAAAACAGGCATAAACTAAAGCAAGAGAGGTTCAGACTGGATGTGCAATGAATTTATGCATCTTTTCTAGCAATGTGCTATTGAACTTTGTGATGTGTCATTTCACTTTCATTTCCCAAACATAATTACGGGTCCCATCTTTTTTGCGATGCTTCAGAGATCTGTGTGTAAATTACGATTACACAACTGCATGCAGTGAAAGGTAGAGACAAGGCAGAAAATCACACCACCACTGTATATGAAAGTGTCAGAGCACGCCTTCGGTTTTAGGCTTCTTTTCCTTGCGATTCTGCTTCCCATGAGGAAGATTTCTCTCGCTGAACCGTCAGAGCTATGTGATGATTTACAGTTTGTTAGAAAAGCTTTGTCTGAACCTTCGCAAAGCTTACATTACATGGTCTTGTGCCTCTCAAGATACTGGCTTGTCTAAACATAGAAATAAAGCTGACGTTAAAATAAGCTGCATTTGAAATTAGATAGAAAAGGCACTCATACATACTTGTATGTATCTCACACAGTTTGCATTCAACAAACTGCCAGCTGAAAGAGACGTGTCTCCTTGTTTGAATGGCTTCAAACGTGAAAGCCAAATGAAATCAATTGGGTGCTACAATACATGAGAAACTATGTGGTCCTTTGGCCTGTATTAATTATGACTGACTGGGTATTTTAGTGGTCCCTCTTAAAATGGTATGACTTTTGCTTGCTATGGGTCAGAAGTTTGGAGCTGCTGTGTGTTGCCACGGTCAAAACTGCATCATTTCTGCCTTAGTGAAATATCTAGACTAGGGCAGTAAAAGGCTATGAAATGTCACGAGACCTGTCTTCTTCAGAATAGTAAAAAATTGAAACCAGATGGTGTTTTCCCATTTCTTGCTCTATTTGCAAAAGAAGAGAGAGTTTCCAGGGAAGCCCTAGATGACAGCAACAATTTGTTTTTTTATTTTATACCAAGAAATCATTAGATAAAGAAGGTAAAAGAAGAAACTGAGAGGTGGAAATACTACTACTGTTACTGATACTGTCAATAGTTTATGTTCCAGCTTGGTTTTTAAAGGAGTTTTTCTGGGCTGTTACGAGCAGGTCAAAGCCCAACATGTTTGATATGTGTTTAAGTAAGGAAGATGAAGAGAAGACATAAAGTAGAAGCTTTTAAGCTCTCGTTGATGAAATGCTGGCATATATTTGTTAGGAGATCTGTAAGTCTTCATCATTGTTGGTCATGAAGAACAACTAAGCAAGCATCCATCAGAAGTGATAGAAGGGCAGTGGCTTGTATGAAGGACTTCAGTTTCTAGTACCTCTGTGTGTAGCTGTGCTGCAGCAGCCATTTGGGTAAGAAAATGAGCTCTCCATTTTATATTTTTAGGGAATTCTGCTAGATGAAATATTTCCAGACAGGCATTTGGAAGGATTTCTGACTCTGATGTGAACTGGTGAACTGATGCGTAAAATAGAGCAGTACTTACTAAGCAAGTCCTTTCATACAAACACACACATATATATGTATATACACACATAGTTAAATTCGACTGGACATGAAACCAGTGATTTAATTGTATATTAAAAATAAATGTGTCAAATAATAGCTTTTATAGAAAGATGTCATATTGTGGCTAAGGATGGTGTGGTGGGAGATGTAGATGCACCCACTACTGTGAGTCAAAGTAAAGCTTGCACTGTGCTATGTTCACTGGGGTGTGGATGAGATAGGGGCCATCAGGTAGTTAGGACCCTCTATTGCCTTCTAAATCCCTGACTTCAACATAAGGTTTAATAGAAGGACTTTGCAAATACAGGAGACTATCTGACATTCAGATCCTTTAGAGGTCCCTGAATTTCAGTTCTGTCATTTTCAGAATTTTAGCTAGAACCAGGCTAATGACTTTAGTCTCTTCTGCAGGTCTTCTGTACACTCTAAAAATTCACAGGGTTCAGTAACCAGTTCTCTCTTACATCCTGTCTATGCAAATCAGTCCCCTGTGCTGTGCTTGGAGAAAAGACTACTTCTTCAGACTAACACATTTTCCCCCAGCACAATTATGCAGCTTTGCTCATCTTCAAAACATATGAATTTTATTTTCTCTGATTAGATGGGAAAGTTTCTTGAAGTTATTTAAACTCAGTACAACAATATGACACTTCTACTCCTCTCTGCCATCAAAACAGGAATGAAGATGTTAGTTTGGGGAGCAATCAGGCAATCTAAATTATTCAGATCTGAAAGTTTTAAGTTAGAACAGTTTTTCAAATTCATTTGTATCTGGATTGCAACAGTCTCAACCCATGTCTGTCTAATGAAGCTCCTGCTGAAAATCTCAGCTGGAAATTCAGGGAATCAAGTCTATCCATCATCTCAAAGTCATGATTATTTCATAAGCAACACTCAGTGTTCAGTGAAGTCTTTAACTCATCATTTGAGTTACCATAGTTTAACCATACAGGCGTCTTTTAGAAGAACTCATGCTGAACATTACTTGATGAAGCTAAATCCCATTAGCAGAAAAAACAGAACAAAAGTCTGTGTCCTGACACAACAATAAGGTATACTTAAATATTCACAAAGGATACAGGTGCAGATCTCTCATCACATATTGGAGCACATCCAAAGCCTCCAGGAAGAATATTAATAAGCCCCTGCATTTGTGTTGGAGAAATAGCTCAATTAGTTTCAGTCTGTTGTCTTTCCCTTATCTATTATACATTTGAGTGTTTTCACTCTGTTTCTGGAAATGCACATGGAAACGTATGCATTAACAAGGGGAACACATGAGCAGTGTATACCAGGATGCTTGAGCTGAAGAAGCCTTCTATGTGCTTGTGTGTGAGTGTGTAAATCCTTGATTTTAGAATCATAGAATCATGGAATCATTAGGGAACGGAAGGGACCTGGAAATATCACCTAGTCCAATCACCCTGAAACAACAGGATCACCTAGACCAAGTTGAACAAGGACACATCCAGGTGGGTATTGAACATCTTCAGAGAAGGAGACTCCATAACTCCCCCTGGGCAGCCTGTTCCAATGCTTCATTACCCTCCCTGGGAGGAAGTTCCTTTTGATATGTATATGGAACCTCCTCTGTTCCAGCTTGCACCCATTGTCCTTTGTCCTATCACCAGATGACCTTGAGAAGAGTCTGGCTCCATCCTCCTGACACCTACCCCTCACATATTTATAGACAGGAATGAGGTTACCCCTCAGCCTCCTCTTCTCCTAAGTCAAGAGACCCAACTCCCTCAGCGTTTCCTCATCAGGGAGCTGTTCTACTTCCATCATCTTCATTGCTCTACGCTGGACACCCTCCGGCAGCCCCTCCACCCTTTCCCCATGCTGCTTTGTATGGACCAACTGTGAAGTCCAACAGCTCAGTTACAGCCATACTAGTCTACTTAATATGGTGTGTGCTGAGGCAGGAATGAAATCAGAACACAATGCACAGTAGGATTAGAAGTGCTGAAGGATGTGTGTGAGAAACATAAGCAATGCAGGAGGCAGCAGTCCCAGGGAAAAAAAAAAAAAACAGAGATGGGAAGGAAGAAACAAATCAGACAGAGAAAGGTCACTTCTGTGTGAACTGTGTCCTGAAGAATGTTATGTATTGTAATATATGTGTGGGTCTGTAAAAGAACGGGTCATCTCTTAGCCTTTTGCCTTTTGATTTCCACTTCTACTGAGTCATGAAGGAGACTTGGATGATTAACAACGTAGAATCATAATCTGTGGGATATGCACGTTCCCAAACATCTTCCAGAGTTCAGTGAACAGGTCAATTAGTAACACCTATCACTCCTTAGAAGTGGGTTAATCATCTACGGGGGATAATACTGTACATATTTCAAACTGTAATTACCTAACGTGATGCTCTAACGAGGTTCATTTTCTATCATGCCATCTACCATAAATGTTTCCCATGTGATATATATAACATGATTTGACTTTTGAAAATCTTATAGGCTACCATTATCTTCCAGGGTACGTATTAAAAAAAAGAGACTTGAACACATGTAAAAAATATCAAAAGAATGTCATTCAGGCTGGCCAGATACATTCAGTTAATAAATAATGGCTTAAGTTAAAAAATAATCATAATAGCTGTCAGTAAAGGTTTATTGAATTCTACATTAAAGCAGTGTAGAATTTCCTAGGCATAAAAAAAAATGTATCTTCCATTCAGCTTGAAAAAAAAAAACCCAACTTCACGACTTTGTGGTTTGCAGAAATAACACTACAGAACTCCTTCCCCAAAACATGAAACTATTCAACTGAGGCTACAGAAAAAATTACCACCATCTGTTATCAGTATATAGAGCATATAACACAACCAAGGAATTCTGTTTCTAGGCAGAAGGAAGGGTACCACATACTGCAATAACAATATCACTATGCTCACTGGGAATGAATATTCTAAATATTCTAAGTATTCTGTTTGAGGTAGCTCTGGTATGAGGCTAGGGATGTGCCTTGAGACATCTCTTATTTCTGTTCAGAAAATACATTGCTAAGAGTGAAGCAGTCTGAAATGATACAGAGAGTTCTTGCATAGGGGATTGAGCCCTATTTGTGCTCTATTCTAGCAGTTTCTCAGTCAGACAAGTGAAATGTCCATGTGAATTTTTGATTTATGATTCAGTGTGACTTTGCTTTATATCAGTGCTTCTCATCAGAATAGAGCTGCAGCAGGAATGTCATGATCACACAAATGGATTACACCTTTACCATGGGATTTAGGGACAGAAACAAGACTTAAAATTTATAATCTAGAGCACCTGTAACTATAACAGTCTAAGTTTTTTTACCCTAGCAAGTGTACTCTCCCACTTCAGAGTGTTTTATGTGTTGTAACCGGCTGAAAACCTTCTGGCACTAACATCTCATATATCATAGAATCATAGAATCCTTAGGGATTGGAAGGGATCTCAAAAGATCATCCACTCAATCCCCCTGCCACAGCACGATCACCTAGGCCAAGTCACACAATAACACATCCAGGTGGGTCTGGAATGTCTCCAGAGAAGGAGACTCCGCAACCCCTCCTTGGGCAGCCTGTTCCAATGCTCCAATACCCTCACTGGGAAGAAGTTCTTTCTGATATTTATAGGGAACTTCCTATGTTCCAGCTTGCACCCCATTGTCCCTCATCCTATATGATGATGTTGAGAAGAGCTTGGCTCCATCCTCCTGACATCCACCCCTCTATATTGTTCATTCCACAAGTATTGCATGTAAAATGCTGTTTCTGGAAATGTAATCTACGTGCTCTTTTCCTTAAGAAAGGAGAATACTGTTACTTTTAGGTCCCTTCTGGGCCAAGAATTTCTTTCCTGATAGCTGGAAAATGTTTCTGTTCAGAACAGTTAGCAGCTGCCAGGGACGTCTGCCTTTGGGAGCAGGCTAGACATGGGCAGGAGCAGAGACTGAGTCTAGGAGTTCCCCTTCTCACTTTAAAAATCCAACTTGTGAGCTGTGCTGTTCCTTTCTCCCCTACATGCCTTGAAAGAGGAGACAGCTGTCTTGTTCAATTGTTTGAAGGAAAGATCAGAGTCGTCTACCTGAAGAAGAATGCTCTGAACCACAGCTTCCCTGGGAGAAGAAGTATTTCCTTCAAATATAGAGAAAAACTTCTGAGGGGGAAAATTTGAGACTCGTTACCTGCTCAATATGTAGAAACACCATTGGGAAGCCCTTGGCTATCCTTTGCTCAGCTTGCTGGTTGATTTAAATCTTCTTCTAAAGAGTCTTAACTCTTCTTCCTTGTACTTTGAACACTGGGACCTTATTCTATGATATAAATCACAGTCTGCTTAAAATTAAATCAGACTCAGTAATATTTGGGGAGAGAAGGACTAGATCTATGGAAGAGAAATGTCCACATTCATCCTTCTTATCTAAGACTTTCTTATCTCTCAGAGCTGTGAAGGGGAAAGGCATCCAGGAAGCATGTGCTAAAATACTTTAATGACAACCACATAAGTTCTCACTATTAATTATGGAAATTTACATTCCATTTGAAATAAATTGTTCGTGGAGATGGATGAAGACTCCCATCCTCTGCTGCTAAAGAGAGGTGACAGGGGAGATTCTTCTTCTTGAATGTCCACTAAATCATATCCATCAAACCCATGAAAACATCTTAGGTAAGTATTTTAATAAATGGCTCTGGACAAATGAGGCAAATAAGTTGAGCTTCAGGCCTCCACTGACAGTAAGGGCACCCGTCTCCTGGTTCACATGTAACATGTGTGTTAGGTATTTAAATTCAACACAAATTATGGGCATGAATCAACCGACATCACCGAGGCAACAGATAAGGTATATGGCACATTAGGAGTTAAACTCTGTAGATTCCTGAAACGTTGTAAGGTATTAGAAAGGAAGGTTCCTCTTCCACTTTGCCATCTACCTCTAGCAAAAAAGAGTTGTGCTTACATTAATGAGTCACGATAATATCAGACCAAATATGAGGAAGAAATTTTTAAGCTGTGCATGATAAGACACAGGTCCAAGCTGTCCAGAGAGATGGTAGATGTCTCATCACTGGAAACATTCCAGGCCAAGCTAGACAGGGCTCTGAGAAATCCTGTGCAAGCTGGAGATGTCCTTGCTCACTGCAGGGGATTGAACTAGTGGATGTTTCTGTGTCCCTTCCCATCCAAATCCTTCTGTGATTCATTGACTTAGTGGTTCAATGATACTGTGTTAACACTGTACTAGAGAAGATGTTAGCATTACAACAATGAAGCATGGTGACTGTCATAATTAAAATCCAAGTCAGATTGTTCTGTAGCAATTCAGAAAGCAAAATGTAAAGGGCAGAATCATTTCATTTTGTGTAAGTAGTTTCTTATGGTTGAAGAAGTAGTGCACTTGATCACAAAACAGTGTTATAATGGGACAGCAACAGCTCTGGTGTTTTTTTATTGAGAGTTATTATCCAAAAGGTATTTATTCTCTGAGTTCCTACAGGGGAACACAATCCTCCACATATTTGACATAAGGAATATTCTCATGCCTTGGATCACGGTCCAAAACCCTTTGGAAGAAAAGAAAGAGTGAAATGATAGACTGCCATCTTTATGCTGTAGTTTCCATAAAAATTGTCCTGGTGCTTAATTGTGACAGTTGGTTGCAAAGGGCTGATGTGGAAATAAAAATAGTCATGTTGAGAAACAGAGCATCTTCATCTGACAGAATTACACTTACATTGAGCTATTTGGTGCTTAGTTTAGCAATCAAATGAATTATACACCTGCATGACCAGACTGGTAGCATTTTAGGCAGAGGCCAACATTAAGTGCAGAGCAAATACCCACCCTGCAAGTGAATCTAAGAGGTAAACAGACCGGATCAAGTAGGCTGAATCGTAGCTGCCGAACAGCTTGCTTTGACGTGCAGGGTCCTTCACTGTGAAAAGAAGATTCCCATTGAAATCATTGACAGCTTTCAAGTATCTCTAGTGCCTCTCTGACTAGGGAGGGGACTTAACCTTTGCATTGCTGTGACACCTTGAGAAGAAAGGCTCTGAAACTGGAAGGAGAGAGCAGAGCAGAGAATAAGCCACTTATGTTGGTAAAAATGTCTGAGTAGGAGAGAGGGAAAAATTGTGCTTTTTGGGGGGAAACAAAGCAAAACAAAAAGAACTTGAGCATATGGCTCCAAATCTGTGAATGTGCACATATTCCTTTCTCTGCACTAGCAAATGGTCTTATTAGCACCCAAAGACGCTGCTGGTACACAGCACCTTTGCAGATCTGGGTTCAGTTTTCAGTGTTATGGTATGGCTCAGACCAGAGCCCGTGAGCCATCTGGATGAGCTAAAAAAATAATCCCGCTTTTAACTCTTTTATTTTTTGCTTTACACAGATTTAAATTATTCCATTTGTTAGAATCTTTATTTATTCCATCTTTATTCTTTGGTCGGTGGTGAAAAACTAAAATATTGTGATTTCAAATACCTATTAATTTTACTTTACTTCATATCTATCAGTGTCAATTCAGGCTTTGTTCAAGGAATAAATGCCCAGTGTTCCCCTTTAGATCTTTTTTTCCCCTCTCTTTGTTTGAAAATCTGGTATTTTTCTATTGGCAGAGGTCACAGGTGAAAAAAAGCCGTATTTTGGTGTGTGTGTGTATATATATATATGTGGTGTGTATATATATATATATGCATTTATGTATTTTATATATATATTATATATATATTATATATATTTATACATATACAATCATAGAATCCTTTAGATTGGAAAAAATCTTAAAGATCATTCAGGCCCAACTGACAACCCCACTGTCCCAAGGCCATTGCTAAACCCTGTCCCTAAGCTCCAGATCTCCATGACTGTGAAACACATCCAGGGATGATGATCAAACCCATTCCCTGGGTAACCTTGCCAAGAGCAGATGACCCTTTCTAGTGGCAAGTTTCTCTTCAGATCTAAGTCAAGCTTCCCCTGGTGCAACTTGAGGCCATTTCCTCTTGTCTTATCACTTATCAACACCCACTTCTCTATACCCTTCCTTATGGTAGTTGTAGACAGCAATGAGGCAATGCCCCAGAACCCTTTTTTAGACTAAATTCTCCCAGCTTTCTCAGATGCTTCTTGTAGCACTTGTTCTCCAGACCCTTCATCAACCTTGTTGCCCTTTTTTGTACTAAATGGAAGGACAGAAGAGGGACAGTGACTTTGATCAGTTCTCCTCCACCTTCCCCACACCTATCATCATCCTGTGTTTGCTCTGTAAGTGTGGATAACATACAGTTCATTTCATGTATCCCCCTGCTAGGTTTTACTAATCACAAACTGATGCTTTCCAAGCAGACCTTCAGAGGAAAATCCACCTTGTCTGCAAATGGTACAAGGCAACCAGCTTGAAGAGAGGTAACTGTTGTTAGGCCTGAAGTAAGTACTGGCCTCATAAATGGCCTCTGATAAATATGAGGAAGTTTCTCATCCTGTAGAAAAGGAAGGGTCTACACAGTCGACAGCCAAGGAGTGGGGTGAAAATTCGGCCAGATCCACAGCCAGCATTGCCTTCTGAGAACTAGGGTGAAAAATATTGCTATTCTATACCTATGATTGGATTATTTATGTGATATCCACCACATGTTTCCACATGTTTGCACAGAATTATTTATCTTTTCCTTGTAATTAGAGATTTCTTTTGCTCCTCTGTTCCTCACTGCTTAATGTGACACCATATTGATTAGGTTTCCAGAGCATACCACTCCAGACATATTTATATGGCTGTTTCAAATGATTTACAATAACTAATGTTGTAACAGGAATATAATTTTGGAAATATAACAGCAGTCAATAGCAGTAAAGGTTCTGCTAATGGCCAGAACTCCTTGAACCATGGGAATAAGTTGCCACTAAAAACTTATCACCTGCAGGTCCTATCTTCAAGTTGATGTAAGCTGGCATAGCACCAAATTTCAGTGCTCAGTGGAGCTCTACAGAGTTATCTCTGCTGAAAGTCTATCTGTCCTAATTACCTTGGTAGAAAAGCTACCAAGAGCACAAGCGAGATCCCTGCAAATTGGCAAACTGCTCTGAAGGTGCAGGTAACCAAAGTTCCTGCTTTCCCTCTTTCCACGGAATTCTCCCCCCACTGCAGGAACAATTTGGATCAACAGAAATTTGTTTCTATGAAACATTGCCACTGTAACTGGAGAGAAGGAGCTTGATCTGCTTTTAATCCAATGAAAAAATAAATGCATTTTCTATAAAGCTTTGAAATTTTGTAGAATCATAGAATCATTGGGGATAGGAAGGGACCTCATAAGAAGGTTAATACTTCTATTAGTATTATGTTGTCCTAATTCTTGCTTTACCTAGATGCAGAACTAGGCAATAATGATTTTAGCATTGCAAAAGACTTAGAAGAAACAAAGTAATATTACATATTTGGGTTTCTCCAAAGTTAATGGAGAGGTTTTATGCCAGAATACATGTATGGAATAACATACGTACCCAGGGCCTCTACCAAAAAGTTAGTCCTCCTTGTAGAGATATCAGTAAAAGAAGGAGTAATTGCCTAATTTATTTGTTAAGCTTTTATCTATCAAATCAACATGACCACAAGAAGTAATTTGTTTTCTACTTGAATATCAACTCATTTGTAAATATAGAGGAAATGACTTTTTCTTTCATAAACCTGCTATTTCTAGCTTGAAAAATTCACAAGGATGAATGAAGTCTGAGCGAATGAAGTCTGCAGCCTGTCAGAGGAGCAAGTGATCAAAGCTTTTCTTTGTAGGCTAGTGGTTTTATTAATAAATAAAAGACTTTCCAAACAACCCTTTAGTGCTAGTAGAACCGAGTTGCTTTATCTCCTGATCTATTTGTAGGTCTATTTGCAGCCTTTCAGTACATTCCATAGCAGTTGTAGAAAGGGCATCTTTGTGTTCCAAATTGAGGACAGCCTCTGCATTATGAAGGGGCTTTTGGCTACCTAAAAGATTTTTGCTCAAGAGGCAAAACCTCTCCAAACAGCAGACTGAATTGTTCACAGGATTTCAAAGGAGGGGTTCAAGAGGTAGACCTTTCACTCTGCAAATGTAGCGTGGTAATGCTACGGACAGATTGGACAAAATCTCAAGTTTCTTGAGAAGCCTTGCATCAGGAGTAAAATCTTCAAGTCTGTGTAAAGCAATAGTGTTCAGACAACCCTGATTTTCCAAAAAACAATATTCTTTGTTTTCTTATCATAAGCTCTTTAATACAGAATTGATCAAAGCAGTTGATTATAAACATGGATAAACTCTGACTTAAGTTTCCAAGTGAATTTTTGTTCTGTGAATATGTTAAAGGACTGGATGCATTTAGTTATCTACAACTAAGTGATGAAGACCAAACAGTTTCCTGAGTGTATGAAATGTGATTAAGATTACTAAACACCTCGGGAGCATCTGAAATTAATGTCAGTTTCTTTGAGAATGTAAAAACTGCAGAATCTTTTGAGATTTGTAGTGTATTCAGAATAGCTAAATACACCACGCAAAACTTTAGGGTTGTGAAATCCCTAATCTCTTTAGATCAGATCCTTAAAAAAGAAAAAAAAAAACAAAACAATCAACATTTGTCTACTGTTTCAGACTTTAATTGAAAAAAAATCTATTTCAATAGATGCACAGACTACCCAGGACATATTTTCAGAGTAAAACACAGACTCAAACACATACATGGGGGCAAAATAAATGCAAAATATTCAAAGATAAATCTTGAAAATTCAAATAAAATTCAGGCAATGTGAAATCTCAAATACAGTGCAGAAGCAAATATATCAAAGCAGTGCCTTGTTTTTAGACAGAGCTTCCTTCATTTGTAAAGCAAATCCATTGTAGGAAAGTACTAAAAAATGAGAGTGTGCATAGACAGATGCTGTATGCATGTTGAGAAGTAACTGTTTCAGAAGAAATATGCATGATGGAGTCATCAGGAGCAGTCCCAGAAGATGCCATACCCTGTCTATTCTTCAAGACAGCTACATCCAGTGGTTAGAACGCTCTCTTAACCACTAATAACTGTATTGTGAACAAATGAATCACAATGATAGGACAAAGTTCACCTGATTTTATAGTTCACTCACAGCTGAAAAACATTATGGTATTGAACAACCACGCGAAAAGCAGTGTGTGCTAAATATAGTTCATTTGTGAACACATGAATGGAGTGTCTTATAAAGAAAGACTAAGAGGACCAGGTATGCTTCGTTTGAAGAAGAAAAAACTGAGAAGGCATCTCATCAATGCTTATCAATATCTAAAAGGTGGGTGTCAAGAGGGTGAAGCCAGACTCTTCTCACTTGTGTTCCACAATAGGACAAGAGCTAAAGGGCCCCTCACTACAAGAAGAACATCAAGAGCCAGACCTTGTACATAGAAGGACAGTGATTCTCTGTATGGTCAAATGCACAAGTCTTATGAGAAGTAGACAAAAGAACTGTAGTTGTTTAGCCTCAGGAAAAGGAGGTTGACAGGAGACCTTATTGCTCTCTTACAACTACTTGAAAGGAAAGTGGAGTGAGGATGGGTTCAGCCTCTTCTTTCTGACGACAAGTGATAGGATCAGAGAAAATGGCTGCAAGCTGCATCAGGGGAGGTTTAGGCTGGATGCTAAGAAGAATTTCTTTACCGAAGGAGTGATCAACCATTGGAACAGGCTGCTCAGGGCAGTGGTGGAGTCACCATTTCTGGAGATATTTAAACTAAGGGACCACATGCTTAGATAGATTGCTTAGTGATGACGTGGCAGTGCTGGGTCAAAGGCTGGAATTGTTGATCATAAAGGTCTCTTCCAAAGATACTCTGAAGATACTCTGTGACTGTGTGAAACTGAAACACAGGAAATTCTATCTGAACATAAGGAAATTTGTTACTTGGAGACTAACGGAGGCCTGGCAAAGTCTATCCAAAGATGATAGAGAATCACCTTTGTAGAGGTTTGAAACTTGAATGGATGTGATCCTGTTCAACTTGCTCTAGGTGAACCAGATTTGGGTTGGTGGGGTTGGACTAGATGATCTCCAGTGGTCCTTTACAACCTCCTCCATATTGTTATTTGATGACTTTGTGATGTGTGTACATAAAAATTTATGTAGAATAAAGCTATGATTCAATGGCTATGAAGACAAACAGAAAGAGATATGAGCTAGAAGAAAAGCTAAAGAAAATACAGATAAAACAAGACAGTAAACCAAAGCCCCCTAACGAGTACAATACTACAAAAACATCTGGGGAAAAAAAAGAATATATTTCTGACATTAAAAAATAAATTAATTTATAAAACTACATTTATGGTCCACAGTGGCGTAGATTTGTTTGCATATGCTGAAAAAAGTACATAGTGGACATGGATTATTATTCCTGTTACCCACAAGTAGTACTGTGTTGGAGAATACAGCTGAACATATAATCTCTGGTATGAACTCTATATTTGCTACCAACTGTGGTAATAATAGCTAACGGAACACAGTGAGATTGCTAAGGGTTTAAATATTTAAGTATGGTATGGTATTAAACCTTACTTGGAGTCTTAGCCACAGTACAAAGGAACTAGGAAAACTATTTTTAAAAAATACTAAAAGGTTGCTTTAAAGGTTGCTTAGGAGTGAAGTTCTGATCCCTGCTTGACACCATTGTAGTACAGAGCAGCATCCCAAGAATATCTATGAGCAAAAATATTGTTTGAGAGAAAACGTGGGCTTTTCTGTCATGAGACTATTTATGTTAAAAATAGGGAAGTTGAACGTTTTTGTAAAAATCAGACAGCTAGAGGTTCATATCAGCGAATGCCTTCCAGCCACCTGACTGCTGATTCGCTTTGATGAAGGGAATGGAATACAATAAAAGTACAAGAGAAAGACAGTGCACCTACCCCAGTTGGTGAGGCAAGAAAAGAAAACTCCAAAATATGACACAGAAAAGAGGAACTAGGGGATCAGAGACTGCCAAGAGGAAAGATGATGCCGAGCATTGTAGCAGCTGAATTCATGAGATGCTTCTACAGGACAAGAAGTCTACTGTCTATTCAAAGAATAACTGAGAAATACTAGTACATACTCTTATTTCTAATACCTATTTTTTTTCTAGAGAAATGACAATAAAAGAGGAAAGGGACAGTTGAAGACAGTTAGGTTATGATATATCAACCCCTGGAATATATGGGTCCATATCCTGGTTAGCTATTAAAGTTAGTTATTATTAGGAAAGTAAAACTAGACTAAAATGAAACAAACACACTCAACCACGTGGAGACTTTCATCTCCCTCACAGGCTTTTTTTGCTGTTACTCTCCAATACAAAGAGTACCCGCTGCTTTAATGTTATCTTTGTGGAAGTTTCCTGTGTACTTCTAATAAATAAAAAGTCATTTTGGACTCCTGTTTTTACAAATAAGATTACAGTAATTGTTTGTTCACAATCTCACACATGCAGAGGTTCTATTTCAGCTGTGGTGACTTTAAGACATTAAGAAATGGGAAGGGGATGACCAAACCAATAAATATTAATATTCATTAATAGACAGTACAAAACCTGGATTTTTGATTCATAGTGAAAATTTAATGTTGAATTCAACTGAATCAAGTTGCACTTCTCACTTTCCTCCAAGAAAGAATCATAGAAGGGTTAGGCTGGAAGGGACTTTAGAGATCATCTACTCCAACCTCCCTGCGACAGACAGGAATTTTCTCAACTAGATTATTTTGAGGGATTTTGGGGTGAGGTCAACTAGATTTATTATTTTAAGGAAAATTTAAAAGTTAAGAAAAAAGTTGAGAAGAAAGTCAGGTATTTAAAATGTAGTTGAACACTTTAGTTAAGGAAAAGGAAGCATTGCCTGATATTTATACAATATTATTATTAGATACCTCATGCTATATACAGAAACAAACTTTTCCTCTTGCCCTCATTACACTGTCTGTTAATTTAGAAGAGGAAATTCTTAATCCCCTTGAAAGGTTTTCAAAACATAGATGGAAAAAGAAGCATCAGGAAGTGTCCCCTACTAAATGCCGTTCACAAAGATTTCTGAAGCAATCTTGTAATTTCCAGTATGAATACATTTCCGTATATATAATTCAATCAATGAAGCAGTCCCTCCACCACCCCACCACCCCTCAAGAATAAAAAATAGTTAATCCAAAACCTACTGGAATATTTGTAATCTCTTTTCTCATCTCAACATGCCTTGCATCAGACCTCTAAAGATTCAAAACAAATCCTTAGACCCATAATGAGAATTCTTATATATGAAGAAACGAAACACTGTTAGGACAGTTCAGCTTTGTAGAAAAGGAGGACATCAGAGCACATTGTCAAATCAGTGGCATAGGGGAGGTTAATTACTTGTTGTAATTGTTTTCCTAACGCGAAAGGAAAGAGAAACTGCCATGAAGGGCTTTTTCCAAATGCAGTAGACAGTTGACTAGCATCTTACACCATTAAGTATCTGCAGATGCAAAGAGAAATATTATCTAACTCTTATACATACACTTTCATCAAGTTTTCTCAGAAGTGCTTTAAAAATGATACAACATCATCCGTTCCACTGCTAGAAATAGAGGCGTGGAGAAGTGAAGTGACTCACAACACACAGAAGCCCTGGAAGAAACCCAAAATTTCCTTTTCATCCAGTTAGTGTTCCATCCTGTAGGCTGCATCGCTTCCCCAAGCCAATGTGTGCCATTTCTTGAGAAATCAGAAGGAAAAAGTAGTGTGAAGCGAGTGTAAAGAACGACTACAATAAATAAACTGAGCAGACACTGAAGCTGTTTGCAAAGCTGCTGTTAAAAGGCTGTTTCCAAATGTAAATTGCCAGTTCCCAGTAAGATGCACTGGAAAAAACCTAACATTGCAGCAAAGCGTGAGATTTCCTATGGAGACTAAATCTTTTCTGGGGTGTGTGAGTGTCCAAAACACGTGTTCAGTTTATATCAAGGCATTGCGCTAAAGGTTATACTTTAAAGAGTCTTAGTCAGACACTTTAATGTCCACTTTAACCCCTGGGCTTAGCTAGAGTTGAACACAGACACATTCGAGAATTGAAAAGTTTAGTTAATGCCTCTAATTTAAGAGTCTCCCAGATCCCACCAGATGAAAGCAACAGATAGAGGGATGTAGCTTGAAGTTGGCTTGGATATATCTTTGTGTGTTTACTGGTCTTTCCTAAAAAGATTTGAGTGCAGACACTGATCTTCAGAAACAGAGAGAGGCTGATAGCAATCCTGAGGAACTCAACAGAAATGGTGTAACCTGGTGCTCCATAGCTGTCAGGCTCAGGTTCAAGCTGCGTATAAAACTGTGCATGCAAGTGATCTAATTATGCATGCAAATACCTTGTTAGTGCTCCAGATGATTACTTGCCTATGTAATTCCTGCAGTAAAGGAGAACATATTATACCCAAGCTCTTTTATACATGCAGCTCTAAAAGGCTGATGCTCATCAAGCAAACAATTTCTTCTCCAAGGACGATAAAACTGAAGAACAGCAAAAGCAGCAGCTGTATGATCATCCAGTGACAGCCAAGGCCACCTGCTCTGAAAGGCCAGAGGCCTTGCAATTAACGTAAGATCTGCTCTGAGGGCATGGAAAGTTTCTTCTTCATTCTCAGTAGTTGAAAGTTGGCGCAGGCTAAAGAGCACAAGAGCTTCAACCCTTCCAGAACTCTGAATATTTCATCGAAATACATGCCAGACCCTTTGTAATCCTCTGAAATCCTTTGCTTTAATAATAGGCTGGGGAATTATTGCTATCAAATTCAGAACACTGTATGGAAATACATCTTCTTTAACATATTTTAGATTCTAAGTCCACCTTCAGTGGATATCCCCCTAATCCCATGTTAAGGAGGAAAGGAGAGCGGATATGCAGGAAAAGACCTAGTTTGGCTCCACTGCAGCATGTTGAAAAATCCACCCTTGAACACAATTCAGGTTTCTACATTTTAATTATCATTTCATAGCCCTGGTTCATGCCCCAAGGATATCTTTTCAATTTAGAAAATAAGTAGATGGAGAGGAATAGGTAGGTTGCAGACAGGCAGTTTCAGCTCAGGGTTATGCAGTTATTTTTCAGTAAATATTACAAGGATTAAATTCTTTTAATTATTTCCCAGATTGATTTCTTCTTGAGTTCAGAGATGGGGACTGTTTTGTATTCATCATCGTTATAAATGGGAAAATAATAAGCAATAAAATAAAGAACAATAAAATGCTCCTTTATCACAGTTGTTTCATTGTTTATCACATCTGTGTTGGGGTTTTTTTCTTACCATTGCACACAGCAGGTATCAATAATTCACGCCTGAGTGAAAGCATTTGTGTAAAAGTTTATATACCTCATATCATTAGCAATAAATCATTTTTAAGCATCTTCAGAATAAAATTTTCTATTTCCTGGCCTTGGGCTTTATCTTCATTTAATAAAAAAACAGACTTATTTTTTTCAGCACATTTTATGCAACTCAAATGGCACAACTCACAAAGGGGTAGGAAATTCAAGTAAAAATACCTTGCCAGTGTCTGCAAGAACTTGGCAGTGCTTTGGGACGTGAATTCCCATTTTGTGGAGTCAGATGCTGTGCAAGGTTCATGCTTCAGTCCCTGGTCACCTGCACAGAAGTTCAAAACTTGGAGTTAAACCTGTGGTAGATAGCAAATGCACAGGCGAGGTGCAATATCCCGGCCGAAGGTTAACATTAGCAGCATCACAGCCTGGACCTAACACACCAGAGGTTTTGCTTCATGGCCATGAGTCACCTCTGTGATGCCTGACAGATTTAGGTCCTCTAACACAGTGACTGCACCTAGGGAAAGTGGAGCAGCATTCGCATGACAGAGATGGTCACAGATAACTGGCTTAGGCTTGCAGGCAGCTATCTCCCTCTGCTCAGGTTTCCTTCCTTCCCTTTGGCCTAATTTCATGTTGCTATTTCTATCTTCTGCTCCTATTTTCTCTATCCCTCCTGGTCCCTTGGTTTATACTTTATGTGTCAAGTTAGAAAAAGCTTCCTCATTGAAAGGGTCAGCAGGCCTTGGCAGAGGGTGCCCAGGGAGGGGGTTGCATCATTATCCCTGGATATGTTTCACAACAGTGGAGATCTGGAGCTCAGGAACAGGGCTTAGTAGTGGCCTTGGGACAGCTGGGTTAATGGTTGGACTCAGTGATCCTGAAGGTCTTTTCCAACAAAAACAATTCTATGATTAGATGATTGTGTGATACAATGGATGGGTGTTGTCTCTTCCAAAGACCTAATTGAGAACAGGGCTTTTCTTTTAAAGCCTGACTTCTAGAGAAGATGGTGCCAACACCTGCTGTATATCAATGTCAACGATCACCAGGAGATGCACAGATCACTGTTTTCCATCAATGAGCAAAGGAGAGGCACAGTATCAGCTCCTTTACCCCAGGAGACTAAACTAAAAGGCTATAGCTCTGGCTAAAAGGGCAGTCACCAATGGCTTGAGGAAACAGCAAGGAAAGACTGAGCTAGGCTAGAGAGAGAGATCATACAATCATAGAATCATAGAATCATTAGGGATCAGAAAGGTGCCTCAAAAGATTATTCAATCCAATCCCCCTGCCACAGCAGGATCACCTAGAACAAGTCACGCAGGAACAGATACAGATGGGTCTTGAATGTCTCCAGAGAAGGAGACTCCACAAACCCCCTGAGCAGCCTGTTCCAATGCTCCTCTGCCCTCATCGGGAAGTTTCTTCTGATGTTGATAGGGAACCTCCTCTGTCCCAGCTTGCACCTATTGCCCCTTGTCCTATCACCAGGTGACCTTGAGAAGAACCTGGCTCCATCCTCCTGACACCCACCCCTCATATATTTATAGACATGATTCTAAGATTTTATGATTGATCTAGTAAAGAACTGTGAGAAACAATCTTGGTCCATTTACAGCAAGAGTATATTTCTAACACTTGTATACTTCAAATTCGTCATATTCAAAAGCGTGGATTGGGGTTTTTTTAGCCACTTTTTAACCAAAGCTTTTGCAGAACTGCTGATAGTACTCCTGATAATTTCATTTGAAATCTGAAATAAAATACCAGCAAGTACAATACTCCACAGAGATGCTATTTTCTGCTGGGGGGTGTGTGTGTGATAGTTCAAATGAAATATGTTGATAACTGTAAAAGTGCTCCATTGGCTTAGAGAACAAAATGGTCTATGTTGATGGTAAATGTTTGGATATAGGAAATATGGACATTTATTTTACTTTTATTTTGGTATTACATAGATGAAAAAGCAATTATCAAATCCCTCATTGCCCTAGCTGCAGCACAAATGACTCAGAGAATATTTTTTATAAATCCAGGTGTGCAAAACCAATATTATCTGCTTATTATGAGAAACTGAGGCACAGTAATGGTCAATTTCTCACCCACAAGCTGAAAGAGTGTTCAGCAAAGATGAAAACTGGACTGTTTTCCTAGACCCAATGCCTTTAAAATTATCCTCCTTTATTTTTCCTCTATCTTCATGTCTAAGCATACTAATAAAAATAAATGCTTGGGGGTAATTTTGTTTGACACAAAGCAGTACTCAAGTACATTTTGCCTCAGCCTACCTACCCACTGGTCTGCGTTTGCTATTCCTTTTAATCTACTTCTTCCTAATGCTTCAGGAGAATGTTAGACCTAGAAATTAATTGGCGTACTTGTCTTTAAAATAATTTTCACCTTTTGTTTTATCTTTATTTTGTTTTGAATGTTTTGAGTCTTTTCTGGCAGGCTTGCTGCCTTTCAGATTGTTCTTTTCTTCCTGTGGAAACTTTGTGCAGATTGTTTCGGTTCCTTTTCTTACTTGTAATAAGAGGGTGTCTGAATAGCTCAACGAGCCTTTTCCAGCTCTAATTTTTGTGCCACATAAGAAATTAAAATTGCATCCCACCAAAATAATGAAGTGTTAATTAATCAGTGCTTTGGTTCTATGTGCTAATAAACCTTAGCCCTTAGACCATGTCTTCTTGACAGCCACTTGAACTTGAATATAAAAGGAAAAATGACATTACAGTTCCTCCTGTCTAAATATTAATCATAAACAGAGTCCATGGCTTCCCCCATGCAGACTGGACTGATGAGCAGCCAGTGTTCAGATCTGATAATGGAGAATAAGCTAAAGAGTCTATAATCTATGGCTGAGATTGCCCAGCGTTGCACACAAATCAAGAAAGAAATGTTCAACCTTCTGTGTTAAAACTCAACATAAAATAGGTGCAAATGCACTTTTGGCTATGGTAGGAGAAATATTGCACAGAAAACAATTTAGCATCTTTTGCCTGATCGTATCTGTTTGAGCACGGGGAAAGTGGCCCAGTTAATTTTCTGCGGTTCTTGCAAGGCTGTTAGAGCTTGTCCTGACACAGTAGAGCCAACATATTCTGATTTTTAGTGCAGTGTTTGTTGAAAATGAGAGAAGTGTGGATGCCCCATGAAGAACACACGTTTTTTATTGTGGAAAGGATGCTCCATATGTCTGAGTTAAGAAGTATTAATGCCAGAGTTGAGTTTGTACATCCACTTTTCAGACAATGTTATTATCTGTGGTGTATAGCAGATAAGAGAATAGCCTGTCTCAAAGGCATACACACAATATGAATCAATAAAGAGGAAGATAAACAGATTTAAATAGGTAATATTTTCCTCAACTTTAGAGAGCTCAGTGTTTCTGCCTCTTTGACATTCAGGGGTTGCTTTAAATTTCAAACCCCAGTTCTTGTTCTGATTCATGGTTTAGGAACAGCCTTTACTTCATATGTATAACAACAGCATGATTTCCACATTAATGTGATGCCAATTTATTAGGCCATGTAAGCTGTGTGGAAATCTGAATGATTCCTATACTGAAGAACAGTAGATTCTAGAGAGTGTAAATAATGATATATCTCTCTGTGGTCCAAGTGATTTGGGAGTTTTGATAAAAGAAAGTAAAAAACAAATAACTGGGTCCCTTTCAGTTTTTTCATTTGGGGAAAGTACTCTTATTCATCTGTGACATACCAGAGTGGAGTATTGCCATACACTAGCCCTTTCAAACATCCAACAGAAGAGTTTCCTGTGGAAGCAAAAGTCACTCCAGATTAACTTGTACATGCAGCTGCTTTCTTTCCCTGTGGAAAATACAA
This sequence comes from Upupa epops, assembly GCA_013397515.1. Taxonomy (NCBI): domain Eukaryota; kingdom Metazoa; phylum Chordata; class Aves; order Bucerotiformes; family Upupidae; genus Upupa; species Upupa epops. The sequence continues at coordinate 90,521 of VZRI01006800.1, forward strand.
TGGAGTGACTTGGTGAGGTTCAAAGGACCTGATGGATTTCTCTTGAAGATTCCTTTATGAAAAGTTTGTTCCTTTATCCAATAAAACAGTTTTCCTGACAACAGAGCCACCTCCATGCCCTGTACCAGCTGTCTCCTGGGATTACAACATTTAAAAGGAGGAAAGACTGGGAAAGAGTGACTTAAACTGCATTCCCCTGTTAGTCAAGTCTTATGACAAAAACAGTCATTTTCAGCTGTAAAACATTCTACTTTTTCTGTGTTTTACCTCAAAGCTCGTGCCTGTGCCAAAAGCTTTGCAAAATGAAGTGTGTAATACTTCAGAACTTTCAGACTCAAGGCATGGCAGTGTTTCTCCTGCTGCAAGGTGAACAGTCACATTACCATGTGTATGAAAGAGGTTGGTTGAAAACGGCAAATGGGAAAAAAAGGTAAAAAGAGAAAAGAGAGAAAGAAAGATAAAGAGAAAAAGAAATAGAAAGAGAAAAACAAACAGAAAAGGTAAACTAAACAGAAACAGGGGAAAACTAAAATTAAAAATAAAAAGACAAAAAGAAAAAGAGAAAACGAAAAAGACAAAAATAAAAAGAGAAAAAAAAAAGAAAAGAAAAAGCAAGAAAAAGAAAAAAGAAAAAAAGGGAAAAGAAAAATAAAGAAAACAGAAAAATAGAAAAAGAAAAAGAGCAAGAAAAAGAAAATGAAACAGAAAACTGAAAGAGGGAAAAAAATGAGGAAAAAAAAAAGAAAAAGGGGAAACAAAGGAAAATAAAAAAGGGAAAATATTCAAAAAGAGAAAAAGAGAAGTCAGAAAGAAAAAAAGAAATGAAAGTGAAATGAAAAATAAAAAAGAAAAAAGAAAAGAAAGAGGAAACATTGTTGGTTTTCCAGCCGGAATCCAATCCCCTTTTCAGCTGGGTTGGGCTTCTTATCGTGAGAGAAGTTCATGTTGGGTTTTTTTTTTTTGATGGTAGTTTTCCATCAAACACGTATTTTTCATCCACTTCAGAATAAAAACCTTTCCACGCTGTCTTCATGGTAAAGAATTTTCCACGAGGACAACAATAACATAGAGAAAGAAACCAGAACGGAACTTTACCAAACCTCTTCAGTTTACTTTTTCACTTGAGGTTACTTCTTTGTTTTCCTTTGACACAATTTCTTAGTAGCTAAACAGCAGTTCGTGGTGTCACAACAGGGCACACTGGTACCTGCGGTGTGCAAAATGACAGGCCATGGAGTACCGTGAAATAATTTAAGCAGGAAAGGCTTGTACTAACTTGCTTGCCTGAAAATCTCATTTTTCTAGATGAAAAAAAAAAAATCTCTTGTTTGCATAGGAACTAAGCTGTGACACTTCGTAAGAGAAAAGGAACGTGTGGTTTTTGTACTAATCAGGAAGATAGCTGCTCTTCATATTCAAGGAAGAGTATACTTGACTACTGGAGAGACACAGAAGAGGCTTTGACAAAACCAGGTTAAGCATCTTTGGTGGACTCCTGAACTCTCCATTATACAATGAGTCCTCCTGCAGCTCAAGGAAAGGAGTTGGAGCTGTTCCAGTGTTCACAAAATAGAGGAGAATACAGTTCTCCAGCGCAGTGATTTAGACATTCACTGCAGGTGGGGGAAATTGTCCTATTTTGGATTTTTTAATGTACACTCCATACTCACGTGATAAAATGAAATAAGTGTTGAAGCAGGTGCTGGCCCCTGGAGCCTCTCTGTATGAGAGCCCTTCAGAGCATCTGCGATGCACTGATTTTTGTGTTCTTCTCTGTGTAGTAGAGAACAGGAGAGGTAGTTTGCCCACTATTACTGTGTATTTAAGAAATTTTATTGTAAAGTAGTGGAAGTGTGTCTGAACCAGGTCAAAAGGTTGAGATGTGAATGCTGTAATCATAGAATCAGAGAATGTACTGGGAAGTGAAAGGACCTCCGAAGGTCATCTCCTCCAACCCCCTTACAACAAACAAGGACATCTCCAACTAGAAAGATTGCCCAGAGCCCCATCCAGCCTGACCTTGAATGGCTCCAGGGATGGGGCCTCCACCACCTCTTTAGGCAACCTATTTCAGGGATCCACTAGCCTCAGATTCAAGAATTTTTCCTCCTGTCCAGCCTTTCTCTGCCCTTTTCCAGCTTCAAAGCATGACCCCCTCGTCCTATCACTCCCTGCCCTTGTGAGCAGTCTTCCCCAGCCTTCTGACAGTCCCTTTCAGGGATTGGAAGGTCACTATAAGATCTCTACAGAGCCTGCTCCTCTTCAGGAGAATATTTGTCTGTCTACAGTAGACATAAAGAGCAGTCCATTCATTCTCTTCCTCCATAATTGCAGTGTCCAGGGCTCTGATCCTGTCAGTTCACAGTGATTTGAGGATGCCTCTGGATCCTATTGTTTGGTGGTGTATGAGAGGGGAAGGTCTAACACCTGGATTTCCCTTCGAAAGCCTGCTGAGTCATTTGGGTCAGCAAGGGCTGTAGGGATGAAAAGTGCAAGGGGCAGATCAGCCATAGAAGTTGTCAGCTGGCTCTGAGGAGACTTTTTGAAATGTTATTGCTTTTAAATGTCACCTAAATTCCTCGCAGGGTACCTGATCTCTTCACGACTCATCTTGCAGAGACTTGAGAGTTTTGAATCTACACCAGAAAGAAACCAAGATATAATTTCCCCCCCTAGAAGCAGAAGTTCTGTAAAACTTCTACTCATCAATAAAAACAAGACACCCTCCTCCCAAACAATGTACAGATGTGGGTTTGCAGGGTCTTATTTTTCAGGACAAATAAGAAAACAACAAATGTATAAACTTCATCCCAGCGGCCATTCTGCTTTAAAACCAGATGCTTCTTAATAATTCAGTATTTACTCAGACTACCAAATACCTGTTTATCACTATTTCTCTATGGTGTGTTCAGTCTCTGAGCTGAGTAAGGGTGCTGACCCCTGTGCCCCATGAGGGTAGGTGCAAAGGCAGTGCTGAGAGCTCTCCTGCCTATAGAATAGGCTGCAAATATATCTTGGAAACCCTTAAAAGTCTGTTCAGAGGATGATTTTTAAATTAAGGATAATGAGGGAGATACTGTGATTAATTCACTACCATAGCTACGCCAGCTATGCGTGACGTTGTGCTGTGGTCTGTCGAGGAGGTAGTGGGCCGTGCAAGAGGAGAAGGTTATCTGGTCTGAGAGCATCCTAGGAGCAATATGACCCTTTTGAACATGATGTCTCAGCTGGTGTTGCAGGTCCTGCTGTATAGGTGAGCACTCCCAGAGATGCTCTCTTGAGGTAGAAGTATGCAAAGGACAGTTGTGCGAGTCCCCGGCTGCATGGATGTGATTTGACTCTTCTGGGAACGGCCACAGCTGATCTTTTGTCACTGTTTTTGGAGTTCCATCTTACATGCTGTAGAGTAGTCCCCCTGTGCTGTCTGTTCCTGCTGATATACTGAGCCCCTATCTCTTTTTCTCCCCTGTTATGTTTTTTAAGGGCTTTGAGGAAACAAGTCCCCAGCTTGCTAAAATAAACAAGTATGTCTTCTGGACTGTAAAAATGCTGAATCAATTACTGAAGCTGTCTGGGCATCTTAAATGGCTCTTTTAAAAAATATAGTCAGATCTGTTCAGGAAGAAGTAAGGGAAAGGAAATCTTTACTCGCAGTTAGCCCAGTGAGAAAATGACTTCCCACACAAATCCTCCCATTTCTGCCTCCCTCCCTTTCCCTCTCTCTCTCGAATAGTGACACACTGTAGGAACTAACAACCTGAACAGCCGTAAACCATGGCAGTGACTTCCACCCACACACCTCATTAGCCCTTTAACACATTTTCCTTTGCCTTTCTCCAGCAGTACTAAGTGGCGCAACTGTGAAGTTGCCCTTTCACATTATAATTGGAAGCAGTCACTGGTTTTTATGCTCTGTAATTTGGTAATTATATGGTCTGTCACTTACTGGACACTGGTCTGTCTGGTCATTTCAGGTTTTCGGTCTGTCTAGAAATCGTTAATCATGAAGGAGTCCTCAACAGCCTATAAGCCCTCTCTGTCCACAAAATCCCTTTATTACTGCAGCCTTATTTTTCCTTTCATTTTTTTTAGGTGTGAATAGAGAGACTGTGACTTGCTCAGTGGAAACACTGATATTATATCCTGTCATGAGCTCAGAAGACCTGGTTCAGTATTTTATCCCAGGTTTATGCCACTGAAACCCTGCAGTTGCCCACTTGGCATGATCCTGAATTTGCCTCCGTGGTGCGCCCAAGCTATTTGACATGCTGCTGCTTACACAGCAATTTTGGGGGCTGTCTACAAAAGCATAAGTGAGAGTTAGCAACTTGATTCCACTGCATTCTACCAACTGCTGAGCCGTCCTTTCAATGTCCTGCATTTTCCTAACTGCTCACCAACTCCAGCCATTTCAGGCTGTGTGCTTACCTCATGGAGCTCATGCTCCTTATGCACCTCTACCTAATGGATGGTCCCTTGGGCTAAACAAAGGCTCTCTCGTCAAATATCCTAATTCTTCATTATATTTTAATTTGCTTGATTAATTAAGATCCATTACTAGCCTACTCCTCAGAAAGATATAATGGTTTACTGATGAAACGAACTTGAGCTGGTACTGATTTTGGATGCTGAAAACAAATAACTCCTTCGGAACCTAAAGTGTTAAAGGACTTAAACAGTGAAGGAGTTAAGTACTTAAGGAATTAAGTATAATTGAAGCTGACTGTGTCAGTCATCTCATAAATATTTGACTTAGGAAAACGTAAGTTAAACAATAAGAAAAGATGGAAAGGGTTAACATCTGCGAAACTCCCACAAAGGCAAGCTGTGTGATAACTCTAATGTTTGTTCTTAGGGCTAGACTCTGGCTGTTGTGATAGTTGAGTAGCAGTTCTTGCATAAATAGCAAGAGTAATAAGAATAGATGCATATATGTATTTATTTTTGTGAGGTAGTACAAGGGTTTTTCTTTCAGAGACAGTGAAAACACAGAAGGATCAAGGCAAAACGGTTCACATACCAGTATGGGGTGTAGGAGAGTATGGTTTCCTTATGTAGTTGCCTAGGATCCTACCCAATAATGTGGTGAGCTAGATTAATTTACTGAACTTCTGCTCCTGCAGATGGAAGGAACAACTTAAGAGTGACTTAAAATTAGTAATTACAGCGATGAAACCTAACCCTTACTTGTAAATCTAACCCTAGTTTTCTTTATAAAGCTGTCCCCTGTCTCCACTATAGGGAGAATATTGCTGTGGCTTTTGCCAAGATCTTTTGAAGGTAAAGATACAAGTGCCACATGAAAGAGACGACGTGAATGCAGGATCGCTCAACTGATTTCAACTCTGCTGAGGGAAGTGGAATACGTGTTCTGGAAACCTAGCAGAACCACCAAAGTATCTTATTTCATTGTCCATTTATCTTCCTAATCCAGCCACACCACTATGATTTCTCACAGTTGCTTAAGTCAGACACGATGCTGTCAGGTCTTGCCATGCTGTCTGCTTTAAAGGCTTATTTTCTCCAGAACTGGGAAACCATAGCTTCCACTATCAATTATAAGAGAGCCCAAGAGTCTTTCATTCTCATTCCTGTCATCTTCCTGTAGCGTCTTACTTGGAAACTGAAAATAGGACATTAAAATAGTAAAGAAAGGGTTTGATTTTCTCAAAAATGCCATTTTAATCACACAGATTCCAGTGCCAAAAGCTTCTTTGTAAGGCAGAGTAATTGACACCCATTTGCAGGTTTGTGCAGGCTGAGGACTTGGGGTTGGGCTCTTGGTCTGATATAATGGGACTAGGTGGAGCTTCTAAAAACATGTATGAAAACTCTAAATTTTTATTCTCTTTGTGATGCTTTCACTTCATATCAGTAAAACACAAATCTGGTGTTTGCAAACTGTTGTAACAACCTCCACAGAGCCTCAGGAAGGAGCTAGGGATGCAGCAGGGCAGTCACTTGAGGGGGTGTCAACAAATCAGACTAGGTGCACGTGATCAGAATGTTAAGCTGGAGTTTCAGCTTCTGTGTTAATTGGGGCTGGCAAAGCACAGCCCCAGTGCAATTAACTTTTCTGCAGTGCAAGAGGAAATCTTTAAACCTCGTAAGTGCTCTGCCATGCAACTCCTAAAGGCATTGGGTTATTGCAACAGAACTGCACAGCTAACAATGCTGAGTGAAATACAGAGGTCTGAAGGTGACAACAGGGAAATCAAGTACTGATGCGCTGAGTTATGCAGGTGACTGCAATCTGAAATTTTCAGAGGTTGAATATCTACTGACTTCAGTGAGACACAGTTGTGTCCTCATGGTTTTTGATTGGACTAGATGATCTTTCGAGGTCCCTTCCAATCCCTAATGATTGTATGATTCTATGATTTTGAGTCAAAGCTTGAACAATAGGGAGTAAATTCACTGTAAGTAAGGAAAGTACCAGAATTCTTCCCTTATCATGCAAATATTTCACTAATAAAGGTGAAAGGAAAGAAAATGAGAAAAAAAAGAAAAAATACTATTAATTATGTTCTTCATGGACTTGCAAACTGACAAGGATATCCAGGACAAAATTCTTCTAAACATGCAGGTGGATATATAAGGGCAATCAGAAAATAAACAGAGCTTATAAAGGAAATGACAGGCAGAAGAAAGCCACTGACAGAACATATTAGTTACTTGTAATTTTCTTGTGTGAATTTTCTTAATTAGCTGGCCCTGTATAATGTCAGAGAAGACTTAATGAAGATGAAAAGGCTGCAGTTCAGTTGTGTACAGATGCAATTATTTTCAAATGTATAATAGGAACAGACCTTGTTGGAAAAACTGTGAGTGTGAAGAAGTGGGACTATGGATCCTGTGATTATGCAGATCACTTGCTGGAAGCAGATCTCATGTCTAGGTGTCTGTGGCTCTGGTCTGACTTTGGTGGTCTAGGGTGATCTACTGTAAGTTACTGCATGAACTCAAAGTGATTATGACAACAGCACACAAATATTAACCAAATCAAATTAACAAGTCAAAGAGTGGGTTGCAGCTTCCTCATCTGTCTGTTTAATAGTATTAGTAGAAGTAGGAATTAATGAGGGCAGGAATTCCTTTGAAGTTGTACTCTATGTTATTATTCTGCATATTATGTCTTTATCAGTCCTGGTGATAGTCCATGAGATTCCTATTGTAGACATGGTGTAAAAACCGCCTTAAAAGTCTATCCTTCTTCCAGAAACTCATGATTACTCTTTCCTCATGGCAGTCTAGTGAAAGAGGGAATGTGAACTCCAACACTTTATCATCCCTGAACATCCATGCTAATCTCGGCAGAAACCTCCTTGATAGAATCATAGAATCCTCATGGCTGGAAAGGACCATCCCTCATCCCAAAATCTCCCCAACCCCTAGACAATGGCTGCATTCTCATCTTTTAAACACATCCAGGAACAGTGACTCCACCTCCTCCCTGGGCATCCTGTTCCAGCAAAAAGATATAAAAATAGAAGAAAGAATACAATGATCCTTCCGCAGGATTAGTTTGCAAGACAAAGAAACCTTGATACAGGGTAAAGAAAACAATAACAAACTGACTTTCCAGGAAAACAGGATTCAGCAACAAATACTTTGGCAACTGGTGTCTTAACTCTACATAGAATCATAGAATCCTTAAGGATCGGAAAGGACTTCGAAAGAACATCTAGTCCAGTCTCCCTGCTGCAGCAGGGTTCACCTAGACCAAGTTGCACGGGAACACATCCAGGCAGGTCTGGAATGTCTCCAGAAAAGGACACTCCACAACCCCCCTGGGCAGCCTGTTCCAATGCTCTGTTACCCCTTCTGTGAAGAAGTTCCCTCTGATATTGATATGGAACCTCCTCTGTTCCAGCTTGCACCCATTGCCCCTTGTACTATCACTGGATGACCCTGAGAAGAGCCTGGCTCCATCCTTCTGACATCCACACCTCATGTATTGGTAGCATCTACATCAAAAATGTGGAAAATATATTACTAGCTACCAAAAATGAGCTCAGACAGACAGAATTTTCAATGGTAGCACCTCTGTGATTCCAGAACCCATGATAGATGTCATCTTAAAATGAAGAGTTCTCTGTTGATGGTAAGACCAATGTCTGGCAGTATTTTGATGCAAGTTGTACTGTATCACAGTATAGCAGTAATTATGAAGCTGGAAAAGACCTTAAAGATCATCCAGTCCAACCTAAAACCAACCAAGTAAACCTAAACATCTGACATCTAGATCATGCCACTCAGCACTTCATCCAGTCTAACCTTGAACACCTCCAGGGACAGTGACCAAACCACCTCTGTGGGCAGCCTGTTCCAAAACTGGATCACTCTTTCATTAAAAAACCTCTTCCTAATGTCAAGCCTAAACCTCCTACGATGGAGCTTAAGACTATGACCCCCTGTCCTGTCTCCAGTGTCCAGGGAGAAAAGACTGATTCCCACCTGACCATAACCACCTTTTAGGTAGTTTTAGACAGCGATAAGATCACCCCTGAGCCTCCTCTTTTCCAGGCTAAACAGACCCAGCTCCATCAGCCTCTCCTTGTAGGGCTGACCTTCCAAGCCCTTTACCATTCTAGTTGCTCTTCTCTGGACTCCTGGTAACGCTTCACATAATGATAGGAACACACACAGGTCCTACATATTCATTTTCTTCACTTTGCCTTCTGTGATAACTTCTGTATCTATTACAAGGGTAAACCAGCACATTTTTGTTTTATCCTTGTAATACATATACTCAGTCTCCTAGTGGTGGTTTTGCACTGGCTTATAGTGTGGTATTTGCACAAGTATGCATATATGTGTATATATATGGTTTTATTAACAGCAATGTTGTACCACTTTGCTACAAAGAACCTCTCAGAAATCCACTGTATTATGTGTTTATGGCAGAAGCTCAGGAACCCCATGGTCAGGATATTTATGCACCCATGGGTTGGGTAATCCTCATAGGTGACAACTATGCCTGCTGTAGTTGTCGCCAGTAAAGCAGGTATGTACAATGCCACTCTCATATAGCGTTTTAAACTCTAGAGCCGTCTACTTAGAGTCCTATTGTTACAATTTACATGGTTCAGACAAGGAAGCTGTAATGCATGGCCATGAATTCCTAGATAGGGCTTGAAGACCACCAACTCTCTAGTTCCAAACCAAACGTAAATTGTCAAGGTCTAAGCTGTGGTAAGCTGTGTACACAATGAACAAAGATGGAAAAGGAAAACAACAAGAACAAGGATTGCCCAGGGAAAATGTTCACTTCTTACTGGATGAAGGGGCAAATATAGTAATTGAAGACCGAGAAAAGGCTGAGGAACTTAACACCTTCTTTGTCTCAGTCTTTAAAAAACACTTGGACATCCTCAGGCCTCCTGTATCCCTCTGGTAATCCAGGAGGAAGTAGTGACTTGCTGTGCCACTTACATCCTAACAAGTCTATGTGTCCAGATGGGATTCATTTCACAGTGCTTAAGGAGTTGGCACAAGATCTCTGGTCTCCATTATTTATCATCCATCCTGGATAACAGAAAAGATCCCAGATGACTGGAATTTGGCCAATGTGGTGCTCATCCACAAGTAAGGGCTGGAAGGAGGATCTTGGGAATTCTGGGCCTGTCAGCCTGACCTCAGTGCCTGGTGAGGTTATGGAGCAGATCATCCTGAGTGCCATTGAGCTGCAGGTACAAGGCAACCAGGGGATCAGGCCCAGCCAGCATGAGTTTAGGAAAGGAAGGTCCTGCCTAACCAATCTGATCTTATTCTACAACTGAGTGACCACCAAGTACATAAGGGGAAGGTTGTGGATGTGGTCTACCTCGATCAAAGTCTTCCACATGGTCTCTCACAGCATCCTCCTGGAAAGCTGGCAGCCCATGGCTTGGAAGAGTGCATTCTCCACTGGGTTAAAAACTGACAGGATGACGAGGCACAGAGAGTGGCTGTGAATGATATCCCATCCAGTTGGTGCCCAGTGGTGACTCCCAGGGGTCAGTGCTGGGACCAGTTTTATTCAACATCTTTATTGATGACCGGGATGATGAGATTAAATCTCTCTTTAGTAAATTCACAGATGACATCAAGTTGAGGGGGGAAGAGTCTATCTGCTGGAGGGGAGGAAGATGATGCAGAGAGATCTGTACGGGCTGGGCCAATGAGCAGAAGCTAACGGGATGAGGATTAGCAGGGCCAAGCGTAGGGTCCTACACTTTTTGCTATTGTTGATACACAAGGTGTGACTGTTCAGTGAAATTTAAGCACAAGAAAGACAGATCTGAAGGCATCATCAGCTACCTAAATGTCCTGTCATTGTTAAAGCTTATATAAAGTTGTGTTGCATAGCCGTTAGGAGTCTAAACACTGTCCATACATTGAGATTCTACAGAAAGTTTTGACACAGATGGGTAGGAGCTTTACATGATCAGGCAGATTGAGACTATTAATGTCCTTGAACTGAAACAGAGGAAACAGTACAAACTAGACAGGCAAATTGAAATCCAGTCTCCTGCTCTCTCATTCATTCTCCTGTCTTCTTTTTCAGTCTTGTGGGTTTGATTTCTATACACCTGGAGGGAAGACTGTTGAACCAGTAAATCTTACTTCCGTTCCAGCTCATCTGTGACTGAAACTGTTTTGGGTTAGCTCCAATTCACAACAGTCAGGAACTGCTAACCTTGAACTAGTTAGAAATTATTCCTCTTGAAAAATCACATTTTAATATTAAAAACTCCCTGTGACAAAGGTATGGCCTGAGACCACAAGACCCCTCCAGGAAGGGACTTCAGAACATTTTTTCCCGGTCCTTTGGCACAATCCAGACAATGTTTGCACTCCCAGTAGCACCAACCATAGCACTGCTTGCTTAAATTAAGGTTTTTAAAAGAAACTGAACTGTTGATCTCAGATCCTGGTTGTGTTAGAGAAAAAGTAAAGACAGTGGGAGATGGAGTTACAGTGGGAGAGGGTCACAGGTTTTCAGGCATGCACACAACTGTAATAACGTTTATCACAGAAAGAGTAGGATATGATTATTTCTATATAATGAGGTTATGAGGCTGGTTGAGAAGGAAGCTACAACATGTAACTACTGTAGGCTGTGAGGGAGGAACAGCAATAACGACATCAAGTCCTCCAACATGTCACAATCACTGACAGAATCATAGAGACATAGGATGGTTTGGGTTGGAAGGGACCCTCAGTTTTCACCTAGTCCAATCACAGTGATCAGGAACATCTTCAAATAGAGGAGGGTACTCAAAGCCCCTCCAACTTGACCAGGAATGGTTCCAGAGAATGTCTTCTAGAATGTTTTCTACCACTTCTCTTTGCAACCTGTTCCAGTGTCTCACCACCCTCTCTGTAAAAAAGTATTTCTTACTTCTAGTCAGAATCTGCCCTCTTTTATTTTAATGCTATGGCCCAATGGGTTAATGAGGTATGGGGAAAAATAAGGATTTTAATTGTTTTACATTTCTTCTGAGGCAAGTGCTTGAGCACAGCCTGAGCCTGTTACCTCTAGTGAGGGATATTTTAGAATCTGGTAGTCATAAGCAGAGAATAAGGAAAATAATAGGACAGGAACTTGTCTGCACCTCATTCTTTCTTCTGGACTGAGCTCTCCTTGGGTTAGTGGGATAACATTGAGAGATCTTTCTCGGACAGATTACGCAGTGAAATAATTGAGAAGACTAGGCATAGCAATTAAGACACTCAACAACAAGGCAATTAGTAGGATTTCTGACAGTTTACAGTGAGTGTATCCCTACGTTGCTTCTTCATGCAAGAAGGTTATGGAGGAAAAGCTTTTCTCACCACGACTAAGTCCCATGCCATCACTTTATCCAGCTGCTCCAGGCCAAGTGTCTTAACCACGTGGCATCTCTGTCTTAACTTCTGTTCAGTGCCTTCCTGCATTCTTCCAGTTTTTGTTTCCAACTTCCACAGCAATGTTTACTGCACTGCCAATGCCAAATAGGATTAAACCTGATAAAGAGAAGCAGATGCATTACATCTGGCAGAAAGCAAAAGATCAGCGTTTGGCACAAGGGTTTATTGTTTGTGACAAGGCTTTGGAATGTAATTAATTTTGCAAAGCCATGCCAATGAATGCCATTCAAACTCACCAGATGTGCCAGGGAGGGAGATGCCAACTTTTTTTCCAAGAGGACGGCTTGATGCCTGCTGACTCTCATTTGTGCAGCTCCATGGGTGTCGAATAAAATAATGTCTCTTTGGATGGCAACAAAGAACAGGCTATCCTCTGCAGAGTTATTGCATATGCGGTGACAAAAGAGGCTTTTCTCCTGGTGATGGTGTAGTTTTTCTGAGTGAATATGTTTCTATTTATTTATTTATTTATGTGGTGTCTTTGTCTACAGTCAAGCTCTGAGCAAAACCGGTGTTGGTCTGAATTCACAAGCAGTCAAACACACAAGCACATGCCGACCAAAGAAACCCCTACATCCATACAAATAATTGCTCATGCAGAGTGAGAAACATGAGATAAAAATGCAATCTCCTCATAATATGGCTTTATATCCTGCTTGTTTCTCACTAGGAAAGCTTCTCCAGATGCACATCTTGCTCCTGGCAAGGGAGAAAGTGTCATTCTTCTTTTTTTTTTTTCTTTTTCTGGTAAACTTTGCTACAGCAGAGACAGAGAAATACAGGACACAATATGCATTAACAGGCAGCTGTTAGTGTTTCATTTTACTCAGTTTTAAACTTTCTGTAAAGCTGACAGCAGAGGTGACAGGCTTTTAATGGGGTTAGGCAGTTTATCCTTGCCAACTGGTGGCTGCTTTCAACACAAAGCCTATCTTCTGCACTTGGCTCTGGGTGTCTGTGGAAGAAGCCTGTGAGAAACAGGTCAAGATGAAGTACAAACACCAAAAACTCTAGAGTCCAAGAAACTCAGTCCTCCATAACGTGAAGAAGTTATTTCCAAATAAACTCTATTCTAGCCCATTAGCATAATTTTTATAGCACAGCTGGTGCTTCTGGCCTGCCAAACTTCTGCCTCCTGCACACATCTCCTGCCTTACGCTCCTGCACAGCAACTGTGAACTTCTGCCAAAGAGATGTTTGTCATGAGGGGAGACAAAGAGAAGACATGGGTGGCAAAGCATCATTCCCCTTAGTTTTCTTCCCTGCCCCTAAACACATCTTGATGTTTACCACAATGATAGAACCAGCTTTGATGAACATCAGAAGATGACACTCCATGCAGAACTAATGCTGTCCTTCAGCTTTCAACGTCCAGGAGATTGCAGAACTGTCCTTCCCCACTAGTAAGAGTTCAAGTAAGTGTAGATGAAGTTTAGAATAGAGAACTATCTTCAAGTTTGCTAATGAGGGTGAGAAGAGAGAAAACTGTCAAAGGGCTGGAAATATGACTATGGTGACATGTCCAAACCTTTCTCAGGTTAATACACAGCCCTGAAACATTCACATAAAACACTCTTGCATTTGCAATCATACTCTAAACTTGTATTGTAGCAGTCTGTACATGCCTTTACCTCATTCTTCCCCATGAGGTTCAAGCCTCACTAATTATGCAGGTAGACACAGGTTATAGTTTAGGCCTCATTAATACTATATAGGGAATGATTTCTGTTCTAGAGATCACACCAGCAAGAATTCAGATATCACAAAATCACAGAATTACTGAGGCTGGAAAAGACCTCTAAGATGATTCAGCCCAGCCCATCATCTAATATCACCACATCAGCCAGACCAGGGCACTAAGTGTCATATCCAGGCTGTCTTTAAGCACCTCCAGGGATGGTGGCTCCACCACCTCCCTGGGCAGTCCCTTCCAAGCTCTGATCACCCTTTCTGTGAGGAAGGGCTTCCTAACATCCAACCTAACCCTCCCCTGGCAGCTTCAGGCCCTGCCCTCTCATCCTGTCATTAGTTGCCTAGGAAAAAACCCCAACCCCCACCTGTCTACAACTTCCCTTCAGGTAGTTATAGAGAGTGATAAGGTCCCTCCAGTGTCCTCTTCTTCAGAAGACACAAGGGACAGGAATCCATCAAAGGTATGCATAATGATCTAAGGGTTTTTGTACTTCGTAGATATGACATGGGATGCCAGATCTTCAATTACGCTTTGTTTGCAAATGAGGGAGTTTCAGTAATTAAAGATGATATTTTTTTTTCTCCTTGAGCCCATGTTCCGTCAACAGAACTGATTGTACCAGTGTGGTTCTACTCTCAGTCTCCCATTGGCCCTGTACAGGCTTTTTCCCGTCCCTGCAAACCCAGCTTCAGCCTCCAGCCAAAACCTGTCAGATCTGTGTTGTACAAGATGTGTTTTCCCTTGACTAATTTTCAGAGAAGCTTTATCAATTTTAATTAAAAATCTGCAATCTCTCTTGATGTTTGATGCTTGGACTACATGCAAGCTGCAAGATGTAACTCACCCTTTGCAGTGTGCAAGTGGGATCAGAAATCTCATGTCCTGTGATGGAGGTGGTAATAAAATACATCATGTTTGATAATTTATTTATAGTTTTGGAGTCTGTTTCTTTGATCTGGTTGCTGTTTATTTGGGACCTCTTCTCTGAAAATACTTGAATCAGTTGGTTTTGCTGAAGGACAGTCCCATGGAAACCAGGGGCACCAATAGACATACTCAAAAAAAGTGAACATCATACTCAAACACATAAACAGTGGTATCTTCCCCTGCAACTTTCAAAAGGCATAAATCCTCAGTCATTTTGGGACCTTAGACTTTGAGTAAAGAATGTGCTCAAAGCAGAAAATCAAGAAGAAATCTATAGGAATATTTTGAGGTAGAAACCATGATGGATCAAACAAAGATGGATGCACAAGGCTGTTAGTTAAGAAAGGAAATTATAAGAAAGAATTGTGAGAATCTTGAAAAGCTAAAAATGCAGTTGAAGACAGATATAAACCACTCTGAATGTCTATGGAGAACCTGAAACCATTCTGTGTTTTTTTAGATTGAAGAGTCAGTCTGGTCTTAAATTGTAGAAAGGAGATACAGCTCAGAGATTATGAAAATGTTTCCAGCCTTTATTGCAATGAGTACCAGGGAGACTATGGGCCTACACTGATTATGTTTCATACAAACTGGTTAGACAAAAAGACGTCAAGAATAGCTTTGAAATAATAGAATCATAGAATCAAGTCCAACTCTCAATCCACTAATTGGACTGATGTTAAAAAATTCCATGCATCTATGAAATAAACTCTTGAGACGTTTTCCAACCATTCGCTTTCTGCTGGATTCACGTCTTTTCCCAACCTGATCAGATGAAGGTGGTAAGAATAAAGACTTCTCGTATTTTTTTGTAGTACCTGCTAGCTCTTCAAAGGTGTTCTGTACTCCCTAAATTATCTCAATGCCATTGCAGAACTAATCTTTGAGCAGCTGAATTAAGCCAGAGGAAATGTCTTTTCCATGCTTGAGTGCAATTGTTCCTGTTATCATGGCTATGTCTGCTTATCCAAGGAAGTTCTGAAAGCAGTTTTTCCATTCACACTAATTTTTCATAAAGAACCTCATACATACTTCCTGTATACAAGTGACTGAACCTTCTGAGAGACTTCGAATTAATTTCTAGTCACACTTAATACATTGACTTCGACAACACTACTTGTTGGTCTTAATTATGGCTGTATACAGGAATCCTATAGTGTAGACATTTTCCCTACCTTGAGCAGTTTGTAGTGCAGGGACTTAATTCTGCTGGTACTCTCAGTTGCATCAAACATTGGTTGAGGTAAGAAGTGATGTAAGAAGTGAGGTAAGAGGTGATGTGAACTGGGGTCATGGAACGTTTTTGTGTCAGAACCAAGGATTCGAACGAAGTCTTTTTCCTCTTAGTCCTTTTAGGCCATGGACCATACTGCAGGTAACACTTTTCCCATTAAAGAGTCTTTGAGAGTATTGAGGAAAGCAATTTTCATGTGCAGTATTTCTTTGTTGCAGAAATAGAAGGGAAAAGAAGTAAAAAAATAAAAAGCCAACCTCAAAACAATCCTCACCTTCCAGCTAATCTTTACAATGCCATTTTAGCATTTTATAGTGTATAAACAACACCTTGATGTTATTGCTCTGCCAGAAGGCTGATTACGACAGAAGGCAATAATAGGCCACACATGTGCCAAAGTCCAACTGCTACTTCAGGCTTGGTTTTTATAGAAGGACACATTTTCACATTCTTCTTTATTGACTCCCCCTGCACCCCTCCCTCTATGTGCTGTTAAAGGAATGCCAACATAAAACTGGCTAAAAATAAAGCCAGTTGGGGCATATTTTGTATGTTATTGTAGGATAAATAAAGCTGTCTAAAGAAAGTATGCTATTAACCATGAATCATGGGGGGAAGCATGGCTCTTACTTGACTAGTGTTGGAAGATATAAAACATTCTTTAAAAACAACAACTCTAACCCTATTTTAGGAACTATATATATATATAAGGCTTTATTTTCAGGTACTTCTAGAAAAATAATAAATACAATATAAAAGAAAATTGATGTTAGAACCTGGGACTAGAGTTTCAGGGAAAAAAAAAAATCCCAAGTTTTTTATAGACTGTTTTCTGAGTATTCATCTTGCTCCTTTTGTCACTCCTGTCCTTTGCTTTTTTTCTTCTCACTAATAATTTGACCCCACTGTCAGAACTTGAGCCATACATCTAGAGTCAGACAATCAGGTAAGAAGCAACAACTCACATTCTTAGAAATGCAGAATATAGGTATAGAAATTCAAATATGAAGGGTCATTACATTTGACATCTCTACTGTGACTTTTTATTAACATCAAAAGGACCTCCTGATTGGCTTTGTCACACTAAGCATTAATTAGACCCTTTTAAGCTGGTCCAGATTCAGGAGCTCCTTAGTAGCCCTTGCAGGGATGAGATACTAAGCCATGGGAGCATGAAGCCATGGATCTGGGTGAATAGTTCAAAAGGACCTTTATCAACCCATGAGGCAGGCTTCAACACCAGATTTTGAAAACTAAATTCAGATGGTTGAAATTCATGTGATGTCTAATTAGAAGTCTGAGTGCTCAGAATTGATAGAGATCTAGCCAATAAATAGAGAATAGAGAATGATTTACATGACACTAATGTTTTAAGCTTTTGTCTTGTTCTTAGCTGTTGGTCAATAGTCCAGTGGGTAGCATAGATTCCCATGGATCATCTCATTTACTTCCACAAGCAGGCATCTTGCACTGTTTCAGAAGCTCTAAGATGTCCTGTATGACCTCTGAATGGCATTCTAGGAAAAAAAATAGGTTTATGACTATCATTTGAAATATCTAGCAATACTTTGCAGATATCTAGTATACAAATACAACTCAGATACCACTCAGAACCTACATTTAATCCACTTAATACTTGTGACTTATGAGTATGACATAGAATTAAGGTGCAGCTATTTGTACAAGTCTATACCAAGACTGTGTTATGATTCTGTACCGGAATCTTGCATCTTATGCATTAATTTATCCAGGAGTGGCAAGATGACACTAATCCAGACAATAAATCCTTTGCATGGAACCAGAAATCAGAAATTGCTATACCAATAAAGAACAGAAAACAAGTTCCAGTCATAGATTGTGGCAGTAAGAGGTCAAGGCAGAACTCTAAGGAACTATTTATTATCTCTTTCCAGCACGATGTTTGTGCTGTTTCCTGCTCAGGGTGGTAAGGTCTGAACCCTATGTAAACCGAGCCACATTGCACGTCTTTACTTAGAAGCATAGAATCAGAATCATAGGGTTGGAAGGGACCACGAAAGGTCATCTAATCCAACCCCTCTACAACAACAAAGGACCTCTCACTAGAACAGATTGCTTATAGCCCCATCTAACCTGACCTTGAATGGCTCCAGGGATGGGGCTTTCACCCTCTCTCTCTAAGCAGCCTGTCCCAAGGATCCATCACTCTCAGATTAAAGATTCAAGAGCTTTATCCTCATGTCCAACCTCAACCTGCCCTTTCCCAGCTTTAAGCCATGACCCCTTGTCCTATCGTTATATGTCAAGACCAACATATACCAACATAAGTAGCCACCAGACGTCACTGCCATGAAATAATGTTTGATTCTTGCAGCAGTTTAAGAAAGTTCAGAAGAAAAGCTCCTAAAACCCAGAACAAGCGGAAGCTTGTTTGGACTGATTTTAAGAATAATTATAATTGTTCTCTCACTAAGGAAAATTTTAATCCAGGGTTTTACTCTTGTTGAAAAATCCGGAGGAATAAACAGTTCCTCCAAATAAGGCACTTTGTTCAAACTCTTTCAGGCTGCTTCAGCTTAATTCCTTAACTGTCCTTGACTCAGGTACTTATGAAGTTGGCTTTTTATGTATCTTTTCATAAACAACATTTTTTTGTTCAGAAGGTTATTGCTGTTGAAATGTATTGCTCAAATTTTCTTGACAGACATCCCAAAATACATGTGTGTATTCAGAGAGATGAAGAGGTAGTGAACATACTGTGCTCTAAAGTACTCATAATTACACTAAAACACAGTAATCATATTTTTAAAGGAAAATTTGCAGATAGTGGGTGCACTATAGTAACCAAAGTATCCAAATAAACATCAACTAGGCCTTTGTTAATTCGACAGGTCTTCAGAAAAACGAAACGACTCTCCTTTGAGCAAACCCACACTGCTTTTATTTCTTTCTTTGTTACTGTTAAGTTCATCTTTTTTCCTGAAAAATCTTCATGTAAAATTCTCCATTTTTTGTTAATTTATGAGGTGCTGTGCCCGTATAAAAATGTGCATGTGATGAGGAAATTGAAATCTCCATGCATAATCAAGGTGGATGTTTTTCTTATTGGTCATTTATATCATTTCACTGTGTCATATGAAATACAAATGGGTTTGTTTGGTGGTTTGGTGTAATTTTTTGTGAAACTCTGTCCCACAAAGGTCATCAAAAGAACAAACAAACCCAAACCAAAATACAGATTCATGTTCTTGGCTGGGCAATGCAAAATAGGATCTGCAACAGTCTTAAAACCAATCAGCAATGAAGTAGAAACTCAAGTGATTAAACCATCTTATGATTTTTTTGAAAAGTAGTGGCTTTGTGATGTTCAGGTGTTGCAGTGGCAAAAAGGATTCTCAGATGAGGGCAACATTTTTTATTGACTAGGGGTTCAGTCCAGACTGACTGCTGTGAGTGCTTGACTGAGACTCTTGGTGTTGTAGTCTACTTCGGTAGGGCCATTCTTACTTAAATTTGACTGAGTATTAGAAATTCAAGTCTGAGCCAGTCACTTCAGGCTCTGTTTGAAGTGAACAGAGAGAAATTGGCTCACCCAGCAGGTGACTCATGCTTCATCTTATAGGAAGCAATGAATTGCTTTCCAAACATGCCCACTTTCATCCCCTGAATGTAAATGGACCTGAGGGATCAACTCACTGACTCTAAACACTTAACTTGTAACAGCCTAAGTAAAAGCAGACAAATCTGCCTATTATGTCTGAGTTCGAGAGGGTGATGAACAGTACAGGCTGCCTCCGCCTCAGTGCTGCCAGAAACTTGCTGTATGCATGCTGATAGATAGCAGCAGTCTTATCGCCTGGGGTGGCCCCTGTGGTAGGCTATTGCTGCCCTTGCTTTGCTGCCTTATCTTTCTACGTCTTTCCAGTTCTGGTGAAATTTTTATGAGGTATCTTACTTTGCTGAATTTCTAAATATTCCCTCTGGGAAGTGGCAGGAAAATGTTTTGTTTCTATTCACTGAATCCCAGAATCTCTTTGGTTGAAAAAGACTGTCAAGATCATTAAGTCCAACCTCTGAAACAGCATTGCCAGATCACCACCTACCTAAGCACCCTGGTCCATGCCTTTTTTAAACACTTCCAGGAATGGTAACTCTAAGCTGTAGTTTGAATTTGGTGGGTCTTATCCTGAATTATTGTGAATTGTTACAACAACTATTGTTAAGTTGCCTGGAATTCCAGTCTTTCCCTCAGCTTCAGTTCTGGCCAATGGGTGCCTCTCTTATAATCTTATATGGGTGAGGGGCAAAACCAGTGCTACCAGTTTCCTTTTTACTGTTGATGGAGCTCTTTTTTGAGAGATGGAGCACCTGACACAGTCAAGCCACTAGCAGCCACACAACTTGCCTTGACTCTCATGGCTAAGGAGAGAGTGGGGGTTTGGAACCTCAGAATTCAACAGAGGAGAAATCTACATGATGTGGTGACATAGAAGAAGAGAGTCCTGTCTGTAGTTCATGGAAAACAATGTGCCATGGCAGGAGACCGGCTCTGAGAACATGGAGAAAGTAAGTTATTGTTAAAGGAACCTATCCTTAAAGGAACCGCTGGCTGTGTCTGAGGAATGAAAAGCCAAATAACTAAGGACACCATAATTCCACAAGGATAAAAACTGCTAGAGGTTTCCTCCCCCTGAGGGGAAGGAGGTAACAGCTCATCTGAATTATGTAAAATTAATCTCATATTAGTTTTAGCATGGTTAATCTTGGTATTTTTACATGCATATGTTTTTTTCTTTTTTCCCGAATCAGGCAAGTCTCTGTTGGTTATTTTGTTTTGGTTTGGTTTTTTGTGATATCATAATGATTTTGAATTCTCCTTATTTGTTGTTTTGTTTGGTTTCCCATCGTAGCATATTAGATACTTCAATCAGATAATCTCAATCCCAGACCTGATCAATTAGTGACACTCCACCACTGACCTGAGTGCCAAGGCCACTGTGAAGTGACATAGATAAAGGTTAGACATATGAAACCCATCACTAGTCACTGTGTTAAGACATCATCAGGGTCCACACACATCACAGAAAGCCCAAAAGTATTTGTCTGTTATTTCCAAAGCTTTTTGGTACCGTTTGTCGTAGTTTGGAGTTTCAGTCACGATTTAGGGCAAACACAGTCTTGCAGTGTCATGTGAAGGAATCATTCTAACTTTGTTCCATCTGTATTAGGAGACAGCTCTGGGATATGGCATTCGATATGGATTGTTAGGAAAGCAATATTAATTCATAAGAAGTTAAAAATCATCAGTACTCACACCTATACTCTGATTAATTAAGTCCTTTGAAAAACTTGTGATAGCATAGTTATTTTTCTGGTTTCGATGATGCTGCATGAAGTTGATGAATACTGACCATAATGGAAGAAAAACTGCTCATACGGCTATGCTATCATACAGATAAAGATGAAAGTGAAATAAAAGTACTTCAAATGTCCAATATGATTGTAATAAAAGGTAAATCCAAGGGGAGAACAAGAAACAGATCTTTCTAAGCTCCATTGGTGAGGCAGCACTATCTCTTTGTAAGTAATTGTGATACATCTGTAAACACAAGTCTTCTTCGGAAACCTCAGGCATCCCTTGCCACTGAGAGGACTATCACTGAGACCCTCCCAGATGCACAGGCTTGGCGACGATACCTATAATAAAAAATAGTTTAAGTGTGAGGCTAAAAGTATAAAAAGTTGTCATGTGAAAATCAGTAAAGAAAACTGAATATTTACTATCTATTACTATTTTAATATGAAAAAATACATAGGTTGCTTTCTCTTCCAATTAACTCTAGTTTTATCAGATAACTGGCTAAAAAGGTAATTGAGGAAAAACAGAAATAGGTATGACAAAAACAGGAGTGTGAAAAGCTTTTTTATCTTTCTATCTATTTTTTTATTTTTCTTTCTTTTCTCTCTTTTTTTTTCTATATCTTTTTATTTTTCTGTTTCTTTCTCTTATTTTTTTCTTTATAAGTTTTCTTTCTTTTTTTCATTCTTCTTTTTTCAAATGAGGTTCAATGCTTCCTTAGCATTGGCCATGTACTTATTAGGAACTTAGTATAATCTTGTCTGTTCCTCTCTCTTATCAGCCTACTGAGACAGGTGTATAAACAGGCAAACAGATCAGGATAGAATCCCACACATTGTAGTGATTAACACTACAACAGATCTATTCTAAAACACTTTCTGTCCATTAAACAAGCTAGAGATTTTGATCAACTCTATTACTAATACAGCTGAAAACATTTTTACACTGCTGTTCTCTCTCTGTATTACTCACCATGTGATTGTTGTATTAGATTATGCTGTTATCAAGCACATAAGTGAAATGTACTCACAAGTTAGTGCCAGAAGATCCTTAAACTAAGTCATTGGCTTTAGGATAGGTGCTAAATTTCCTCATCTCCAGGCAGAAGACCCCTCCAGCTCAGCCAATCATCACCTCTGTAAATGAAAATATTTGGGCAGGAAAATGTATTTTTAAGGGCTTGAAGTCTGTTTTTCCGTTTGATTCAGGATGCTTGTTGCTCTCTTTTTAGGAGCTCTGGGTTTTGTTTGGAATGGCAGTGGGGAAAAAGCAGTTGTGCCACAGCCCCAACTCTGAAGAATGAGGGGGGAGAACAGTGTACAAGCACTAGCCTCAGAATGTGGTGTGAGGAAGTAGTGAACAAGATGGTGTAGGGCTGAGAGAGATGGGAATGAGCAATGTGAAGGTGCCAAGTTCTTAAAGGAAAGCCATGGCGTTGAGGAGAACCCACACAGGAAAGCAGTTTGGGCAGTACCCTTCAGGAACCCCACCATGGATACAGACACATTTATTACTGACTCCTGCTAGTAACTGGTTTCTGACTACATAGCGTTTTTGAAGTGTTTAGCAGGGACAGTTTTACTTTTTGACTATTCATATATTTTCTATAGTAGAGCCACCTCAAAATTCAGTTCTAGACAGGCATTGGTGCTATACCAGACAAATCACCAAACTTTTCATGAAGCAAAACAATTTTCATAAATTCTTTGGTAAATTTAATTGCTCAAAGTTTTGACACTTTTAGAAATTTATTTGATTCCTAAATGTCTTAAAGGATTTCAAAGAAAAAATGGTAGACATGCAAAATTTTTCAGCCACTGCTGCTCTTCCTCCAGAGATGACATAAGGATCCATTCATTAAGAATCATTTTGTGCCTCTGGTTTGCTATCAGGAAGCTTTTTGTAAGGAGTAGGCTCCCAAATCAATATGGAATTGTGATGTGTTTTTCTCAGAAATTGAATGTCAGCCATAGTTTTATCACCCTAATGAAAAAAGATCTAGAGTAAAAGCAGTGGCGAGGGATGAAGATGCTTAGATGTGTGAATACTGGAGGCTTTTCTAGGTGCTTCCTCAAGTTTAACTCATTTAATTCACTTTTAAAGGAAATTTTTATTGCAGCCTGATTCAAAGCCCATTATAATCAATATAAAAAATACACTGATGCCTGTGAGATTTGGCTCATGTCCAGAATAAAAGGCTTCTTGATTTAGATCTCAAATTTTCATAAGAAGTTATTTTACAGCCATTTATATATGCAAATTAATACTCTGAATATTATGGTTGCTGTTTATCTTGGTGACTTTTCACTCCAGGTAGCTCTCAAATTTCTTTAATAATTTGTTCTATTGCCCCCTAGAATTGGAGAGTGAAATCTTTCATCTAATTACTAGACCATATATGCAAATGCTGTCAGATTTAATTAGTATTTTTTCCCCTTGCAATGATCAACAAAGCTCAAGAAGTTTTAGATGGATCATATTCTACATATATTGCATTATTAATCCAATGCCTTTCTATGGAAGATATTATAGCTGTATCTCCACAGAGGATTAACAAATATGGGCTTGGCCTGTGATGAGTTTATTAGTGCATACAGTTTAAAAAGTCACACCTAAGTGGCACAATGGAGCCACTTAGAGTCATAGAATCATAAGGGATTGTAAGAGACCTTGAAAGATCATCTATGTAGTCAAATTCCCCTGTCATAGCAGCAGCACCTAGACCAAGTCACACAGGTGGGTCCTGAACATCTCCAAAGAAGGAGACTCCACAATCTCTCCTGGGCAGCCGGTTCCAATTGGAAGTTCTTTCTGATATTTATATGGAACCTCCTCTGTTCCATCTTGCACCCATTGCTCCCTGTCCTATCACTAGATGACCTTGAGAAGAGCCTGGCTCAATCCTCCTGACACTCACTCCTCACATATTTCTTTCTCATCCAAGTCATTAATGAATAAATTGAGCAGGACCAACTTCAGTTGGTATCACACAAACCTCTACTGAGACAGTTCCTCAATGGGATATCAGTAGATATCAGAGAAACTATAATTTATATGTGTGTGCATTGTTTTCCTTGACATGTTTACGTATATATATACATACACACACACACTCATATGTTTGTGGCACAAGATTCAGGTTATTCTATAGTAAACTTTAATCTGGATATCTAGATTTTCCATCCTTTACCATAGTTTCCATTTTGGCTATCAGTTACCTGTGGAGGTGCAAAGTTTATGTTGCAAGATGTTTTTTCAAATGTTCTGTTTCTACTCGTAATGGACCTAATCAGGAATGAGGCCAAATGTCTTCCACAGGGTAGGAGTGAGAGATCACACCACAGGAAGCAATTCTTCATAGAAAGGGCTTTGCTTCAAGACTGCATAGTAATGGAACAAATCAGTCTTCCCTGACTAATGAATGGAGCCTGACAAAAGAATAAACATACTATTCAGCAGCTTTGACATCATGTGACCTTCCTTTTTTCATCGCTTCTTGGCCCTTAAACAATCTGTTAGTGCTCCTGAACAGCAAACTTTTACCCAGCCTGAAGTTTATTCATTTTTCTATACTACTCTAGAGGTCTTGTCTTTCTCAATAAGTAGTGAAGTTTAGATGCCACTGAAGGATGACTAAGAACACCTGCCAGTGATAGAAGGAACCAAGGAGACTAGTCAGAGTGATATTCCTAACTGAATACATTTTAAATTCTGCAAGATTCCTTCCATCCAAGCACTATTATTTTTTTTCAGAAGCAGATTTGCTCTGAAGCTGTATGCAAGCATGCAGCTTCTTATAGAGTGTCTTCTCTCATACTGGGTACTTCTGAGCTGTATGGCAATGTAATCCATGCCATGATCCATTCTGTTTATGACCGATAGATATTTTGGATACTTTATGTTTTTGTTGAACTATAATCAGAGGCTTCCATTGGGTTTGCCAGTACTGATGACATTTTGTCCCAAAGACTCGAGCCAGTGACATAATCATACGTCAAATAAAAAGGTGTCTTGGCCTTATAGCATTTTAATATAAAAGTTTGGAGGGTGATTCATTAAAATTTCTTTTGGGAAGTTAGGAAGCACAAAACATGATTTTTCTATTGGTGCTTGACAAGAACAAAAAGCACTTAAACAATGTAAATCTGAGTCAATGTTCTATGAAAGATGTGTGATGAGCTGTCCCTGGCTGGACACGAGGTGTTTGTCAAGCATTTTCACTAGCTGGACAGGAGAGAGAAAATATAAAGGTTTGTTGATAAGGACAGGGAGAAATCATTCACTAGCAAATGACATGGGAAAAACAGACTAAATTTTGGGAAATTATTTTATTATCAATCAAATCAGAGTAGGATAATGAGAACTAAAAGAATATATTAAAGCATCTTCCCCCCAATACTTCCCTTCTTCCTGAGCTCAGCTCCACTCCTCCCCACCAGTGGTGCAATTGGAATAGGGGTTGTAGTCTGTTCATCACACATTATCTCTACTACTCCTTCCAACTCAGGGGAAGAAATTCCCACATTATTCCCTCATTCCAGTGTGGTGTCACTCCCATGGGAGACAGTCCCTCACAAATGTCTCCAGCATGAATCCATCCCACAGGCTGCTTTTTTTCATTAACTGCTCTCCATGGATCCTTTTCTTGGGGTGAAGTACTTGAAGAATTTACTTGTCCCAAACAGGGTCACAACTCTGGCCTGAAATCCTTCTGCAGTGTGGGATCTTCTTTCTATAATCTCACAGGTCCTTCCCTGTGGGCTTCCCACAGGGTCACAGTCTCCTTTAGAGACTTCCACCTGATCCTACTTGATGCCTCTCATGGTCTATAGATGGATACGTGCTCCACTGTTATCCCTTCAAGGGCTGCAGGAGGACTGCCTGTCTCACCAGGTTCTTCACCGTAGGCTGCCACTCTGCTCTATTTCCTGGAACACATCCTCTCCTTCCTTATTCTCTGATCTTGTTGTCTGCAGTTATTTCTCACTCATCTGTGCAATCCTCTCTTCTCACTGCGCTGATGTTTCACAGTTTTTTTTCCTCATCTTAAATATGTTATCCCAGAGGTAGAGTCAGCATCACCAGTGGGCTCAGCCTTGGCCAGCAACCAGTACATCATGGAGCCATCTAGCATCACAGAACATCATTGCTCCACCTAACACAGGGGAAACTTCTGGAATATTCTCACAGAAGCCACCCTGTAGCCCTCCTGCTACCAAAGCTATGCCATGCAAACCAAATAAGAGTCTTATGTGTTACCTACCTTCCTGTGGACAGGTATAGCTATGTGGATTGCAGCTTAAAGAGTTCTCTTAAAAGAGATTCAGAAGACACTCAATGTATTTTTAACAATGGAATTTAACCTTTTGTTCTTTCCCTCCCTTCTGTTGGAGTGTTAAATATCAAGTCTGTCCCAGGTAAGACACTTGAGACTCATATATGTTTGAGTATCCAATAAAGCCTCAAGAGTTCAAACTTAGAAAATGTGAAGAGGTAGAGGAAGAAAGCTGCATCTTAAATATGTCCCAGTAGGACTTTAAATTGCAGTCATCACTTCAGTGCATCCCTCGTATTTGATGTGTAGGTTCATGACAGGACCCTGATAACAGAACCCTGATAACAGAACCCTGATCTTTTTTCCCTGTGTTGCCTGGAACTCTAATAATGTGCTTAAGGAGAGTCTTGTACACAGTTAATATACGGTTTGCAAAGCTGAACATAGTGTCAGTGGCAGGATGGTTAGATGTTAAAAACACCAACCACACAATTAAATTAAATACTCAGAGAAATTAATTGCTTTGGAAACTCAACTGTAGGGGGAGAAGTTGCTCAGTGAATCTCTGCTGGAAGAACACAACAGGTTGCATAGGAAAGGTGTGAAGGTTAGGTGGGAGCTGAATAAGCGTTTCAGATTCAGATATTTTTTCAAAATAAGAAGTGAAAATTCTAGAGTCTAATTGACTTGCGTTTGGCATTTGGTAGTTCACACTAGGATGATTTGTAGCGTAAGTATGTTCATTTCTGCATTGACAAGAGGCTATTAGAGCAAATACATGAACTTTTATCATACAGGTCTGAACTTAGGCAATGTGAATATTTCTGCTCTTACATTGCAGACAATATTTCTTGTTGTCTCACTTCAATGCTACCGTTTATAACCTTTCTTCCTTCTTTTCTAAACACAGGTATTTTCTTTACCATCACTGGAAAAATACCTAAGATGGCTTCAATATTTCAGATATTTTCTTTCCAAGTACTCTTTCTGAAGATACTACCAGATGATAATACTAAAGCAGATAGAATATAGGGTCTGTGGTTACTACCAGATCTGTTATATTATTCCT
This sequence comes from Upupa epops, assembly GCA_013397515.1. NCBI lineage: Eukaryota > Metazoa > Chordata > Aves > Bucerotiformes > Upupidae > Upupa > Upupa epops. Next base: position 117,952 of record VZRI01006800.1, read on the forward strand.
CAGTTTCAGGCACCTATGGCAGAGACACTAGGTATCTCATAGCATAGATTGTTCCCAAATAAATTCTATTGATGCAAAGAAAGCTTTAGCCTAGTTGCGTAGTCTGACTGCATTTAATCCCACAGGCCATACAAGCTGAAATTCTGACCTTTGAAAGTGAGAGGGGTACAGGTGAATGTGCACAGGGGCCCCAGTTCATTGACGCTCGACAGCCTAGTAAGCAACTATTATTGCGGTGTGCTTTTGATCTGAGCTGTGCATGTTGGGAAAAATCAATCCATCTCCCCTGGCAAGCAGAGGTATACATGTTTGTAAGTAGAAAAGGTGAATACGCTCACCAAGGTAATATTTCAGGCAAAGCAATTAAAAAAAGCAGGTGAAATTCCTAATATCTGCAGCAGAAGAGGGTAAGCCCCAGTTTCTTGTGTATAAACCCAGTTTCATGTCTATTTAAAAAAGAACATCCATTATTATTGGGTTTACACATAGGAAGGTACATGCTTTGCAAAAACCCTGTATCTGTAAAGGGGTCATGGCGCTCAGTTAATGGAAGCATCCTATGGATCTTACTCATCACACAGTACCACAGTAATGATGAGGCTGGAAAAGACCTTAAAGATCATCCAGTCCAACCTAAAACCAACCAAGTAACCCTAAACATCTGACATCTAGATCACTTCCACTTGTGTGAAGTATATGAAGTCAACATTTGCTGTCCCTCATGTGGAGCATGTTACAGCAGCCCAGACCAGATCATGTTCATGTGGGTCTCTGTGTGACCTACCCTTAGACTTTCAGGAGATGCTCATAACATGTGGTTACCCAATTTAAATCCTCAGGTTTACAATACTGATTTTAGTTTCTCAGAACACATCCAAATAATAATCCAAATAATAATAACAATAATGCAAAAAATAATTTTGTAGACCTGAACTGGATGGAGGTGAAAGGATATTGAAATGAAAGCAAGGAATTATCCAGCCTGATTTAGAGTTGACCCCCTCAGGGTATTGCTCACTAACTCTGTGCTGCAAAGGAACAAAACAATTCCTTTGTTCATCCTGGAAACTGGTTTTATATTCTCATAACAAACTACATTTCCAACAATCCAAACACTCTCCTACTGGGAAACATTATCACCTGAAACAAATTTTGTTCCATGCCTGTGAGTCAAAGCTTCAAAGCTTTTCATAGGTGACCCTGTAATGGGGTGAAAAAAAAAAGCTGACAGGGTAAGCAAGAAAGTACTCAACTTCCAGATGAACAATACACAAAAGGCTTATAAAAAAAGGCAGTAACTAAAGACGAAACTAAAAAACACGAAGCATCTTGCTGCAGACAGCCAGGGTTATTTTCAGGTGTTGTCTACACCAGACAAATCAATTGATTGTAATGTCCTTCAAATGTTGGTAAATGCTCCTGAGTCCAAACAGATCTGCTGTAGTCAACTTTTCACTGATAATACTCCAGAATTTTTGTGTTTGGGAGGGTTAACGCCACTACTGGGGTAGATAATACAGGTCCCACTGCTTCACTGCTTAGTGGCAGAGCTACTCCATCTCAACTATTGTTTTTCTCTAGCTTGAAGCCATCAACCCATGTCTGTGTGGTATTATATGTTTTACGGAACCTGCTTTGGGAGTTACTTTCTTCTTTTCAATAAACAGTTTCTGATACAGAAGTGGTTTGTTGGTTTTTTTTTTACCTTGTCAGAAACCATCTAGCTCCTTCCAGCTGTCCCTTTCTTCATCTCCAAGGCATGAGAAGCTTTGCCAATTCATAGAGTACATGGCACCTCAGCTGTTCTAAGGAATACTGACATTTCCCCCCTCCAATGACTGAGACTCAAAGGCTGAGGAGGGGAAAGGCCTGTAGACAAAGCCACACGTTTCTGAAAACTTAGAGAAGTTATAATGAAAAAGGTATAATATCAGAGTGAGACCATCTGTCTTCAATCCTTCCCTGAAAACCCATAGCTGCTTGAAATCACACCACTAGTTCAACAGGCAGACAGCATGTGATAACTAAAAAGCAAGACTGAGAAGTTTCCATGTAACAAGTCCATTTACACTGATTTTTAAAAAATTTTCTCTTTTTTTTTCATTAACCTTACTTAAGCTGCCTCTGGGCATCCAGTCTGGAGCTTAGCAGCATCACCTCTGCAAGAAATGTTGCTGGTTCTGTCATTTGTGTGAGACACACTTGCACCTCTTCCTCACTTTCATGGATTTACAGAGGTTAGCAGAACACAACGGTATGCCTTACATGCTTACATACATTTCTTTTATTCATAGAATCATACAATCATTAGAGACTGGAAGGGATCTCAGAACATCACCCAGTCCAGTCCTTCTGCCACAGCAGGATCACCTAGACCAAGTTGCACAAGAACACATCCAAGCGTGTCTTGAATGTCTCCAGAGAAGGAGACTCCACAACCTTCCTGGACCCTCACTGGGAAGAAGTTCCTTCTGCTATTGATATGGAACCTCCTCTGTTCCAGACAAGGCTTTTGAATTGTCACCTGGAACAATAGAAATGTAGTAAAGCGAAACACTGACATTTTTATTATATAAGTCTCTTAAAGGAAGACCTGACTTTATTTTAATAATTAAGAGGAGTGTATAGTCACTGCCATCTATATTGTGGAATGGCTTGAGATGGAAAAGTATTTGATGCCAACGTATTTTATTAACACTGCCAAAGTAAACCTTTTGCTGATGTTAACATCAGTAAACTTAGGTGTGGCTCTAGGATGTTTCCATGTGTAATGGTTCAAAGATGTTGTCTCAGTACATAGTAATGATACCCAGGTAGGTGGTGGAGGCACTGTCTGTGGATGTGGTAAAATACCAGATAGACATGGTGTTTTGAGAGATTGTTTAGGGGTTCAGGGGTGTAGGGCAGATGGTTGGACTTGATCTTGAAGGTCTTTTCCAACCTTGGTGATGATTCTGTAATCCTTAAATATCATTGAGGAACCTCTGCAGTATATCCCATGTAGTTTCTACAGTCAACATGGGCAAGTATCACTTTTTCCATGAGCAGAAAGGGGGGACTGAACTTTTGTTTACTTTTGCCACTGTTCTCAACATTATTTAAAAATCCACTTTAAGCTCTGGCAGACACAACAGTGGCTTGGGTTTTCTCAAGGAAGAGGAACAACATGGCATCTCAACATGAGCTTAAGCAATCTTCCATAAGATTCTGACAGACCAGGCTTGAGCAAGACCAAACCAAAAATAAAATGGGACAGTTTTCCTGAAGCTGTTCCTAATTTTAACTTCTTCTGGCAGCCAAGAAGGTGAACAGAAAGTTGTAGCTTGTGGAGTTCAGCGTAGCCTGTGCTTCAACCATACGCATTAGCTAGTGTGTTGTAAATGCACACGCTAATCTAACTTCTCCGTGTAGACAAGCTGTGAAAGCAAAACCTACTAGAAAAGTACATGTGCATATGGCCACGTTGAACTGAGGCCAAACTGGCTGCTTAACTCCTCAGAAAGCACAGCATTATAAAATGTTAAAGCAGGGTACCGTGTGGGTACAGGCAGCTCCCCAGACAACACTACATATACCTGAGCCATAGAACAAAAAGGGACAATAAGGAACAGCACAAAGATTAAATCTAAATCTCAGTTATTTATGTTTTTTATTTGGTTCTTAGACAGGATTCTGTGATGTTAAAGCAGTTCTTTCTCACCTCTGTAGTGCAGCTATACGAGTGACTCAATCGAACAAAATTAATGTTATTTTTGCCTCATCGATGTTGCTCCAATGAGTGCTCCATGGAGATGCTGCAGGCCTGCTGTATGAGTAATTAATTCACTTTAACCTCAGCATATGACACAATACCTGTCATATTGGAAATGCTGTGTACCTCGAGTTGTGTCCTGAAGGAAACTCGTTGCATACAATCTTGTTCAAGTCTTTCTTTAGGAAAAAAAATACAGTATGGTGTTTTCCCAAACTGGATTTCCAGGAGGGCTTTAACCTTCACATTTCCATATCTAGCAATTTCCTAAAATCTGGAGGGACAAAATGATTTCCAGATCCATTAATTCTTACTGGGAAGGAATGAGGTCCAATGGTACAAACAACTTTACATCTGTTGTGTTTGCTCAGCAGTAAAAGGAGGAGCAATTTAATTCAGATATCGTTCCTCAGAGCTACAGTGACTCAAGGGATACAGGAAAACTGCAGGCTGCTGCACTAATCTCTTCCCCCCCAGTGATGACTACGATCGTGGCACAGGGTCAGTCTTGTTTTCCCTTTCTTCAGAAAACTGTCCTTGACTTTGCTTTGTAAAATGCACTGTAGTAGTTTGGTTTAGAGCAGTTACTATAGGACCAACCTGTCCCTGCTGATAGAATAGCTCTTGAAAAATAGTATCTCACCATCTGCTGCTTCACTTTTTTTCTTCACCACCTGACAATAACACTAAAGAGTTTCAGCAGAAGAAACTCATAAATCATCACTGTCCTTGAAATTAGGACAGGTAGCACAAATCAGCCTTTTCTTTCCTTTTTTTTTATTTTGATTCAGTGGAACCAAACCTACCTACACAGTCTGTGATTCTGTCACAGGCTCTGGGTCAATAAAACATCACTCATTCTCACCCATGGTGTTACTCATGTCATCCAGCTTCCTTGCAAGGTATCTCCTAAACAGCAGCAGTGCTTTCAGCCTGTTGAAGGACATGCCTCAAATCCTGTACACTGAAACATTTTTACCCAGTATCAATGCAGGATGGGGAAAGACAGGCTGGAGAGGAGCTTGGGCAACAGGACCTAGGGATACCAGCAGATAAAATGCTGAACATCAGCCACCAATATGCAACCGTTGCCCAGAAGGCCAACTGCATCCTGGGCTGCATCTGTGGCCAGCAGACCCAAAGAGATGATTGCTCCCTTCTACTCTACCCTGGTGAGACATCACATGGAGTCTTATATCAAGTTCTGGAGCCCCCAGCACAGCAAGGACAATGACTGTTGGAGCAAGTCCAGAGGAGGCCATCAAAATGGAGCTTATCTCTTATGAGAATAGATTAAGAGAGTTAGGATTGTTCAGCCTGAACGTGAGTAAACTCCGAGGGCACCTTGTAGTGACCTTCCTAACCCTGAAAGTGTTTGTTAGGAGGCTGGGAAAGACTGTTTACAAAGGCAGGGAATTATAGGATGAGGGCTATAATTTGAAGCTGGAAAAAGATGGATTTAGGCTGGGCGTGAGGAAAGTGTTCTTGAATCTGAGGGTGGAGGATCTTTGGAACAGGCTGCCTAGAGAGGGGTTGGAGGCCCCATCCCTTGAGCCATTCAAGGTCAGGCTGCACAGGGCTTTGGGCAATCTGTTCCAGTTAGAGATGTCCTTGTTGTAGGAGGTTGGACTAGATGACCCTTGGAGGTCCCTTCCAACCAAACACATTTTATTATTCCAACGCTGCAAGCAACTCTAAACCATTGGTTTGCTTTAGCCCTAAATTTGTGTTTCTTCCACACAGTTTAGAATGCACTCAAATCCAGAATAGCTTCCAAAAAAATAACATGTGGCAGTGAGTAAACCAAATCAAACCTGATATTGCTGCACACCGATATAAAAAATTTATAAGACTTATTTTTTCCATTGAAACAGGAAAGAAATAAAACACAAGTTGTCCTGTGTTCTTTGTTATACTGGAAAGTGTTGGCAGCAGATAAGAGTGACTGAAGGAAATGAGCAGATCCCCTGATTGCCAAAATATAGACTTGCTGTTGGCGTTGGTAGGGCGTGTAGGCACAGAAACAGCCCTAATATCTAGCGATTTAAAAGCTAACAGGTGAAATCCTGGCTCAGCTGAAATCACAGTTGTGCTTTGTTACTGACTGGAGAAGGGGAATTTTTCCCACCCTTCCTAAAGTTTAACCACTCTTTTTTCTTGATGGGCTTGAAACTCCTTCCAAAGGTGACTTGTAACGGACCACATGACCTGGAAAGCATCTTAACTCAGCCTTGCTCAATTACACATGTGAATATTAAAGTACGACGGTAAGTGTTACCACTCAGTTCATTCTTCATGTAACAGGCCCATCTAATAAGTGCTGTAATTTCCATTATTAAAGATGTTTTCTTCACCTAGTACTAAATGTAAAAGCTTTAAGACTGTTCTTACACACCCAATTAAAATGAAATTCTGTCTAACGCTGCCTGATGAGTTAAGCTGACATTGCAGTCCTGGGTTGTCTTTTGTCCGTATTGTATCTCTTCAGATTCCTCATTAACAGCCATCCTTATTAGCAGCTCCCATATCTAGCTGCACAGTGATTCATGCCACCTGCACAAAGGTTATCAGAGCGAGTGGAAGGAGAAAGCGAATGAAGTAGTTTTGAGTCACTGGGCTCGCTCTTTCAAATAAGATGGGACCAGATCAAAAATGTTATCTTTGACAAACTCCTCCAGACTCATTGTAATCCTTCATATATTCATATTACTCTATAACACTACTGAAGATGGATAATTTTGGTTGCTAATGGTTTTCATCTTCAGACTTGCTCTTTTCCTCTTTGATTATGCAGTATAAATGAGCGCATACACAAGAACAGACAAGGTGCAGGGGTGGGACACCACATTCTTCATTGTTTGAGGTGTTTGACTGTTGGTATCCAACTCCCACGAAGCACAGTACTGCTTGGACAGATGACAGCTAACACCCAAACTACCGTGATTGATTTGTTTCACTTCCCATATTATTTCTAAGAAGCTTTCATCCCATTGATATTTCAACTCTTTATTCATGCAGGGATGAAAACACATGTGAAAACACCGTGATTTGGGTCTTCCTTCACTCACTGCATTTGTGAGCCAAATACAGCTTGCAGACATTTCTCATAAAGTTGTAGGAATTTATATTGACTCCGGTGGACTTTCTCCAGATTTTGACTGACGTAAATGAAAGCAAGTTTTGGCCCAAAGGCCTGGAGTCTGACGTGTCTATCAGCAATTAAATATACTTAACATGTGAAAAGACACAGATCATTATCAGTGGTGACTGACACTATTTACTTTTGACATGATAGATCTTTCATCAGGAACAGCTAATGCCAGTAAAACAAGTCTCCTATTTGCTTTCCAACCCCTAACACTGAAACAATTCTCCTTCTTCAATATCACGGCAGTGACAAGTCCTAGGTCCTCAGCAGCTCCTGTGACCTCTCATTTCACCCCGTGACATAATATGAACTTCCTCAGCAAGTCCAGCATTAGATGTTTCTCTGCTCACAAACTGCCTCCTCTTTCCCAGGCGTTATGGAATCATGGAATCATAGAATCATCAGGGATCAGAAAGGACCTCGAAAGACCATCCAGTTCAATCCCCCTGCCACAGCAGGACGCCCTGAAAAGGTCCAGGCAGGTTTCAAACATATCCAGAAAAGGAGACTCCACAAACCCCCCAGGCAGCCCCCGGCTGCACCCTATCTCCCTCCCTGGGAAGAAGTTACAGAATTGGTCAGGGTTGGAAGGGACCACAGGATCATCCAGTTCCAACCCCTCTGCCATGGGCAGGGACACCCCACCCTAGAGCAGGCTGGCCAGAGTTTCATCCAGCCTGGCCTTAAACACCTCCAGGGATGAGGCCCCAAACACCTCCCTGGGAAACCCGTTCCAGGCACTTACCACTCTCACAGTGAAGAACTCCCTCCTCACATCAAGTCTAAATCTCCTCATCTCCAGCTTTGCTCCATTCCTCCTAGTCCTGTTGCTATCTGATAACCTAAAAAGCCCCTCCCCAGCATTTTTGTAGC
>VZRI01006800.1:126371-142586 GCA_013397515.1 Upupa epops
CTCATCCATCGATGTTGTGACCCATTCCTAGAAGGCCAACAGGTTTGTCGGGCAGGATTTGCCCTTGGTGAAGCCATGCTGATTGTACCAAATCAACTCTTCACTATTCTCCTGTCTCAGTAGTGCCTGCAGGAGGATCTGCTCCTTGATCTTACTGAGCACAGAGGTGAGACTGACTGGCCTGTTGTTCCCTGGCTCCTCCTTCCTACCCCTTTTTGAAAATAGGAGTTATGTTTCCACTTTTCCAGTCAGTGGGGACTTTACCAGACTGCCATGACTGCTGGAATATAATAGAGGGAGGTTTAGCCACCTCATCTGCCAGCACTCTCAGTACCCGTGGGTGTATCCTGTCAGGTGCTACGGACTTGAAGGCTTTTAGGTTCTTCAGGTGATAGTGAACCTATTCTTCACTTACAGTGGGTGATTCTTCCTTCCAGTCCTTGCCATTAACTTCCATGTCTTCGGGTGTGTGGCTGGAGGCTTTTGCAGTGAAGACTGAGGTACAGAAGTCATTGAGAACCTTAGCCTTTTCCATGTCACTTGTGACCACATCACCTATTTCCTTTCTGAAGGGACGCACACCTTCCCTAGTCTTCTTTTTACCATTAATATACCTGTAGGAATCCTTGTTGTGCCCTTTGACCTCCCTGGCTAGGTTCAATTCAAAATACATCCCTTACACCACCTCTTTCATAGTTAGCAAAGCAAAAGCAGCCCTTATGAGCCTCGCCTCTTCATTTCTTCCTGTCCTCCCCTCATTCTGGCAGTGATGCCTTCCCACCCCACACTGTAGAATCATAGAATCAATAGAGATCGGAAGTTACCTCAAAAGATCTAGTCCAGTTCCCCTGCCACAGCAGGATCACCTAGACCAAGTTACACAGGAACACACCCAGGTGGGTCTTGAACGTCTCCAGAGGAGAATCCACACCCACCCAGGCAGCCTGTTCCATTACCTTCACTGGGAAGAAGTTCCTTCTGATATTTATATCAAACCTCCTCTGTTCTAGCTTTCACCCATTGCCCCTTGTCCTATCACCAGATGACGCTGAGAAGGGCCTGGCTCCATCCTTCTGACACCCACCCCTCACATCTTTATAGACATGAATGAGATCACCCGTCAGCCTCCTCTTCTAGTAGCTATAGTAGATGAATCGAAAAAATTCCAAGGAGTAAAGAAATGAAATGCCTCAAATATTTTCTAGACAGAAGATTCTGAAAGAGAATCACAGAATTGCATTGGCTCTAATCATCAAGACCTTTAAGATCATCAAGACCAACCATTGACCCAACAATGCCTGGTCACCACTAAATCATGTACCTAAGCACCATATATCTATGTGGCTTTTAAACACCTCTACCTCTTCCCTGAGGATCCTATGCCACGCTACAAGACATCCCTTCACTGGCTGCTGAGAAAGAAGTAGGAAAAAAATCTCTTTAGATCAATAGCAACTACAAGATTCTGAAATTCTGATTGATATGAAGAAAATTTCCAGGAGGTTTAAAGTTTTAAGGAAAGAAATTATATGGAATAAAACAATCCAATTTTCTCAGAGCAGAGCAATTTTTTTACATAGATGATGGCTGAATGGAAGATGTGCTGGTACCTGTGTCAGGACATAGCAAGAACAGGGCTGCCCTGTGACAAGTCACACGTTGAGATCAAAAGACAACCCACTGCAGGCAATGCCCTCACTGACAAGGGAATTTCTTGGGATCCCAACATCACAAGCAGGACTGGAGACCAAAGTCAGCATCGGTGGAGAGTCCTGGGTGTGGTGACTGGGTGAAACATGACAAGAGCTCAAACAGAGTGTTCCATCAGGAATGAAGGAGAATGTACCAGACCTAGGGTTGGAGGAAAGAAGAAATATATATCTGTGTGGTCCATAAGGGAGAAAAGCTGACTGGCAGTTCGGTCTGAGGTTTACTGAGGAATACAGGTAGGTAGGGGAAACCTGGTCAGAACAATTAAGGTCTATTAGTGTCCTCAAGTTCCTGACAACTCATAACAAAAAGTGGTCACAGGACTACAGAATTGCTTGTCCTGGTATTTGCAGAGCACATATTTACTGTTGACTGTGAGTAAGCCCAAACAGTAATTATTGTGTTTGTTCAGCAGACCATGATTCCTGGGTTAACATACTAAAAGGAGTTCAGCAGCACACACTGTCAATACCTATCGTAAGACAGTATCTGATTCATGTGTCTGAACACAAAGCATCCAGTGTGAAAAGGATAACTCTTCCACAGGTTCAAAGCCAAAGTACTGGGAGCAGTTCTGGGCCCCTCACTTCAAGAAAGAGATTGAGGTGCTGGAGCAGGTCCAGAGGAGAGCAACAAGGCTGGGAAAGGGATTGCAGGAAAAATCTGATGAGGATAGGCTGAGGGAGCTCTGGTTGTTAAGTGTGGAGAAGAGGAGACTCAGAGGGGACCTTGTCACTCTATCTGAAGGGCAATTGTAGTGTGTAAAATGAAGGGAGGTGGGGGGCAGACTCTCCTTCCAAGCAGCTAGTAACAGGATGAGAGGGCAGAACTCGAAGCTGTGTCAGGGGAAGGTTAGGTTGGGTGTTAGGAAGCCCTTCTTCACAGGAAGGGTAATCAAAACACCAGAATGGACTGCCAAGGGCAGTGGTAGAGTCACTGTTTCTGGAGGTGTTTAAGTTGCCCTGGTCTACCTGATGTGGTAATGTTAGGTCATGGGCTTGGCTGGATGAGCTCAGAGGTCTGTGAAAGTTCCATAGTAGTTATTGGAATTCAATAAAGCTTTTACTCTAAAGGAACTTATGATCTTATTTGCCACCTTCAGTGATGTCATGTTTTAGTGTCTAGAAGAAGCAGAAGAATATACAGAATCATAGAATCTCCACGACTGGAAAGGACCTCCAGGATCACCAAGTCCAATCCTCATCCCCTCATCTCTCCATCCCCTAGACCATGGCCTCAAAACCTTTACCTACTCAGTTTTTAAATACCTGAATGGTGACTCTGCTACCTCCCTGGGCAGCCTGTTCTGGTGCCCCTGAACAAAATAAAGAATGTGGAGCATGCAGGAGGATCTGAAGCCTTTAATAAGAAGCAGCTATGGAACATTTTGCTCAGGTGATAGATTCCTCAGCTAGCATACGTCAATGCAATCTAGCTGTCTAGAAATATTCAGGTGCAAGCTCAGATGAAGTAAACAAGTAAGGTTGCATTGCCATTCCTACAGCCACTCTAATTTAGATTAGTTTGCCATAGACTACAATTACACTGGTCAATTTACACTGTAAAGTGTAGGTGAATGAAATCTGAGCAGAAACAGTTCAAAGATTTCTCTTATAAGATGTAGGCAAAAGCTGAAAAAAGGAAGCCAGGCTTTCTGAAGAGCTGAGCAGTCTTTTCATCAGTTAGACTGTTGAACTGTATGAAATTGAAGAAATTGAAGTGCTGCATGAAGGAAATAGGTCTGGTCAAACAGGCAGAAAGTCATTTGCCATTGATAGGGAAAAATAGTCTGGTTGTAAGCGTGGAGGACGTTTCTATAACGTAACTAAATACTCTTACTGACTTCTACAGAGAATTGCATTCATCTGCTGAAGGCACCAGCTCTCTACAGATTTAGCACTTTGTGTCACCAGTTCTTGAGTTGATCCTTGCAGCTGTGACTTGTCATCCTAATCTGAGAGTTTCAAAATATGTTTTGAATGGTAGAGGCTCAGCAAGTTTTGCTGCTCTGTGCCTTGCATTGATTCACTGCTTTCTGAAGAGACACAGGACGGTTCCTGTCATACCCTCTTGAAACAACTAGGCTTGATTTAAGGAGCAGGGGAAATTGTTGTACTAGAGTACTAGAGTATGGAATTAGGTTTTCGATTGTAAAATTGGCAACTAGGTTAGAGAAAAGGAAAAGAAGCATTTCTTCCAGAAATATCCTTCTGTCCTTGATGATCACTGTTAGAGCCCCCCATGTCATTCCCACAAACTCCGAAGTTCACCTCCTCCATGATTATTTCATGAGGATGACTTGTGAGCTTTTTTGAGAGTTTAATGCTGAGTTTACATTTCATTAAGCAAATTCCTTGATCTGGCTCATCATCCAGAAATGGTTATTAACCTCACAATGTGTTTGCAGAAATTACACAGATTTTTAAAGGATGTGGAATTTTATAACAACTAAGGATTTCTATCTCTTAATTTTAGGAAATGTTGAACAGTTTAAAAATGGGTGCAAGCTGGAATATCAGAGGTTTCATATAAATATCACGAAGAACTTCTTCCAACTGAGTGTAAAGGTCCATTGGAACAGGCTGCCCAGGGGGATGGTGGAGTCTCCTTCTCTGGAGACATTCAAGACCTGTCTGGATTTGTTCCTGTGCCACTTGGTCTAGGTGATGCTGCTGTGGCAGGGGGATTGGACTGGATGATCATTTCAGGTCCCTTCCGTTCCCTAATGATTCTATGATTCAATTAATTGAGAGAGGAGAAGAATAATAAACTACATTATCAAAGAGTCTGCCACAGGAGGAAGCCATAAAGAAACTTGAAATGGTCCTATCCTAGAGCAGTGCTGGTTTGTCTGTCTCCAGCCATGGTTGCAAAGCTTATACACTCATAGTTTGGGGATTATTTTGTAGATGATTATTTCAGTTACACTTAATATCAATGTTTTTTTCAGTCTCTCAAAGTTTTTTCCTAGTGGTTTTTGGGGGATTTGGTGGTTTTGGATTTGTGTTGGTGTTTTTATTCTTTCTTTTCTTTTCTAGACCAGAGAGAATAATAGATCTGAAGAAGTCACTTGGTGAACTAATCAGATAAAAGGAATTCTTATTTAAGGTATGAATGTAAATGGGGTTCCTGCAGTGAAATTTATGAACCACATGATGGAAAATACAGCAATTACTTTCATGACCAAATGATGTTTAGTATATCACCCAGCACACAAATGGTGAAAGTACTGCAAAATATCCTACAGGGAATGTTGTACCAGAGAATCGATGGAGATGGAGGTGTAACTAGAAGTATTTTTCTCATTTTTTGAGTAGGATGAATGGCAGAATTAAACCGATTCATCATAAAATGTGTGCCCAGGAGATGTGATTCTCCCCCTTTATATTGCTCATGTGTGATACCACCTCAAATTCTGCATACACCTCTAGTGTCCTCAACATAAGAAACGCATGGAACTGTTGGGGTGAGTCCAGAGGAAGCCATAAAGATGATCCAAGGTATGAAGAACCTTAACTGTGAGGGTAGGCTGGGGGAGCTGGGTTTGTTCAGCCTAGGGAAGAGAAGACTCTGGAAGGGACCTTACAGCTGCCTTCCAATACCTGAAGGGAACCCATAGAAAAGCAGGAGAGGGACTTCCCCCAAGGGGATCCAGCAATAGGACAAAAGGAAATGGTTTGAAACTGAAGGACAGGAGGTTCAGACCAGATCTAAGGAAGAAGTCCAAGGCTGCAGAGACTCTGGAATTGATTGCCCAGAGAGGCTGTGGCTGCCCACTCCCTGGAGGTGTTCCAGGACAGGTTGGATGAGGTCTTGAGCAATCAAGTCTGGTTGAGAGGTGTCATTGCCCATGTCAGGAGTTGGAGTAAGTGATCTCTAAGGTCGCTTTCAATCTGAGCCAGTCTGTGATTCTATGAAACTGCCATCTGATAGAACAGTTAATGCAATAATCAGAGTTAAAACTGAGTGCAATCACATAAAACAAGTTACCTCAAACTATTGTACTGTAGCTTAATTCAGCTTTTGTTTTGCTATTCTTTTAAACAAGTTGAGTCAGTAGTGTCACCTACTGTGGGCAAATGCAAAAGATCTTGTGAAACAATAAAATAGTTGTTGTGTCACTTTAGTTGAAAACAACAGGAAACAGGACAGACAACTACACACATCTATCCAACTCTGTGAAGAAATTCAATTGAGTGCCTGATCAAGCCAAGACTACAAGTTACTTCATCTAAACTATTATACAAAATGACTATGAAGTATTTATTGACAGTTCACAGTCAAAATGAAAGGTCACAAGTAGATTTTTGCCCTGATGATCACTGTATCACAGTATCACAGTGATGATAAGGTGTGAAAAGACCTTAAAGATCATCCAGTCCAACTTAAACTCAAGTAAACCAAGTAAACCTAATATCTAACATCTAGATCATGCCACTCAGCACTTCATCCAGACTAACCTTGAACACCTCCAGGGACGGTGACTTGACCAACTCCATGGGCAGCCCATTCCAAAGCCGGATCCCTCTTGCAGTGCAAGACCTTTTCCTAATGTCAAGTCTAAACCTCCACCAATGGAGCTTAAGGCTGTGACACCTTGTCCTGTCTCCAGTATCCAGGGAGAAAAGACTGACCCCTGCCTGACTACAACCACCTTTTAGGTAGTTTTAGACAGTTATAAGGTCACCCCTGAGCCTCCTCTTTTCCAGGCTAAACAGACCCAGCTCCATCAGCTTCTCCTCAAAGGGGAGGAGCCCAGAACTGAACACAATATTCCAGATGTGGTCTAACCAGTGCCGAATACAGGAGGAGGATAAATAACCTCCCTCTTCCTGCTGGCCACACCATTCTTGATGCAGGCCAGGATACCATTAGCCCTCCTGACCACTTGGGCACACTGCTGACTCATGCTAAGTTTGCTGTTCACTAGTATCCCCAAGTCTCTTTGTACCTGAGTACTCTCTAAGAACTCCATTCTCAGCCTATAGTTCTGCCTATGGGGTTGTTATAACCAAAATGCAGAACCCAACACGTAGACTTGTTAAAACTCATCCTATTAGAGTCTCCCCATCTCTCCAGTCTGTCCAAGTCCCTCTGTAGGACTCTTCTACCCTCCACTAGAACAACACTGGCTCCAAGCTTGGTGTCATCCGCAAATTTGCTCATGATGGATTCCAACCCATCTTCAAGATCAGCAATGAAGGTGTTGAACAGGATCGGACCTAACACTGACCCTTTGGGGACAACACTAGTAACAGGTTGCCAACTAGATGTGACACCATTTATCACCACTCTCTGGACTCATCCATCTAACCAGTTCCTGACCCAGCATGGAATATTCCTGTCAAAGCCCCTTGTTGCCACCTTTTCCAGGCACATATCATGGGAGACTGTGTCAAATGCTTTACTGAAATCCAGGTACACTACATCCACAGTCTTGCTCTCATTGACCAGTCGAGTTGCTTGGTCATAAAAGGAGATCAGATTAGTAAAGCAAATCCTGCGTCACCTAAACCCATGTTGACTGGGCTTAATAGTACTCAGCACTACTCATTCCATAACTTTGCCAGGAACTGAGGTGTTGCTAACAGGTCTATAGTTACCTGGATCATCCTTCCGACCCTTCTTGTGTATGGAGGTCAGTCTGTGTATGCCCTATCAGTTATGTCTGTGGTGGAACAAAACTTAATTTACAAATTATGGGATCAGAGGCAGATGGGAAAGAGCAGAATAGTTTTGATGGAAATAATTCCATTCCAAATTACTTGGATATATTATGTTTAACATATGTATTATGCATAGCGTTGTTTTAAATAGTTTTAAATTCAGTGGATATAATGCAACGTAGTGTATTTTTTTGGAGATGCATTCAGATACACAATTAAATGTTGGAAATGATGGGCTTGATAGAAGTTTTGAGGGAGTGTGTGAGGGTTTCATTAAGGATCAGAAGCTGAAAATAAGCCAATGATTTTGCACAGATATAGAGAATAAACATCACATTAATACACAGAACAAAGAACATAAACTGACTTCCTACAACCTGGAAACAGAACCAAACCTTCTGAAGGCATGAAGAGAAACACAGTTCAACAGAAAATTTATTTAAGTAAGCGTCTGATAAAATATAACTTGGCCTTCAGCACCAGGTTTGGGAAGAATCATAGAATCATTAGGGATTGGAAGTGACCTCAAAACATCATCTAGTCCAATCCCCCTGCCACAGCAGGATCAACTAGACCAAGTTGCACAGGAACACATCCAGGCAGATCTAGAACATCTCCAGAGAAGGAGACTCCACAACCTCCCTGAGCAGAGTCAGTGACATGGATTTAAACATCCATGTGATCATAAGTGAAGTCAGGGAGTAAATTTGTGGTGTAATCAGGCTGTGAAGATAGTACTTAAAGCAAATGAAAGGGGTTCTAAACAGTGAATGTTCTGGGGACCTGTATTTTCATAACTGTCTCATGACCTAACTCATATATTCCTGCTTTACATACTACATCTCCATAATTTTCTTATAAACTGATATTTTATTTAAATCACAGAAGAGCATCCAGACTACTTTATTTTTTGTTTCTCTTCTTGGAGGGAGGAGGTTTTTTCTTTTTTTTTAGGGTTTTTTGTTTGTTTTTTTGTTTTTTTTCTTGTTTTTTGATTTTTGTTTTTTTTTTGTTTTTTTTGTTTTTTTTCATTAAGTTACCTTCTTGTGAACATTGTGAACATTTAAAAAATACCAGCGTGTGAGGGAAGAATCCATGGGGGAGTCATATCCTATAGAGTAGTTCTTCTTATTGCCAACTTTTATATAGGACATAGTGTTGAAATAAAAATATAACAGCTCTCTTGTTGAAGCTCACACTGGTAACCGCAGCCTGTTAAAGAAGGCAAGCAGCCATCAGATAAATATCTGAGTCTTTGTGGGCAAGGGTTTGATAGTGAAAAGACTGTATTTCATGGAGGGTTTTAGTCAGCTGGTTGATGCTTTTGCTACAAGTGAAGGGAGAAATCAATGTCCTTGGTTTGGTAAGTCAAGGCAGCATTTTAAAGTAGTTACCTATGTCTAAACTTGCCTCTTGGATTCCAGCTAACAAGTTAAATTTTCAGTGTAATTGATGTTAGGGAACCAAGGAATTTGTCAAATGGGTGTGAAGAGCAATTTTATGGATAATATAATTGTGCTTATGACTCAATAGGTAGACTTTTTGCTTCTTGCTCATATCTTAGTCTCTAGTTGTATGATGGTTCATTTCTCTACTCTGAAAAATCATAGCACATATTTAAAAGCAGAGGTTTTCAGTTACCACCAAAGTCTGTATATTTTTGAAATATCTAAACCTATGGATCTTCTTTTATATAAATCCGGGGATTAGAAACGAATTCCATTTATCATGTGCTCACATTCTTCAGGTTGCCCAGGGAGTTCCCTCCCTAGAAGTGTTCCAAGCCATGTTGAATGATGCAGGGTGGTCTGGCAGGAGGTGTCTTTGCTCATGGCAGTGGGGTTAGGCAGTTGAGCTGTAACTAGATGATTTTTGAGGTCCTTTCCATCCAAACCATTCTATGATTCCATGCATCTTTACATAAATGCAAAACCCCCTTGCTTTGCATTGCCTTTCTGCCCATACACCAGTTTCTTTTCTGCAGAGCCTCTCACACTTTTCTATAGTTCCTGGAACTCAGATTTCTGAAATATCAGTTTCTCTGAGACTCACTTGTGACCCTTGACATCACCGGGTTCTCCTTAGATGTCACTGTAGCATGTAATTCATGTAGTTTCTGTGTCATTTAGATCTTCACTTTAGATGTTTCCAAACCAGTGGTCATGACTTCTTTCATTGCAACAAGGAAAAATGTTCAAAAAAATTGTGCTTGACTCTAAGTAATTAATAGCAACAGCAACCAGAGTCAGGAAAGGAATCATGTTTGCAAATGTGCATGCTTTTGTACCTGCGTATTCTTCTGCATGAAAATTACTGTACAGAAATATATGCTAGGATATTATTTGCAGTTCTACATTCTGAACTCTGCGCACAGGTAACTCAGTGCACAGTATCTCTTCATAAAATTAGAATGAAATATTTCCATGTGCCTGAGACTCTTGACATGCAGTAATCAAGTGAGTCAAGATTTAGTGGCTGCTTTCTGTTAACATGTAGACTATGAGAGATAAAATGATCCTTGTGCACAATTCCTATGTATAAACTGCTTGTAGCTATTATTGAACCAGCAATCGGTTCTCCAATCTTCTATTAAAATATCAATAGTATTTTTCAGAGCTTAAATTGAGCAGTGATTTTATTTAAAGGTGCACCTAGACACCACTTTTCTTCGAAGAATCTCTTGTTGTTACTAAAAATGAAAGCCATTCAAACGAGTGTGATAGAAACAGGGACAGGGAAAGGGGAAAAAAATCAATAGAACATTTTCCAGGGTACTATCTCTGCTTTTGAAAAAAAGACCATTAATAACATGCTTACAGTAAAAGCAGCTGCTTGTTCAAAGTGCATTCAAGGGTGAGCTGAAAGGATGGCTCTCTCTGCACAGCTTCCCTGGAGAGAGAGTTTGTAAAGATTTCAAAACCCAACCTCAGACTATGGACAAAAGCTTTTCCCAGGTATTTTGAATATTCTTATCTAATATTAGATTATGAAGCTGGGACTAAAATGTTTCCTCATATTTTGCTCCTTATATGCATGTCCATGAATAAGCTATTGGTCTGAAAATTGCTTTAAAGACAAAACACTGCAGGTTGTACTCTTATCTCTGAGGACACCAAAGTTCCCAGAGATGGGCAGCACTGTGGGGCATATACTGCAGTTCCTGCTGAAATGGAGGGCTGGATCTGTCAATTTACAATATTATGTTAAGCAAAATTCAAGCTAAGGGTTTAATTCAATGGTAGCACTGATTAACCAAACTTGCTTCTAGTATTTTTTAAATTCAAGAAGCATATAGTCTCGCATTCTTACTTAGCTACAACCATACCACAGGTGGCCAAAGACCTGAGCTCGTACCTGTGGCAATTTAATAATTATAGGCTACTTGCTATGCACTTAACAAAGGTGGCAGCCGAAGAGCCTGCAGTCTTCCAGGATCCAATGAATGTTGTTATCTTCAACATACTACTGTTTTATCTAGCTCTGCCCAACCCTTGTGATCCTGTTTCCAACATTTCAGTAGCTGGAGAAGCTTTGGTATCTATAGCATCAGCAACTAAGAGCCAGATTTGTCTCATCTCACCTCATTAGGGATCCCCCAAGAGATGTTAAATTAAGATCCTGCTTGTCCATAGTCTCTTCCAGATAAACTGAAGAGTGACACAAGGCTAGAGAAAATGCGTCAGATCTTATGTTGATTAAGAACAGACCGAATTCTACATTCTGTAGGGTTTGATCAGAGATGTCTGGAGGGAATATCAAGCTAAGAGGTTACAGCTGCTCATTTCTGCTTTTGACTGATTGTTTCTACACTGGCACTGCAAGAAGAAACTGGTCTGAGTTGAAAAACCTTAATATTACAAACAACTACAACAACATAGCAAAACATTTGCTTTCAGAACTAGAGGGAGAAAGCACAGTTCCCTGATCCATACAGGATCTGTTAATTATTGGCTTGTTTCAAAGGAGGAAAAAGTAATGTGTAAAGACCTCAATTGCTTCTGGCTCTGGTTTGGCCCCTAGTGTTCCTACAATATGAAGTCACACAACAGAATCAGCAGGGGATTCTAAAACATACACCACGATAGCATACATTACTCTAAAACAAGAGACCATCACCTCACTATTAAGTCACTGCTTAATGTCTTCCTTCCTGGTTCAGCCTTGCCTGCTACAATTCCATAGATTTTGTACAGCAATAACAATCTGGCATCATTTATAGCATGGGGCACTTGCTGGTGTGGGCACTCAGCATGCCAGATCTCACTGATTATTATATCTCTGAGTTTCTATTCTAAGGAGATGCTACTCATATAATCTGCTGCTTTGATAGATGAGGACATGGCATTATTGCAACAGGCTGTCCAAAGCCCCTTTTCATCATAGTTATAGCTACGGACGAGCAGGAGCCCCTCTGGAAATGAATGTTGGAAATCATAATGGCACTTTGCACGGTGCAGTTTTATTTAGGGAAATACTATTCAAGGCATAAAATAAGGAGCTTGTGCAAAAAGAAAAACAAATGTAATCTTCAAGTGATGGTTTCAGTAAGGATCCTTATAGTTATTATAATAATTCTGATGGCACTCTAATTTTCTAGATTTTACCTTCATTTCTTTCAGTTATGATAAAAGATTAAAAAGTGATGTTTATGTCAAAGAGATTACTACAGTGATTAAAGTATCTTATGAGTAAGCAGAAAAGCAGTTATTAATTTCTAGAAATATACATGTTTCCCCTCTGCTCTGATTTCTTGTGAAAACTATTTCCATCTAAAAAGTAGTCTTTTCTGGAATACTGTTACAATTGATTTTTGTTTTCTACCACTAGCTTTGAGTGGTCTAATGTATTTCTGGTCATCATTTTGTGTGAAAGGAACAGTCTCCCATTCCGACATGGAGACAGGAAAAACTACTGAAAATAATTTTGATACCACATAGGGATGAGAGGTGAGACCTCATAGGTGGGGACAGGTTTTAGCCTACCCACACTACTTACTTTTACATTTTAAGAATTCAATTTATTCTCTGAATTACCATTCTCCCTATTTTATTAAGGAAAGTGCTAATGTCGCTATTTCACAAGGGGAAACTGAGACATTGAATGATTTAATAGCTATTCAAGGAAGAGAGGGAGTCTGTAACATTAGACTAAAACTTCCTTTTCCCCACTGCTCATTAAAAACCCTCCATCCTTGTCTACTTTTCCTGTGAACTTACCTACTCAAGAATCCTAAAAAATTTGACACCTTTTCAGGAATGAACAGGATACTAGTTTCATCAACAACATCAACAAAGAAAAGCCAAACTTGCTGACATCTGTTAGAGTTTGTTTTTCATTCATGTCAGAAGTTTTTTGATTCGGTTCAGCCCTTAAATTATGCCCACTAGTCAATCAGTTGGAACCACTTGCAATTGCCAGCCCTTGTTCTAGTTGGGGACTTCAACCTACCAAACATTTGCTGGAAACCTAACACAGCAGACAGTAGATAGGCTAGGAGGTTTCTTGAGTGTGTGGAAGATAACTTCTCGTCAAAACTTGTAGACAGCTTACCAGGGAAGGTGCCTTGCTTAACCTCGTATTCACAAAAAGAGAAGGACTATTGGGAGGTGTGGTGGCTAGAGGTTGTCTTGGGCTTAGTGACCACGAATTGGTTAAGCTCTCAATTCTTAGTGATGCAAAGAGGACAGTTATCAGGACCTCCACCTTGGATGTCCAGAGGACAGATTTTAGTCTGTTCAGAACACTGGTTGAGAAAATCTCTTGAGAGAGAGTGGTAGAGTCACCATCCCTGGAGGTATGGTAGACATAGTGCTTTGTGACATGCTGTAGTAGCAGGCATAGAGGGAGTTATTTTGTGCTTTTCAATCTCTCAGGTATTTATGTTTTTTGTTTGTGTGGGGATGGTTACACTTGGTGATCTAAGAGGTCTTTTCCAACCTAGATTATTCTGTGATTCCATGGCTTTTCCTATTTGTTGACTTGACCCCTAACGTGGAGGTGAAGATTCCGCAGGTTCAGAGTGCATTGTCACAGGATTTTCTTCTCATGCTGAAAAATCTGTGTTTCAGGTTATGCCATCCTTCACTAGACCTGCCAGGGAGCAGAGAACACCAGAAAGCAAGACTACAGTTTTTGTGGTTCTTCACCAGGAGTTTGCACAGAGTCTGGCAGAAAAACTACGTGGGATACAGCAAAATCTGTCAAACCCCACATGTTTCAAACAAAGCAGTCTGATGCTCAATAAATCAGTGGTTTTAGCACAGCTTTGTTTAGTTAAAAAAGATTCATTTAGCTTCATGCATTTCCATAATTCAACCTGGAGGAGAAAAGACAGTGAATGTAATGACAGTCTACCGTATCCAGCTATATTTGCTACCTGAGAAACCTCTCAGCTGTACAAATAGCAATTGGTTCATCATGGAATTGACAAAAGCAAATCTAAGAAGATAGGGATCGTTGTTGAGGACAAGGTCAGTACATGGTGTCAGGAGAGTGGATGCCCACATGCAAGGAGATAAAGAAAATATGTGGATATTCTTTAGGAAGAATGTTAGTCGAGCAGAGTATATGGGAGATAAAGTGCTTAGTTTTGATGATAAATGGTGAGAGGATCTGATGGAAATGCAGGAAAACAGTTAAAAGTAGAAGAAAAAATGGGATGAGAAAAGAAGGAGGAAAGGAGGAAAAAGAGTGGAACACAGACACCTCTCTTCTTGAGAGGCATAGGCACATCCCTGCCACTGTAATGAGTTTTTGCCAGTAACCGCAAGTAGATACGTGTGTCATCTCTATCACATCTGAATGAAACTAAGCTACTTCACTGATGATGTCTCCAGCCCTCCAGACAACTTTTCCTGAATGAAAGGAGTGTGATGGGAGTTTAACATGTGTTTTACACAATCTGTGCAGTTTTATTTATCTGCTGGATGAGTTTGGGTTGCTCGAGTTGCTGCCTGATGAATTGAATACATCACATTCATATTAACATCCCCTTATCTCACAAAGTTAATAAAGGAAGATAGGAGTTCTATATCCAGCTACCAGGGTACACCTCATAACATCCAGCAAGTAAGTCTTAATGAATTACTCTTGTTTTCAAAGCTTTGGCTCTAAAAGCCTCTGTTTTTTTCTATGCACACAACATAGAAATAAAACAAGAACAGTAACTGAAATCCTTAGAGGTGAAACCTTCATGTGAAATTTGGTTGGGTTTCTTCTCTGGTTTCCATCTCATTGTAAGCACATAGGATAATGATACTACTTGCTGTAGATCTGCTCTCTAAAATTTTCTCAGCTTAAAGTGTGTATGAAGATGAATTTTTTATGTACAATCCTATGTGAGAGGATTATACAGGAGCATCCATTCAAAAATCAAGACATACAATCATAGAATCATTAGAGATTGGAAAGATCATCTAGTCCAATCCCCTTGACACAGCAGGATCACCTAGACCAAGTCGCACAAGAACATATCCAGGTGGGTCTTGAACATCTTCCTTCAACAAATTTCTCCATTATTACAGGGTAAAAAAATACTGACCAAATGGAATCTAAGTCTGAAGAACAATAAAAATAATGGGTATAGAAAAGTCTAGATAATTCCAAATAGCAGAAGAAAGAGGGGAACTAGTAAGAATTTCCATAGCACAACTTATGAGAAAAAGCCATAATTATGTTTGGATGCATTAGAAGAACATAATGCTAACTTCCTCAAAACGTGTGGAAAGAGTGGTCTTGTTTAAGTAAATGGGGTAGGTCATTTATCTACCTGCTCTTTAATGGTAGCCCCTTCCAGTCACTTGAAAATTTGTATAGATGTTAGAGGAAACAGAGTACTGATAGTCGAAAACTGATGTCATACAAACTTAGCCCTCTTTGTTAACATATGGAATAGTCTTTTAATAGTATATATTGTTAGACCTCTAATAAATCTGAATAATTTATTACCATATTCCCTACACCTTTATCTTAGTAGCAAGAAGAATTAAAGAGACTGTATAAATACCAGTTTCAACTTCTTTCCATACAGATATGTTTTTCCAATAAAGCCTTTGGTTCTGCACTGCACATTCTGCTTAATTTACTTTTTTTCTACAAATGATGTGAGAGTTGCATGAGAGCATCACCAAACAAACAATGTTTTCAAACACCAGCTATGTAGGCAGCTTGAAGAATGCACCCTAACTTCATTAATGTCTCATAAGAGCACTTGACACTAAAACATCTTCATTATCCAGTATTAAGACTTCTTTCCTAACTTAAAGTGAATTTCCATGGTTCATTGCTTGGATTCCTCCATTAACAAGGATTATGATATTTTTCCTTTTATGTCTTAAAAATTAATGTTCTGCCTTACAAAAAAAACCTTGCAATTATTTACTAGAATTTTAGATTTACAAAACCTTTACAGATCCTTGTAGAGAGGTGCCTGAAAAGCAGATTTTGGTGTCAAACACAATGATTGTCACTATCTACAGTCACCATCATAAAATCATAGTATTGTTTAGTTTGAAAAGACTTTCAAGATCATAGAGTCAAATCATTTACCTGACTGGCAAAAGCCAGGAGTGATAATAGGGGCTGGAGAAGGGAGTAGGCACTTGCAAGATAGAAGGAGCCAATAAAAGAAGATTGGAGAAAGGAGAAAACAACTTCAAGATAGAAGTCACCAATCAAGAGAAACTTCTTGTTATCACAAGGACAACAGCCTAGTACTGGCATGTTTTACAGTTAATGACTAGAACATCATAACAATGATTTGTGCCAAGCAAGACAAGACAAAGAGTATACTGTGAAGAAGGTCTCTAGGACCCCAATGCAGGGATTCCCTGGTGACACT
>VZRI01006802.1:0-40351 GCA_013397515.1 Upupa epops
GCTCTTCCTAAATGTTCCCTCATTGATCTGCATACTGGACCTTGTGTCCCCTTAAGTAGGGAGTCTTCTATAACAATGACTCTTCGAGGTTTCTTTTTAGGATTTGTTTTGATAGCTGGCCTAAGGCAACCTGTCTTAGGTGCAGTTACTGGCCTTTTTGGGTCCTCATCCTTTCTCATGACCTCTTCCTCCTGCAGAGCCCCATACCTATTCTGCAAGTGCACTGTAGGTGGTGAACTTNTGCTCTGTTTGTGCTTGTTCCGCCGGGCATAGACCTGTTCCAATTGACCCTGCTCCTGTGGGTTACTACATGGAGGCTGAGAGACTTGCTGATGGGAGGATATTGGGCCCCCTGATCCACTAAATGTTAACCATAGTTAATGTTTTGTAGATACTACATTATGGAAATAGTCAATATCTCTTTTGTAGTCTCTTGTAGCTCTCAGTCTTTCCATCTCTTCTTTTTGCTCAGCCATCATGTTCATTAGGTCTCTGATCTGCTCACACCTAACACAGGTATTGTCCCTGCCACCCTCCATATCGAGTGCCAGACTCCAGCACTCACTGCAACCACCTGCCTGAACATCTGCATGCTTGTGTGTGGCCTCTGTTTGGGTGTCCACTGTTTTTCTACAGGCCTTTGACTGAGGAGTCACCATGTCGTATGGTAACTACCCTGTCCTCTCCAATAAAGCAAAGGGTTTTGAATTTTGCCAATAAACATGAGATTGACATGTGAGGAATGCAATGAGCAGCAGTCAAATGGGGAAAAGAATCATGCCTTTATGTGAAAGTAAATGCAGTGATTAGGAAAGAGGCTAGATTAGCACCTGTAAAACTTAATCCTGGCTCCTAATCAGAAAGGACTCTTAACTGAGAAGGCTGGCTCTATGTTTTATTCATTAACTGCCTTGCTTTTTAAGGGGTAGGGGGTGAAAATAATGATTATGCTATGTTGGAGATGTATCACAGTATCACAGTAATGATAAGGCTGAAGAAGACCTTAAAGATCATCCAGTCCAACCTAAAACGAACCAAGTAAACCTAAACATCTGACATCTAGATCATGCCCCTCAGCACCTCATCCAGCCTAACCTTGAACACCTCCAGAGACGGTGACTCAACCACCTCCATGGGCAGCCAGTTCCAAAACTGGAGCACTCTTTCAGTAAAAAACCTTTTCCTAATGTCAAGTCTAAACCTCCCCCAATGGAGCTTAAGACTGTGACCCCTTGTCCTGTCTCCAGTGTCCAGGGAGAAAAGAACGACCCCCACCTGACCATAACCACCTTTTAGGTAGTTATAGACAGCGATAAGGTCACCCCTGAGCCTCTTTTCCAGGCTAAACAGACCCAGCTCCATCAGCCTCTCCTCGTAGGGCTGACCTTCCAGGCCCTTTACCATTCTAGCTGCTCTTCTCTGGACTCGTTCCAGCACCTCGACATCCTTCCTAAACTGAGGGGCCCAGAACTGAACACAATACTCCAGGTGTGGTCTAACCAGTGCCGAATACAGGGGGAGGATAACTTCCCTCTCCCTGCTGGCCACACCATTCCTGATACAGGCCAGGATGCCATTAGCCCTCTTGGCCGCCTGGGCACATTGCTGACTCATGCTAAGTTTACTGTCCACTAGTACCCCCAAATCTCTTTCTACCTGAGTACTCTCCAAGATCTCCATTCCCAGCCTATAGCTCTGCCTGGGGTTGTTTTAAACAAAATGCAGAACCCGACACTTAGCCTTGTTAAAACTCATCCTATTGGAGCCTGCCCATCTCTCCAGTCTGTCCAAGTCCCTCTGCAGGGCCCTCCTACCCTCCAACAAATTGATATGAGCTCATGATAGATTCAAACCCATCATCAATATCATCAATGAAGATGTTGAACAGGACCGGACCTAACACCAACTCTTGGGGGACACCACTATTAACAGGTCGCCAACTAGATGTGACACCATTTACCACCACTCTCTGGGCTCGTCCATCCAACCAGTTCCTGACCCAGCATAGAATATTCCTGTCAAAGCCCTTGCTGCCATCTTAGCCAGGAGTATATCATGGGAGACCATGTTGAATGCTTTAGTGAAATCCAGGTAAACCACCTCCACAGCCTTCCGCTCATCGACCAATTAAGTCACTTGATCATAAAAGAGATCAGGTTAGTCAGGCAGGACCTACCCTGCCTAAACAGAGTAGATTATGTTAGACTGGCCTGAAGCCTAATATTAATTCAGTCTGGCTAGTCTAATTAAGTAATTCTTTGCAATATGGCTGTTGAGCAACTGTCGACCAGCATGATTTTTCCAGAAGCTGCAAGACAATCTGTAACAGCAGCCTGGCTCCTTATCTCTTACCCCTTACAGGGCTAAGCCACTGTTCATGGATGCACTAACCCACACCTTGCAGAGTCTGGAGGTTGCTTCAACAAACCTTTTATTTGTACTTGCAGGAGACATCATCTTCTCCCCTAGCCTCATCAGTTCATAGGAACCACACAGGAGAGCCATGCAAGACTTGATGTCTGCTGCCACAAGTAAGCAGCCTCCCACTAGTAAGTGGTCTAGTGCCACAGAGCAGGAGACTGAACCACTTCACCAATAATACTGGGATCAACTTTGACATTCACTCAGTGTTTCTGCCTCAGAGCAGTACAGGAGACCCAAGGTTACCAAGGGGTTTCAGAAACGGCAACGGTGCTCTGTAGTTCTGGTGGGGATCCTCATGGTTTTTGTTACAGTTTATCGTGGTGAAATTATTATCCATCCAGTACAGTAAAAGTAATAGTGCTAAAAATATACTGCTGCTACTACTCATGATGTTGATGATGTTTCTCTCTCACTTCCCTCCTTCACATACCTGATGATGTCGATTATAGTGATGATAAATAATTACAATAATAAGAATTGTAGTAACAATAATGTTTCCCTCCTCCTTCCTTCCTCCCAAGTACCTGAGCCTCTGTCAGCCACAACCCTGCTAATATGACACCGCCTGGTAACAGCTGCTTGCCTGCATGGATGGATCCCCTCCACAGCTTCCGGAACTTCATCAGAATTTATTTTAAAGTCAGAATTTCCTCTTTTTTCACAATTCTTGCGTCCGCTCGTGGCTGAGCGCCACCTTTTAGACACCCTTGCAAGACAGCAATACTCCAAGATTAAACGAGCCCAACGGAGGGCACTGTAAGACGTTTCCGTCTTTCCGCCACTGCACCTCGTTTAACACGGGAAAGAAGGGCAAAAAGCGCTGCCAGCAGGCTCTGCGTCGACGCCAATCCCTGAGAGCCGGGGGGAGCCGCGAAACGGCGAGAGGGCGCTGCCGGCTCCCTGGGCGCTCGCTCGGCCGCCGCCCAGGGGCTGTCGCGGAGGGGCTTGGGCACTGACGGGAGGGAGGTGCGCGGGGCCGCAGCGGTGGGTACTGGGTGGCGGCTGGACTGGGGGCCTCTGCTAAGCTGCGGCCGGAGCGAACAACGCATCAGCTGCTCTGGTGCAGAGCACGTGGCTACACACAAGCACATAAATACCAAATCGCAGCAGCGATTATCTGATAAAGCAAAGCAGTGAAGGTCTGTCTGGGAGCAAAGCTCCCGCCCCCTCTGCAGCAGCTGCCGCTTCCTTTTTCATTGAGGAAAAGTCTTGTCACACTGGGATTTCAGCATGAGTAGGTACAGTTGTGAAAGGGAAACCCGTGCCCTGAAAGATCGTGTGGTGCTGATCCAACGCTGGCTCATCTGGTTGGGCATTCAGAGATGGGGAACCCAAAGCCCAAGTGATTTGCTCAGTGATCTCACTACGTACAGTCCAGATTTGGTTTTTTTCAGTTTATGAAGGTCCAGCCAGCCCATTTAAAAATAAACCTTTGTCAAAAACCTAACATGATGTGATGAATTTACCGTGGCTGGCATATGCTAAACGCTGCTGCTGTGGAAAAATCAGAGACAAAGCACCTGCTGAATGTGAAGGGACCAAGGTTTGGGTCTGTGAGCAGAATGATTTAACAGTTCTGTTAAACTGATAAACTTCAAAAGACAATTCACAGAAGACATCTAACTTCCATATACTCCCAGCAGCCCTTCTCCTACTTAGAAACACACAGCAACTGAAGAAAAACCTCAGCAAAATGCAAAATCTCCAAGCCTCATTTTAGTAAATTAACCTCCCCCAGATAGCAATCATCTTTACCTCAGCAGCAGTATGTTCAGAAAAAGCTTATATCCCCACACTGTAGTTACAGACTACTCGAGCTTCTAAAGGCTTGCAGCATGTTGCTTCCGGAGCCATGTATTTCACAGATTTTTATTTTTTGCTCACTCCCTAGCTCTATCTTGTGGCAAATTGCAGTTCGTGAAGATGCATGCCAGGAGACTGCAACTACTTGCCTAAAGAGGTGAAATAAGCAGTGAGCATTTGCCAACACACACCCACCTCCTGGAGCATTTAATTCTTCAGGACCTTTAGTGCTAGACTAGTAGGCTGAATGGGGAGGAGAAGGAAGAGGAGAGCAAAACCTTTCCTGTAAGCATTTCTAAAATGTTTTATCACAGTATCATCAAAATACTCACAGCCCTTTCATTTCTCTCTGTGAAGGTAGACAACATCTTTCCTTACAAACACAAATGAACACAGTGGGAAGTTTGAGTTGCTTCTTCAGCTACCACAGACTTCAACAGGAATTGAAGATGATTAGTGAAAACTGAAGGAAACCCCTGACACCAAATATTGGATGAAAATTGTCAAAGGTATTTAAAAACATTATAATTCTCACTTTGTTGGCAATATGAGTGTGAAATCATGACTGCAAATACTGCAGAGCTGCAGAAGGTAAACAGCTGAGTGCTAATTTCTGAATAGCCAAAACACAATGAAGTTCATAGTAAATTCATCTTATAAACTTTATTAAATTATACAGATAACAAACAATTATTTACATCCAGTCACTTTTCAATAGTACTAGCACGCATGGCACAAATTCTTCAAAACTGGCCAATAAGTTACACGAGACTCGATATAACAACATGTAACAACAATAGGTTTGGTAATACTGCATGAAACCAAACCTGTACTCCGTAAACTACGCCTGTGCGCCATTCCCCTATTTGCCCACAATATATTTTGCATTAAGTGTTTGGGTTTTTGAACAAGGATGATGCTGAACACTTGTTATGGTCCTTCAGAGAGTTCAGACAGTCAAGAGTATTACTCACAGTTAAAACTGTGACTCATTACATGTAAACAGAGCCCTTTCTCTGAGAGCTGCAAAATACCACTTACACATTAGAAGTTTCTGTGATGGTGATTACATCCTCAAAATAAAGGATTCCAACTGAAATACTTTTTTCTTTTCTATTCTCAGCAAGTGCTTTAAGAACTAAGAATCAGAAAGCAGAGAACCTCCTGATGTACCTGGAACTGTGCACTTTGCATCTCTGTGCCATGACTATGTCAAAAACCCCCTAAATTAATATTCAACGCAGTTAAATGCTATGTTGTATTTTACAGATTGGCAAATGAGTACTTTAAGGATAGGATATGATGGTACAAATATTACTGGTCATTCTGGTAACATCTTACTGTATCATTTAAATGCAGGCCCTGAGTGTGGCTGTGTCAATATGTACTTGAACATGCCACACACAAGCAACTGCAAAAGTCACTCCATGCTACTGTGAAGAAATAAACCACTTATGTTCCAGTGAGCCAGGTGACTAGTGGTAAGAAAAGGGGGCTCAGTTTCTACTAAGGTACTTCTAGGTGTGAAAGACCCACATAAACGAATTATGTTGCTATCAGAACACAGGTAAGATAGTTGCCTTCAACTAAAAATATTGACTAACAGAAAAAAGGTCCTCTTAGAAGGTACATGCTTTCATAGTCCTGGTCCCAAAGAAAGTGCTTGCAGTAACAAGAACAGAACACTGCAGTGGTACCCAAGGGAAGTCAGATTGTTTTGTTGTTCTTTGTTGCTACTGTAAAAAGTAATAAAACACCATAGCAAACCTCCAAGTAATTCACAGTTGTTCAGCATTCCTAATGTTACACTGGCAAATTATGGCAATGAATCACTCTGTAAGGTTAAACATAAGAACACTTATCAGTGCAGTACATTCCTGAGACTTTGGAACTCATGATAAAAAATGAGTTCTTTAAACATATCATCCTTCAGATGTTTGGCTTATATTTGACCTCTATTTTTAATTATTGCCCTTTTAAAAATAATTAAAAAGAAAATTAATTTTTACAAATAATAAGTAATAAAAAACAACTTTTATCATCACTTGTACGTAACTTCTAGCTGCTTGAAGACTGCAAGAAAGGTAGCTCAGTACATTCATTCTCATCAGCAGATCGAGTAAGTTTTAGAGAACTGAAGCATTGACATGGAAAAAAAAAGCTTTCTAAATATAAAAAGACCCAAGCCAATTAAGAACCTAGTTACTTGTAGAACATGAATTCACTGAAACTGTGAAAACTCTTCAACTGCTGTTCAAGGCACTAGAGCATAAAGACAAGTCCCACCCTCTCTAACGGGAAGCATAATCAGTGCTCCAGAGTGTGGGTGATGGGCCTGTTCGCATTCTTAAGGACTGAGAAGTTGAGGAGAACATAGGTGAAGCCTGGAAACCTGAAACACAAAAGAAGAATACCCTCAGTTACACACAAGTATGGTGCAAGGACTAAGAAACAAGTAACTGATGCTGATCTGCAGGAATGAGTAACAACCCAAAGTTCAAAGTAGAAAATAGCGTCTCTTGCTTACTGGTTGTTGAAAATACGCAGGTATCAAAATTTTGTAGGTCTTCCCATTAAAGTCTTTAATTAAAGCATTGATTAAGTTTTCTGCACAGAGCACAATGCATTGCACCTCAGCAAATAACTTTGTTTGAATTATTATCTGAAGGGTCAGGCCAGGTGTGCAGCTCGCTGTAACAAGTACAGCTGTAAAAGTGTGAAGTTTGTTTTACTAACCACTGTTAATTACAAACATCCCAAGTGAACAGGCATTCTTTGCAAATTTCTGAGAGTTGGATTCTACAGCACTGCAAATAGGTAAAATGGGATAAATAGGACGTCAAAAAATAGACAAGATGACTGCAAAACCAAAAGCAGCAAAGGAACAAACTGTCTCCTGAGCAACACAACTAATTCTTCTTAGAGACTCAAGTCCTGTGCCCTTTCCTGTCTCTTAGCATAGCCCCCCATTCACTGACCTCGCAGCACACCCTGCAGCACATCTGATATGGCAGGGACTCGCTAACCAATCAGGCACTGCCAAGCACTCAGCGACTCAGCTCGTCTTTACTTTCCCTCAACAGCAGCAAAACTCTAGGTCTCTCACAGAATTGTCAGAGTTGGGAGGGACCTCTGGAAATCATCTAGTCCAACCCCCTCAGCAAGGCAGCACTGTCTAGCGTGCATCACACAGGGCTGCATCCAGGCAGGTTTGGTGTATCTCCAGAGAAGGAGACTCCACAGCCTCCGTGAGCAGCCTGTTCCCATTCTCTCCTCCACTCCATTGAATTATTATGCTTTTAACCCAGGTAGCTGAAACTGGCCAAAAGTTTTATAAGAAAGAGCAATGGGTAAAGGGGAGATGGAAAGACACAGTAGAAGGATAGGCAGCAGATTTCTAGCAACTGCTAAAGTGCTTGTTGTAATGTGATGCAGTGTACAGGCAGTCTCAGTCACACCTCCTTGCGTTCAACTCAAATGCAATAGTCAGTCTTATCAGTTAATTTGTTGATAACCAGGTAACAGCTGCTTACTGTTAGGGATGCTCTCAGGAACTGTTCTTGGGGAAAACACTGGATGATCGTCTGCCTCTTCCGGTGAGAAAAAAGCGTGATAGACTGCAAGACATTGTAAAAAACTAAAGCAAACCACAAAAATCCCTAACAAGATGGCAACAACAAAAATAAAAACATCACATGAAGATCATTCCTGTGCATCTTACAGCTAATGCCTTGTAAGTCTGTTTTCTTTCATCTTTCACCACCTTTGTAGCCTTTCATTCTCTTACCTATAATCACAACAGCTGCCCCTGCCAACAGTGTGAAAAGCATGAAGAACATTACATAGGAGAAATCAGTCCAGTGCTGTACAATTCCATCTGTACAATCAATTAAAAGGAAAAAATACTGAATTAAAAACACATCTTATCTAAGTTGCTCTAATAGCTCTAAACTCAAATTGAAATAGCCAAAAGAAGGGTTTTTTAAATAACAAATAAGTGTAATCAACTCAGATAATGACTTTTATTCACAGTGAAGTCTTTAAAATGTGCCAGTAACAGCTTCAGACATTGATACAAGCTGTCTTAAGCATGTTCTTCACTTTCTCAGCCCACAAAAGCTATTCCATTTTCAAAATATATCTGTTTTGAAGACATGCTTTAGAGTAAACAAAACCAGAGAAAAAGAAAACACTGCTTTCCTCAAGGTAGAGTTTTGGGCTGCCCCAAAAGGATGTTTAGCTTCAGTCACAGTGACCAACTGGTCTTAGGTTTTCTGGTCCCAGGGAACAGCTTACATGCCACTGGTAACATTAGCCACCAGCTCAGTGTTCGACACTGCATTTTATAACCTCATAAACACTAACAGAAGTTAGAGGCCTATTCTGGCATATGAAGCCTCAAGATACACTTACCTTTCACTGGTACACTGGTTTTGTCAGTCACTAGTGGCACCTGCGCGCTGATCTGCTCCACAGAGCAGTGACTGCCTTGAATTGAAGCTGTAACTCCAAGTGTGGTTTTATACTTGCTGAGATGCCTCAGCTGCTCATCAGTAAGTGTCTGCATTTTGATGGAGCAGATGTAATGTCCTACAGAAACGAAAGAAGTCTGACAATTAGTTGCTGATCTTTATGTGTTTTACCCATGCAGGGTGAGATTTTTGTGACATCTTCACAGGTGAGCTAAAAAAGGTGGTAAATACAGCAAACAGTAAGATGAAGAGTGCATAGCTGAATAGTGCATCTGCTGGTCTCAGCATCTCAAACCCAGTGTAAAAATAACAGAGGATATTTATTGTCCTCAAATGAACTTCATGATAAAAAACAAATAAAATGGCAGTTTTCAGTCACATTTTATTTTAATACTCATTTCCACTTAGAACACAACATTTATGCTAACACTGGTAGTAAAGACTCTACTGGCCACAAAATTAAACATCCCATTTCATATTCTTTTCACTGACTGTTAAAATTACACAAGGGTATAACAGTGCCTTATGCAATGGGCACAGGGGTTAACTTAACAAATAATTAACAGTATTTCCATACAGTCCATGGTGTTCTGCTTCTTTTTTGTAATCACAATTTAGTTATGAAAAACTAACACATGTTGTGGACTTCTGCAATCTTATTTCAATTTCCACAGTGTCTGGTAAGTTCCCCTTCTTATTGGTCATAGTTTACTTTGATTTGGGGATACCTTTGAATTCCACCTTTCCTAAGACACTACAGCACATAGATTGTGCAGGAAAGTTTGAGGGCATGAGGAATTCCAGAAACATTTAGACTGCAGAATACTAGGAATTCAAGATGTGTTACTTTCACCAAAAGTTTTACCTCTATGTCATTTTCCTCGTTTTAACCACTGAGGTTGGTTATGCAGCAATAACTCCAGTTATTTTACAGACCAGCGTCAACCACACAGATTATTTGACTGTGGAGTGTGATCTGATGAAATCTCAAGACCCTTGGTACACAAACACCGAAAGTCACGATTGCTTTCACAGAATCAAGAATTATTGAGGCTGGTAAGTACATCTGAGATCATCAAGCCCAGCCTATGACCTAATGTTACCATATCAGCTGAACCAGGGCACTAAGTGCTCTGTCCAGCCTTTTCTTAAACACCTCCAGCAATGGTGACTCCACCACCTCCCTGGGCAGCCAATTCCAATGTCTAACCACCCTTTCCATGAGGAAGTGTTTCCTAACATCTAATCTAAACCTCTCCTGATGCAGTTCCAGGCCCTGCCCTCTCATCCTATCACTAGCTGCCTGTGAGAAGAGCCCAACTCCCACTGTCCATAACTTCTCTTCAGGTAGTTACAGAACATGGTAAGGTTCCCCATGAATCTTCTCCAGGCTGAACAACCCCAACTCCTTCAGGCTCTCCACATCAGACTTTCCCTCTAGTCCCTTCCCCAGCCTTGTTGCTCTACTCTGGACCTGCTCCAGTACCTCCATCACTTTATTGAAGCAAGGGACCCAGAACTGTTCCTGGTACTAGAGGTGAGGCATCACCAGTGCCGAGTACAGGGGGAGAATTACATCCATAGTCCTGCTGGCCACAATGATACGAGCCGGGATGCCATTGGCCTTTCGTGCTACCTGGTCACACTGCTGGCTCATATTTAGCCAGTTATCGATTGGTACTCCCGGGTCCCTCTCTACCACGCCACTTTCCAGCCACTGATTCCCCAGTCCAGATCTTAACCCTAGTCTGCGCATAAGTATATGTAAAGGCACTAATACATGGTGAGAAAAACATCTAAAAGAGCCACTATATGTGTTTGGACCAAACCATAGCAGAATTCCAAGTGTCTGCCCAGAGTGTGGCATTTTGTCTCATCTTACCTGAAAATGCATCAAATCCAGGTTCTGCTGTAAACACATCATGTGCTGGGAAGTCAACTGCATCACTGTTAAAATCTAGATGGCAAATGATAATTGACTGTGGTTTTAACTCTGTGATGGCTTCAATCTGATCAGGCAAGCACTCCCCTAAAGGGAAGAAAAAAGGTATTAATAAATACCTAATTCATTAGAAAATAAAATTACAACCAATTCACTTTTAATTAATTAAAGCAAAACCCTGACTTGAAACCATCAAGTTTCTCCTACCTTCTAAAATAGTTTCACAAGTTTATGGTGATCTTAAACTAGCTGGGAATCACAGACAGCTGTCCTATCCCAGGTCTAATCCCATAGAGACAGCACAGGAAAATTTTATATGTTGAGGGTTGGTTTTTTTTGACAGGAATAGTTTATGTACAGGAAAGAAAGAACTAGAGAGAATCTTTGTCTTGGAAATGTCTGTTGAATAACTTCTATGATCCTGAGAGTCCCGATTTATATTTTAGTATGTGGCAAGATTGCATTTTGGGGGGCTAATAATTTATGTAAGGCACAATAAAATGCTATTTGTAAAAGCACAAAATGTTAAGCTAAAAGGAACCATTATCAAATAAAACACAGCTTATTACACAGACAACACAACACAATGCTTAATCTTTGTATTGATTCTAATTGCTGATAATTAAAAAGATTTAGTGATGGTATTTGCTTTAAAACATAGGCTAAGAAAAAAGTAACTTCAAGGAAGCAATTAGAATTAACCGTATGAGCAAATGTCCAGCTCGAGTGCCTGTTAATTGGCACTCCTAATATCTGCCTACCTACCTATCTGTTGTGAAAACCTAATTCTGCCCTCCAAATTCTGTAACAGGGTCCTAAGTTTCCTCTAGAGCTCTTGGGATTCCAGAAAGGCACCAGATGGTTCATAGAAATCACAGTATCACAGTAATGATGAGGCTGGAAAAGATCCTATTACACCAGCTTCACAGACCCTCAAAATCAAGACAACACCAATAGAACCATCTACCCAGAGTACTCAAACATGCAATGAGAAATTGGCATAAAGATTGTTTTTCCATCGTACCTTTCAAATTTTTATTTCTCTCCCCAACTGAAATTATCACTTTTGAGGCTGTGTCTGCTCCACTGACATACACTGCTGTTGTCCTCTGAGGTGAGCTAATCACTACCTGATTAAGAAAGAGGAAGTGCAAAAACTCTCTTAACAGGTAAACATGATGGCAAACCAGAGACCATATGTCTAAGTGATGAAGAAACTCCCAAAGAGATCCTGTTTCTCAATGCGATGAGTGGAGGAAGCAAGCAGCCGATTCAGTGTGAATGATAGAGCAAGCTTCAGTTTATTGCCTCGGATAGCCCCAATATATACAGTGCTCAATAATTATGCCTACTAGGCAAGCGGTTATTGGTTTAGCCTAAAAGTTACAATTTGCATGTTCCTCCTACTTGCGGTTTCTGCCTAAGCTTAGTTCTCACAGTTATTTACTGAGAATGCCAAGGCCGCAATGTCCTTGGCCATCTGCGCTATCATTATCGTTGAACAACTCCTCGATACTCCCCTCGATACTTTTCACTTAGGCCTGTTGTTCAGGCTCATGCCCTACTTACGTGCAGCATTTCTAAAGAGCCATGATCTCGCTCTTCAAGCCATCCTCCAACATCTCAAGAAATCCTACATTTCTAATTTTAGAAGCTGCTTTTCAAGGCTATTTCAGCCAGTAAAAATATCTTTCTTTCTACCTCACCCTGTAAGTTAATAGACACAAAGGTCTATATCTAAATTTCATGTAAGTAGAATGCCTAGTATTTATTTTAGCTGATACAGTGAATTGCATTGACATTAAAACTGTACTGCAAACAAAAGAATTCCTTTAATTAAGTACTTCTGATCAGCGATGCATAGTAATACAGTACCACACTTTAGAAAGATCTTGTTGGCATCTCATCTTGCAGGGAAATGTCATTCATCAAAGCAGCCATACTCATAAATCCTTTAGCATCCGGAAACAACTTGGTCAAGCAAAGGAATCAAAAAACATACAGTTCAAGAGTAGTATAGGTTAAAAATAAAAACTATTATACTAAATATTCCTCCTTAATGGGAGATCAAATGAATCCCATGACAAGTTTGGACACATACAACCTCCCAGCCATTTATAATACTTTCCTTTAAAAAGAACATTCCTAAAAAAAAGTAATGAAAAATAGTAGAACTGATTTTTTGTGATGGGTTCATCCAGAGCAAACCAACTTCCACAGGTCCCGTAGCGCTGCATAGGGCCTCACCTCTCTGTACGTTTTAAGTAATCCAGGAATCTCATAATAAATGGTGGCCACACCAGAGTCCCTTGCCACTGCTACACCAGTCCTGGAGTCAACCTGAAGAACACTGCTTAGCGAGGAGCTCCATACACCCGGCAGGCCTGGAGAGACACACCATTGGAACACTGTTTAATAAATTCCTGCTAACTGAAGCATTCTATTACCACATGGGTATCTATACCTATGTCCCCACTGCACAGGCAGCATGGGGGCACACATAGAAATGAGATTCTAGGGCCTCCCAACGTGGAAGATTGGCAGCCCAGCACTCACAGACCTGCAGGGACTCTGACAAAAGTCCGTGAATATGAACAGTCAAATATGAGGGTGAGGTTAGACAGTTCCAGCTCTGCATGATTTCCCAGCCTTTCAAGCTACCTGAAAGGAGACGTCTGATTCTCGTGAATTCAACACAAGCAACATATTTGATGATACAATTAAAACTAGAGGAGTTGATCAAACGTATTTTATCATTCACAAGAACAGTGACATTTGATTATGGACAAAGACCATAAACTATGCATTTAGTTTTCCTGGGAACAAGAAAGAGTCACACTGATAACAAATCCCACAGCTGCAAAACCACAGCCACCCAAGTGCTGCTTACCTTCGTGCTTCATCAGTGAAGTACTCAGACAGAGGACATCACCAACCACCACATCATTGAGTTCAGCAAGAATGGCATGCTGCACAGGAAGCGGGACGTAATCTGTAATTCCACCATGTGCCGCATCCCAGACTTTAAGCAAGGTCAAGCCTACGTTTACAGTCTGGATTACAAACGTGTTGTTTGTGGCTCCTTTCCTGATCTGTACAAAGTCATCTCTACAGATAAAAAGACAAGCTCTGATACTAAGGCAAGATTGCTGATGGTATTATCCCTACAGTAAACAGTAGGTACTGAACTCTTTTTAGATGTTTTTCAGTGATGGTTATCTTCTAATGAATTCTAACAAAATAAAGGAAACCATAACACTTCAGTGCTACCAAGGCAAATTTCAGTTCTCACATCATTATGCTGAGGAAATACGAGGTAATAATTAGGTATGAGAACTACTTCCTAATTTTTAGGATTGTAGAACGTTAGAATAAGGTAACATGTCTCTTTTCCCTTTTCTCGGGGAGTTAATAAATAGAAAAACCAATATACAGCTTTCTAACCAGAACTTCACTAAGCTAAATCACATCTGATTGACAGCTACTGTGTTTACCAAAACTCAAGTGTTCCCAAACACACCAACACCCAGAGCACCCAGCTCAGAGACAGCCACCTCAGTACACCAGGATCATGAAGGTCTTTGTCTCCCTCAGTGCTACTCTATCTCTTGGCCTAATAAAGCACCCTGTGCCAAACTAGCTCTGTGACTTCTATTTTGGAAGCTAGGACAGTGTTATCTCACGGATCTCTGTATGCTATGGAAATTTCTGCAGATCATTTCAGTAGGAGAATGAGAACACCTTGTGTTCAACACCTTTTCCCCCTTTTTATCTGTGTTATAACAGAAGGCTCTGCAGAAAACACGGTATGTAATAGTAATTACATTACATTAGTGATTGCTTACTAAAGACCAAAGGTGGCTGTTTTATAATATTTATTATTCTTTGAGACATAGACAAAAAGGCTTGTAGAGGCTTGGCTCTGCTACACAGATGCTGTATAAGCATATCTGAAGAAACAGCCCCTGATCCAGAACATTGACCACCTTATATAAGACTTGAGTCAGTGTAATAAAGCACTGGGAGAAAAGAGGAGAGATGAGGCAAATGCTAGTAAGATCAATTGTTTATACAGGCCATTGCTGTATGCAGTCTGATGACTCAGAGTCACTTAAAGTAGAAATGCCCCACAGTGAGCCCTGCTGGGGATCGTGCTTCTCTGGGCAACTTCCCACTGCTTAGAGATTATTGATTGCTAACTGGAAATCTTTCTGCTACAGTGCCTCTGAAGACTGCAGAGACAAAATCCTTTCTTTGCTAATCCCAGCCCAAGCTCTTCCTTCCCTTGATATCCTTGGAACAATCTTTGTCCTTGCTGTGGCTGGGCTGTGGGCATTTGGCCTTCTATTCTTCTGTAATTAACACTGGTGACAGATACCTACCTGTTTGCTGCAAAGTTGAGCACAGCATTATGTGAGTGAAAAGTATTTCCAGAGTTATCATGAAAATGGACTGTAAATGTCAGCGTCACTCCCAGGGGCAGAGTCTCTTTGCTTTGTGTCTGCAGAATGGGGCTCATAGAGATTCTTAGGTATGAGATGGGGCAGACCTGTAAAAAACACCAGCAGTGATAACCAGAATGGAATTTCTTCTTTTGATGTCTTATAAAGTAATCTAAAAGGGTTCTTATTATGCTTCTATGTTTATCCCATTTTAGTGTGTTTTAGTATGTTGCCTCTTGCCTTGTCACTGAGCACTGCTGAGCAAAGTCTGGCTCTATCTTATTTACACTCTCCTACCATAAATTTCTTGGTACTTTTCTCTACCAGCACAGTGATTTGAAAGAAATGATAGTGATATGCAAACACAAGAGCACTGGTTTAGACTACACTATTATCCTATAAATTAAAAACGTTAAGGATATGCAAGAGAACACATTTCCCCTAGCCATCTCTCCCAGTGTACTTCATTCCCAGTTACTAGAACAGGAGTAACTTGCAATGTATGTGTGAGTCTGGGATGAAACAGCCACCTTTTCCCAGGCACTCTTGCACCATATGAGAAAGCCAGGATGGTACACCCAGTTTCTAACATCCTTGGCCGTATCTGAGCTTTGGTACTGCTGGCTGTGAGATGCTGCAGCCAGGACCTCTCCTCCACAGTGCAGCAGACAAAGGCAGGCAGGGGCTGGAGTCTGACAACACAAAGTGGTCAGCAGTTGTGTTTTTCACCTCAATGTCTCTTTTCAAGCAGGACAGAAGACAGGAACTGCTCCTAGAATTCTTTAAAGAAATCTACTTAGACTATCCATATGCATGCACCACCACATTTTGTAGTAAAAGTCCAAGAAAGTAAGTTTGAAGTAAGTTTGTCTGAAGCCAAAGACTTCATGAGCATTTTGCTTTTCTTAAATAACCTATTACTTTTCTTGATTAACTTACCTAGGTGTACGAGCAAAATTAAGAAACAGAACTGACTGTATCTTTGTGTTCCAGATGTTGGAAAACAAATAATGGAAGGGTAGAGAAAGCAAAACCCTCTTCAATAAAGAGAAGAAACTATTTTAAAAGAAGCCCTCAGGCTTATTTTCTTTTAGGAAAATCCTTTTTTTCTGATCTAAGTGGCTCAGCTAAAATATAAAATGCCACAATCTGAAAATGTACGTATCAAAACTTTAAAAGGAAAGAACAAATTCGGCCTCCAGCAAATACTATCTTTGGTGAGTCTGAAAAAAACCCCAGAAATATTGAGAATATCACTATGTACAAGCATCTACTGCACAGGCTGCTAAAACACTAGTGCATATTGTCCTCTGCCTAACCAACTAAGGGTACAAGTTAACAAAAACACCGCTTCCCTGACAGATTTCCTTAAAAATTTCAGAAACTGTCCCATAAGGGAGAACTACTAAATTTAATATTGATGAAAACATCTATTTAGTGATAAAGTATCTCAGGTTTTAAATTATTTTTTAATATACAAAAAAGGAGTATTGAGTTGAGTACAGCTGGTACAGGCAAGTGCTTAGCTTGCTTCCATTCTAAGCAGACTGTTGCAGACTCTGTACTTCCAGCATTCTCCTTGGCTTATATAAGACAGTATTTTTCTTGAGCAAAGCTGAAGGTCTAAGTGTTAAGTGACGCTGCTGCAGCAGTTTGGTTCTTAATTGTGTACAGTTGTAAATAGATAAAACAAGAGCTTCTGAAAGGAAGGAGAGCATGAAGGAGAGAACTCTGCCTTAGAATGATACAACAGATTCCATCATGTTTCCTGCTCTATCGTAAGTTTTCCTATGTGACCTTCAGGAAAACTACCCAAACCCTCTCTCATTTTTGCATCCATAAAATAAAGGTGGTAGCACTTCACCTTTGAGGTTACCATGAGGTGAAAAATACCATTTCTGTAAAATCAGTATAGTCTTAGTAGGTACAGGAAAACAAATCAGTCGTACAAGATGCTGAACTGAGATGGTTCCTGCTACAAAGCTCACAAGCTTAATACCACAGTGCACTGACTCCACAGTTCTGCAACTGTGTATGGAAAGTACACACTGAGGGAGAATTTAACTTCAGAACCACTATGTGCTGACTAAATGTCATTTGAGCCAACCCCAAACTCGTTAGATGTCTTTCACTTGGCAGTGAAGGGAAGAAACAAGGTCATCTACAAACAGAGTTGTAGAAATTCACTGCCATCCCCTAGCAGCAGGTATGGCATTTGTGAAACTAAGTTCCTATTCCTTTTCTCATTCTCTGCCCAGGAGGTCAGACCTACATGCTATCATGCAGACAGAACTGAACCTTATGTTAACAAACAAAAAAAGCACATAAAACCCAAACATAAACAGAACATCAAGCCACTTCACAGGATTATAATAATTACACTTCCAAAGAATTTGAAGTCAGCACTCAGTTGTATGTCTTTCTTTAGCTGGGACACAGGAAAGATGCTGACAGAGTAAAAAGGAACAAGAGAAAGGGGAGCAGCAGGTATCTCAAGGCTCATGTTGCTGGATGTAGAAAGTTCTTAGCACAACCAAGGACTTGCTGAACAGAACCGAGGGACAGACATTCGCTTATACCCTCAGTGCCTAACCAGCAGGATACATCAGACTTCACACAACAGCATTCAATCAAAAAAGTTTTGAGAAACAAAAATGTGTCATTAGCCTAGAAACAAACTGCCGAGTTTTTGCTGCAGACTTGTCCTTCCCTCGAGCATCCACACTGCAGTGGAGTTCAGACACACAGGACAGTCTTGAACATGCTCCCTCCCAGCTCACCAAATACAGGCAATAGCAACTGAATTATTGCCTCTGATAAGAGAAGCTCTCTCAAGCAGAGATTGTCATTGTGTGTAAAAGCTGAACTGCATGGAAACAGCAGAGAAAATGACATTTTTGGACACTCTACAGTCACATCTCTAATGTCTTAAAAATCCAGGTGTCAGTTAGGCACCTCACAACAGATGCTGCACTTATATTCATTACTCCAGATGTTATTTACTGTGTTCCACACACTGCAAACCACAGCTATGACATTTTTGAGGTATATTCGCTTCTTCTGTAATTACCAGCTTTCTACAAGGCTAAATTTTTTGAAAGAAATTTTTAAGGCACAGGCACACAAAGCCTTTTTTATAAAATGTACTGTATCTCAGCATTTGCTGGGATTTAATGTTTACTCAAGTTTAGCACATGAAACTTGTTTGCTTTCCAAAGCACAGAAGCATCTATTATTTCCTATCCTTCATATTTTGCAGAATTGAAGTTCAAAACATGCAGTCAACCATTGCTGTCACAGCAGTAAAGACACACTTCTAACAGAAAACTGCAAAGACAGAAAAATTATACTACCTTAACAGCAACCATAATGGTCTCGTTGATCCCAAAAGATTCTTGGGAAATCACAAGTGCTGATGATCCTATCAAAGACCCAGAGTGAAGGAAACCTCTTGAATCGACTTTCACAATTGGAACTTTATCTGGTCCATCTTGAACACGGTAACTCAGCAAAGCTCGGTCCCTTAAGAAACAAAAAATAAAACCAAGGGACCCCAACTTAAATGAATAAACCCATATTTACACCAAGACATTATGCAGATCTAAAAGACTGCTATTTGACATGTGTTTTATCCATGTTTCTGCATTCAAAGCTGCAAAGCTTATGTTCTAGTCTGAGAAAGAAAAGCAGAAGTTCTGATTCAAGCTCACTTGGAAGAAGTCTTAGCTAGGTTTAGGCATGTATTAGAATGTGGTTTCCATCCATCACCCTGCTGCATCATTATTCACTGGTGTAAACTTGATTCCAAATACATTAGTATTTGTAGCTAAATACATATTGTTGTAGCTAAAGCTACGACAGTCATTTTCTGTAAACAATATTCAGAGAGAGATTAGCTTGCCAGGGCCAATGCTGTTATTAGAGATAAAGTCACGAACTTGATTAAGTGGATACCATCAGTTTCCTAGAAATGGTTTTGTAAGCAAGGTTAATTTTTCGAATAACTCTCACCATGGTACTTGCATATTAATGAAGCAAGCAAGTGCATGAACTGTAATTTATGGACACTCTATTAGCGACTTCTAAGTATCACTAATTGCATCTTCTAAATGTTGAATTAAATTATTGTTTTGTCCTCACAAGCTCCTCCATTGAGATAAAAAATACTATATTCTAGGACAAAAGCACTAAAGCTGTATTTTAGTTGCCCTTGTCTTGATAATAATGCAATTGATTTTGGTGCCACAGTGGTTCCAACACAGGACAAAGCAATGTACATATTGGTATCGAGCAACTTAACAACTACCTCATCAGAAAAGCTGCTCAGAAGATGTAGCCAAGCATTAGTATGAAACTACAAGTGACACGGCTCCTGTAGAACTGTTTCAAAAGCAAGTGCTGAATGACTGTGGGCACTGGAGCTCCAGTGAAATGGACAGTTCTTTCCCATTACAAAGGAAAAGTGTCCAAAGCCTCGCCCTCAGCATGTAGCCTGTTTGTGTCTACATGTAAGATCTTATGCTGAGAAAGCCAAACTTAAGCCTGAAAGGAGTCTGAAATGTCAGACTTCGAAATCAGATGGTGGGGAAAGGACTTTTCTTTTTGGCAGGGGCATATTAATTTCATAATCTAGTCATAGCCTTTGTGCATGAAAAAGAGGTATATCCCACAAAGCCCTGATTACCCATAAAGAAACACTGGCTACTGCTTTAACTAGCTCAGAATCTTTTAAAAGCAGTTCAAAATATTTAATACATTTTCTAGGTACAATCTAATTAATGCTAGAATTGGCAGGACCCACGAGTACAGAGAAGACCCTACAAATCACCAGACACATTGTGTGTTGTACGGCCGTATTGCGATACTGTTGTAAAGACTGAAAGAGCTTTCTTCAAACAGAGCTGCTTTATGGTTTTGATAAATTGTTGACACAAATCATAGGATTAAAATTTATCACTAACCTGCTTGTCTGAAGTTTAATAAAGGAATTAGGTGACATTAAGATCATATTTGTTTCTACTTCTGGATTGATGACATAAAGTTTTTCAAACACCTGGAAAATAAAATGTATTTTAGCCTACTGTTGTGGTACAGCAAGTAATCTATTTCTGTATCTTTCACCAACAAAACAAAGAACCTAAGAAAATTATAACACTTCTATTTTTACCTTATATAATATATATGGCATAAAAATTAAAATTTAACATGAATATTTGAGAATGGGGTTGGCAGTACCATCTACAAATTGTCCTGAAGAGCACCGATTTCCATGGCTACAACTAAACTATGAAGCAGTATGAAAAAAACATTTTTCTAGTGAAGTGGTGTTGGAAACCCTATATTCTCCTAAGATACTTCAGACTACCCCACATTGAAGCCCATGAACTGAATGTCCACAGGTGTGTTCCTCCTGCACTTTTTCCAGTGCTGTTCCAGCTAAAGGAAACCAGTTAACATACTCTGAAACCCCTCCCCAGAGCACAGAAAGTGGGAACAACCAGGAGATTCATGGCAGAAGCTACTTTCTGATCCAAATTAACATGCCTGCATAGACACATGAAAAGCACTAAACACAAGTATTGTGCAGAGAGGAGCTACAGAGACAAATTGTTTTAGAGCTCTAATGCTGCTTATCCCCAAGATGCAAGTCACCTGAATTTGAAATGGTTTACAAAAGAAACTAACTCCTGAATTTCATTCACCAGTGTGTGCCATTCACTCAGTGTTAACAATTAACAGTTGGGGAACGTTTGGTTTCCAAGCAGCAGAACACTATACAAACAAGAGACGGAATACAAGAGAAGGAACTAAAGCTGGAATCACTTCTTCACAT
The DNA here is from genome assembly GCA_013397515.1 of Upupa epops. NCBI lineage: Eukaryota > Metazoa > Chordata > Aves > Bucerotiformes > Upupidae > Upupa > Upupa epops. The sequence goes on from VZRI01006802.1 coordinate 20,917, forward strand.
TTCAAGTTCCTGACTTCAAACACAAATTTAATTGAGCTCTGAAACAGATATTAAAACTGTGAGGAACACTCGTATTGTACCTCAATTTGGATTTCGTCGGACAATTCTCTTGCCATCTTGTAAAATTGGTTTGCTGCAGGATCAAGGACCTTCACAACAACTTTCAGGCCTGTTTTTCCGTTTAGTCTGCCATAAACATCCATTGCAAAGTTGTATTTTGCAGGAAGCTGAAAAGAAGCCTTGGATACGGGAAAGTGATGAAAATTTCACTCACGGAACTAACTGACAACGTTACGGAGAAAAGACAACACCCAATGGTGACAATCACTTGGATTTTGAGTAAGTGGAAGTAACAGTATTTTTCAACTCCAATTACACAACAATTTCCTTTCCCCAACACACAAATACATGTAAATAAAGATAGAATTTACCTCACTGTATCTTGTCTTGATATCTAGAATATCCCTCTTTGTGACAGACCAGTGGAAAGTTAATCCTGGTATGGCATTTCCAAATGAAAAAGGAGTCTGGCTACTGGTGATGCCCATTACATAAACTGGCATCTAGAAAGAGAGAAACCAGCCTTTTTAGCTAATTTGAGGATGCTAATGAAAGAAGAAAGTCTCTGCGTACAAACTGAAGAGGAGAGAATCTTCTGCAGATTAAATGATGCTTCTTCAGCAGGGCCTGAATTTCTGAAATCACTTTGAGGTACAAGGGAAACTCTTCCCAATTTCTCTTTTCATAAGTTCATCTCTGGAACTTCTCTGCACATTCATTCCTGCAGCAGTAGCACTACCACTCTGAGCAGGTGACCACTCTGAGAGCTGGATCTGATACAGTCGCAGCTCGCAGGTTAAGATTCTAAGGCTATGAAAGTTAATCATGAATCAACTAACTTGTGTACCAGTTTCCATTCGTGTAATTGGTGCATGAATTCTGACAGCTGTCAGCTGGACTACTTCGACTTCCACTTTGTCCTAAAAAAGAGGAAGAGAAGACAGTTGTTAAATGTGAACCATATAAAACTTTAAGGATCTATCTGCTAATTTGCCATCATCTAGTCACTATTGGCTGGCCATTCCCAGAGAGTTGTGATTAATGGGGTGAAATCTAGCTGGTGGCCGGTCACAAGTGGTGTCCCTCAGGGTTCAGTTTTAGGGCCAATGTTGCTTAATATCTTTATTGATAACCTGGATGTGGGGATTGAGAGCACCCTCATTAAGTTGGCAGATGACACCAAATTGTGTGAGAGTGTTGATCTGCTCAAGGGCAGAAAGGTTCTACAGAGGGACTTGGAGAGGTTTGATCAGTGGGCCAAGGCCAGTTGTATGAGGGACAATAAGGCCAAGTACCAGGTCCTGCATTTCAATCACAACAACCCCAGGCAATGCTACAGGCTTGGGGAGGAGTGGCTCGAAAGCTGCCCAGCAGAAAAGGACCTGGGCGTGATGGTAGACAGCCAGCCTTACAGGACCCAGCAGTGTGCCCAGGTGGCCAAGAAGGCCAACAGGATCCTGGCCTGGATCAGGAATAGCGTGGTCAGCAAGAGAAGGGAAGTTTTTTTGCCCTTGTATTCGGCCTTTGTGATGGCTCATCTTGAGTACTGTGTTCAGTTCTGGGCCCGTCATGATAGGAAAGACATGGAGATGCTGGAACGTGTCCAGAGGAGAGCTACCAAGCTCGTGAGGGGTTTAGAGAACTGAAGGGAGCTTGTAGAGAGGTGGGTGTTGGCATCTTCTCCTTGGTGATTAATGACAGAACCAACGGAAATGGTGTGAAGTTGAGGTAGGGAGGTTCAGATTTGATCTTAGGAAGAAATTCTTTACAGAAAGAGCGATGAGGCACTGGAACAGCGTTCCCAGGGAGGTGGTTGAGTCACCATCCCTGGAGGCATTTAAGAAGCAGAAGCATGTAGACACGATGATTTATGACCTGCTAGAGTGGCAGGTATGGAGGAGAATATTTTGTGCTTTTCCATCGATCAGGTATTTAGGATTTTGTTGGTGTGGGTATGGTTGGACTCGGTGATCCAGTAGGTCCTTTCCAACCAGGATTATTCTGTGATTCTGTGCTATGTGGTTCTATGGGACTTAATACAGAGAATACAGATGGACATAGTTCATATGACTGTGAAGAACTACAAAAGCATTAACTTTTGATTGATAGGCATTTGAAAATGCTACAGCAATTAAAAAGTTCTACTTAAAATTACTCATGACATCAATGATGAAGGTGAGAGGTGACAGCACACACTAGATCATAGGGTCTGTGGAATAAGAGAGATGAATAAACCCAAAGGTAAAAGACAACACTGAGAGTAGAAGGAAATGAGAATGGTAAGCACCAAATAGGACAAACAAGAATATAATGATGATAGGTATGATGATGATAGGTATGACACTGACATTTCCTCCTCAAATACCCTGCCATTTCTGATAGATGTTATTCCTGCTGTATACTGAGGAGGAAAGGTAGGACCTGGACCTCACAAGACAGCAAATTTAGCTTTCAAGTTCATTCTGCTTCCTGCCACAGCATCAGAGCAGACTGCTGCCTCAACATTACAAAGCATGAAGATAAATATTTTTATTTACTTTCTTAAAATTACTTCGTCTCCTCTTGGCCTTCAATGATACTTTTCAAGCAGCAAAGCTTTGTGGTGTGCAGTAGCTGTTCTGCCTTGACCTCAAATGAAGAGTCAAGCTTTGGCCTAAGTACTGTTGTCCTGAATCCTATGCATGTTCCAGGGAACTGTGCTTCTCACAGTGCTGCTGAACAGCTCTTTCATGCTTGGCTAGTTGGAAATGACAGGCATAGGTTCTGATGGAGTACCAGGGATTCATCACTTGAACTTCCTACATGGATTGAGACATAACACAGGATGACAGCTTTCTACACAGTGTGTCTGTAGCTTAGGAGACCACGTGTTTCTTAGGCAAGATACCTTCTGCTGACCTAAGATGCTAAACTGTCAGGTGATGCAGGCAAGGACGACCTTCTATTGTTTTACAAAGATTTCTTTACAGGAGTATTGAGTATTTCTACATTTACTAATGTATTGCAAGTATCAGATGTGTCAGCACTTAGGTAAGTTCCCAAATGATGAGTAAGAAGCACTGAATTTTCATCTCCTTCAGGAAACCAGGAAAGTACATTACTAATGCAAAAAGACTATTCGCCCCTTTTGAGCCAAAGCCATGAATTCGAAAGAACCTCTTTCAGCCCCTAACAGTATCATGAAGCATTACCTGAGACACCACAATAAGCTTCCCTGTCTCTGTGTCAACAGCTTGCACAACTCCTGTAACTGTTCCATTCCCAATGGCCACTCCTCTGACAAGCCCGGTGCTCTTCACTGATGCAATCTTCTCATCATTCATAGTGAAAATAATGTTGGATTGAGCTTGAGGGCCTCCTTCTGAAGTGATCTATAATTAATAGCACATCGAACAAGTAAAATTAACCCATCAGATGTTTCTTCTGGTTAATGTTACAGGGTGCATACTTCTCTGCTCAGCACCACAATGTCTTCTATAAGAAAAACCTGTCTGAACATTCCCAGGGTATCTTGGGGCTTATTTCTCCTGCGCAATAGTCCTTTTGTGATAAAAGACTGGGAAACACATGAGCTAAGCACAAAAAGAGCTAAGTGCTTTGTAGAATGTAACACATTGATGCATCACCCAACCCAGAAAGCTTCAGAAAAAAGTGACCTCACTTTCAAGTGTTTCAGTTTGTAGAACTAGCTCACTGTGCTCCATTTCATGGAGGTGACAAATTCATTAATGCTGTGCTGGAAAAGATGTCATGCCCTTGACACAATCAAATACAAAAACTTTCACCACCAATACGATTTAGCTTAAGGTGGCTCAAGAGTGAAACTACTCATTACAAGGAGTATGCAGCAGCAAAGCACTTAAATTGCCAACTGGAGTTTTTACTCCTGAGAACTAAGATAGATATATTTATTTTAGAATAAAAATTACAAATGACAGACAATAAGAAAGACGATGCATTACCTGAATCACAGCCCCAATAATTAGGGTCACTTTTTTTGGCAGGAGCATAAATGAGGGAAAGACCTAAAAATAGTAAAACAGACCATATTTGGGTTCATGCTGCTTCAATCTGATAAATTTTGTCAGAAAACAGAACATACAACTGCAAAACTGAGTCTTCTGTAACTGCATCATTATAGCGAAGTTCTGGACCTCAGTATAGTGAACTGTCTACTTTTTCTGGCAAATTAATGACGACTCTATAAATTTATTATCATTCACTGCTCCTATTCTATTATAACATAGATTTTATTTACATATATATTTTAATCTGAAATTATTTACTTCAATCTTCTGTGGAGCAGAGTGGATTCTCTGTCCTGTTTTGTCTGAAACAGTTGCTGTAAGACTAGTCTGACCACAGGCCAATCCATGCACCAGAAAAGCTGCAGTATGGTCATCAGGAGCTTCACCAAGGGGCCTGTAGCAAAGAAACACATTGCAGAAGTTCATTGAATAGATTATTTGAATAACAAACACATAGGGATTAGTGCATAGTGGTTTTCTCATGACTAAATAACTGTGTTAAGCAAAATAAAGGTAACCATCACATTTCTACATGTAACATTATGAAATGTCTGTCTGCAGATGATGCTTTATCTTTACATTAAATACCTGAAATGCAGACAGAACAAGAATGTTAGTGGGTATAGACCATTATTCTGCCAAGAAGCCCACTAATTATTTGACTGGTATGGAAAGAAGCAGTGGCACAGGCCTAGATAAGAGATCCTGGTGGTATTTAATGGAACAGGATAGAGAGAGACGAGCAGTACCGTGTGATGTATGCCAAAAAACACATATGCAGTGATCTGTACAAAGCAGAATGACTTTTACTGATGACCTCAACACACTCACTAAAAATGAACAGTCCAAGTTCTTTTTTTTTTTTTGCTATGATTTTAATCGTTGTATTTACAGCTTAGCAAATAAAGAGCTTTGAGACAAAAGGGCAATTTAGCCCACTGTTTTCTGAAAGGTTAAGTAACAAACAGTTTGTTAATTTCAAGTATGTCTTCACAGAAAGAATTCTTCACCTGGCCAATTCACAGCTTCCAGGATGCACAAAGCTCTGTGAAATAGTACAGTGTATGAATACAGGCTCATTCATCAGTTGACAAGATTTAGAGTGTTACTTAGGCAATTAACCCAACAAATGACCATTTTTTACTATTTACCAGGTATTTAAAACTTTACAAAAGTAACTAAACCCTCAGTCGTTGTATACCAGCACGCCAATTCCACTAGCATATTGTTTGCTTTTTCTGCCTTTAAACACACCTGCAGATTAATAAAAAATCCATTAACTTACACAAGTGAAACAATCTGAGATCCTGCCCTTAGTTTTAGGTCCATGACAGGGAAGTATTTTGCCAGAAAAGGTTTCTTAGAGTCATCCAGAACCCTGACATATGCTTTAACTGTTTTTTTGATCTCCACCTGAAACACATGCAGTAATACACAGACATTTTTCATTTAAATTATATTTATTAGCATAAACATTCTCATTTTCTTTTGTATTACATTTGCAGTAGGGTATTAGAGGTCAAGCCCCAAGGCTGGAGTAGCAGTGTTTCTAAAGAATAATCCCTGCCAGCTATGGTTAGCATCAAATTAAATAAATGAATTCAGGTCTTTCAACTGGCAAGGGCATAATTAAAACATCCAGAAATATCAACACTTACTTTGTGTAAGACACACCCAAGCTGGCAAGTAAAATGACTTGGGCTTTTTTCTGTTCATTTCTAAAACATGACATAGAGAAAATGACCTTGGGGCAAAACCTACTCCTAAAAGAATTGTTCTCATGTACTTTAAGCAACAAGAAATATAAATTATCATGCTCATATAAATTATGAATTAACATTGTTATGTAAATGTAGAAGCTGAGATTGCTGCTGCACAAGAGCACAACATACAAGACACCTGGCACTTTAGAACCTAAAAGGACAAATTTGGGAAGGGGAAACAGAAACATGGGGAGATCTGTTTCTATAAGGTCGTACAGCTGCAGCAAATGACGACCACATTGTATCTTACTGTACATCTCTTGTCTTCATGTTCATGATCAGCACAAGGAATCAGGGTGGTCTAGATCATCCAATAATGTAAGTTTCAAAGTCACTGACCTTGTCAACAACTCGAACGTACAGTTCCTGTATATCAGATACATGTATTTCAGCTTCAGCTGGTGCAGACAAAGCCAAACACAAGTCATGAATCATCACAGTCACTGATCCTGAAAGCAGAGGATGTACCTGCAATGCCAAAACAGAATTCTGTTACAGCACTCCTTATTTTCATTTGTCATAGGACAACATTTATATCCATTTCAAGACAGACACAGTTGAATGCAGAAATCTCCAAGGCTCAGACACAGGTAATTACTCTACCAAAGCAAAAGTAAAGCTGTTAAACATATGTAAAACATACCACACCATTGAGCTACTGCAAACACCCTCTAGGCAGCAATTCAGTTAACATATCTTAATCTAGAAGTAGTCTGGCATCCTACTGTTCTCCCCCACAATAAATCATTTTCAGTGCAATGAAATTGTTCTTAGTTGAGTGAAAATCAAAACAATAAAGGGGAAAAAATACACCTCAACTACACTAGGCTTAGAGAGTCTTGGTACTGCTTCCTACAATGTTCATACTTTCCATCTGAACTGAACAGGCAAACTACAGGGGCAGATCTTCCCAAATGAGACTGCTGGCAGTCTTTGATACAACTGTCACTGATTTTGTTACAAAACAAAAACCACATTTTTTATGGTACTTTATCTTCTCAGAACAAGATGACAATGGAACAGTGAAGACAGAGACCAGGCACCAGTTGCAAAAGCCTCTCTACACAGTTTCTCCAGGCCATGTCCATGCCTTGTTCACATCATCCCTGCAGTTCTCTTGTAGTATCTCTAACTTGCAAACCTTCAGGATGATCCAAACTATTATCTCCACCTCCCCAGGTACCTTCACTTTGGACAGAGGCCATGTGGATGTCTGGGGTCCTGTTTTCTGCATGCATCTGCCTTATGAAGCTGAACTCTGAAAGAGGGGGTGATGGACAGCCAGGCACTCCAGTTCAAAGGAATTGAATAGAATTCACAGCTTTACTTGGCAGCACTACAGGAGTTAACAGTAAGAACAGTTGGAAGAGCTGACATTTTGTTCTTTGAGGGGACCACTCTTACTTTTGCCTCAAAATAGAAAGGACTAGAGATTGTTATAAATGTCAGCTTCCAGAACAGGAACAGTTTTCAAAGTAGGTGGATAATGAAAGTGCTGGGGGCATATATTAACACATAGTCATGGATGGTAGAGAAGGGAATGTGGCCAGGAGAAGGCAGACAGCACAATCATGGCAGGAAGATGTAATGGAGCCAATTTGGGCCGGAAGACTGGAGAAGTTACCAGAGCAGAGGGCCAAAATGAAAAGCAGGGATAACTCTTTGTGTCCAAGCTATCTCTAGTGTTCTTATTTCCCATTAGGTGTCCAGTGGCTCACTAGTATACAGTATATTTCACTGTTTACCACTATTCTTGCCCCACACTACCACCCACATCCAGAAAAACTGCTGTCAGAAAGGAACAGAAATTATCCTTAGCTAGCCCTAGGAAAGATGAGAAAAAATCGGTGTTCCAGGTAAATTGAATTTTATTTTTCAAAACACTCTACTATGAAGTCATCTCATAAGAGCTTGGTTCCACTGCCCTTTGCCACAGTACCAGCCCAGCACAGCAGTTTGCAGCTTGTTGATTTTCTACATGGACTATTCTGCTGGCTTGCACAGAAAGAAAACCCACAGGCAATACTGAAATTTAAGTCAAACATTGCAGACAGGACTAATAACATTTTAAAATATGGACAGTTTGAATGGATTTTTTGTTTCCAAAGTGGTTTTTAAATGTGTTTAGAAGTTTTTTTCTCCTGTCAGCTGATAAAATAATTGTTTTGTACTTCACTTAAGTTCACTGTTCTATTCTGAAATCATCTTGTGAACTTGAGTTCTAGCACTGCTAAACACACAAGGAAGATCTGAACAAAAAGCTACTAAGAGTTGCAATACTATACAATGTACGGTCTCTTCTATTTTTCCCTACTTCTGTGTCTAGCTACCTTACTTGGAAAAATATTCCCACCCTACATTTTCAACAGTTAGAGACAACCAAAGTCTCGTCAACACTTCCCGTATTCTCAACAATTTAAAAAAAACCCTCCCTTTTTTCATTATGATTGCACAACTTTATCAATGCTATTTATTACAAAAGTCAATGTGTAACGTGTTTGTGAAGACTCCTCTGTACAACAACCTGTGCCATTTTCAATTCTTGTCTAATCAGAGCCACAATGCATATATATACTTTTATTATTGCTCATGGTTGAATGCATCTCATATCCTGGTTCTGGATGAAGTCAAGCATAAATGTAGTTTAATTGCGTCTTCTAGTGGAAAAGTGTATTGAAAACTTAATGTGGAGATCAGAAATCAACTCTTCAATAGATACTTGATTAAACATCATGGTAGCAAAATATCCTGAAATAGCAATGGAAGAAGAATTTGGAGGTTCCAGAAGTATTGCCCCTATAAACAAATATTCCTTATTGTAGAAATAAATTAATCTTTTGAATAACACTGCTGAATAATTCCATCATGTTATTTTCCATGTTGTGTTTATGAAATCATAGATACTTTACTGCAAAACTGTAATGGGTTAGGAACAACCTGGTACCAGCTTTTGCACAGAGTATATGTATCCATCACAACTGTAGTGAGTTTATTTCCTGAAATCACTACTGAAAAGATCCCTGCCTGAAGCTTAACTGAGATAGGGAAACACAACCAACATTCAGCTACTGCCTCTCTATGCACATGTGCTCAGGTGGCCAAGGACATTAACATCCAGCCTGTATCAGAAACAGTGCAATCAACAGAAGTAGAGAATGAACTCTCATGTACTCGGCACTGGTGAGGCCACACCTCAACTACTGGGTTCAGTTTTAGGCACCTCAACATATAAAAGACATTGACATGTTGGAGTGGGTCCAGAAAAGGGCAACAAGACCAGTGAAGAATCTTGAGAATAAACCTTGTAAGGAGCAGATGAGGGAGCTGGAGCTGGTTAGTCTGAAGGAGACTGAGTAGAGACCTTACTGATGTCTACAGCTACCTGAAAGGAAGTTGTAAAGAGATGTATGTTAGTCTCTTCTCACAAGGAACAAGTGACAGAACAAGAAGCTTCAAGCCACACATGGAGAAAATTAGGCTGGACATTAGGAAAACTTCTTCATGGAAAGGGCCATGGAACAGGCTGGCCAGGTTGGGGGTTGAATCACCATCCCTGGACATGCTTAAAAGTCATGTAGAGCCAAAACTTAGGGGTAGGGTTTAGCAGTGGACTTGGGACAGCTGGGTTAGTGGTCGTACTTTATGAACTCAGAGGTCTTTTCCAATCTAAAGAATTCTATGTTCTGGAAAGTGACCAGTAGTGATGAAACAGCAGAATGATATTCAGATTGTCAAAAAGTTATAAAATAGCAATGAAAATTCACTCACCAAAACAATGCCTTGACTTCCCTCATGAGACACTCTTACAACATTTGCAACACTGGTATTAAAGAAAAAATACCCAGAACCTCCTCTGATTAAAAGTTCTGCCTGCAAAATCAAAAAAGCATCCACAATTAGATTGTGTCCTTCTGTTGCATTGCTAAAACAGATATCCTTACACATACCATATACATTTTGATGTGTTCTTCCCTGCAGTTACAAAGTAGCAGAGGATTTCCCTCACCTGTACATCAGGGTGATTGTAAATGTAGACATCAGTAGGGGTCACTTTTACATCTTCCACAAGTAGCATTTCAATCGTGGCAGACACTGGCAGAAATGATTCATACTGAAAGAAACAATTCTAATTGTCAGGGCAAAGACTGAGAGTTAGAAAACAGCAAAAGAGACTCTTATGTATATGCAGGGCAGGATGCTTAAAGCAGATAAACTCAGACGCATTGTAATCCCATAAAAAATGATAATGGATACAGAAAGAATTCAGGAAGTTTCTTAGTAGGCCACCAAAAGAAATTCTTCCTTAAATATAAGTGCGTAAACACTAGACCTGATGCAAGTTTAATCATTCACGTATAATAACATTAGCTTAGAAAGAGAAAATGGGTTTTCATGGAAGTTAGTAGTATGTGCCCATTTCATATGATTAGCAGAATTATTTCCTTGATGTAGGAAGGAAGTCATATTTCCCTAATGACACCAGAGGATGCTCCACTTAAACATGGAGTAGTGATCTAGACATCTTAATGTACCAGCTATTAGAATCATTTACAAGAAAGTCTGCAATAAAGAAGCATGGACAGCTTTGAGAGCAGAACACAGCAGTCCTGATATATAAAAACACCCCAGACAAATCATCTAATTTAAAGTAAAAACACATGAGCCAGTAGCAGAAGTGGTATCTCCAACTACTCTTCAAACATGAAAACAATTTCTCCCAGACTTAAACACAGGGACTACAAATTAAGGGAACTCTAATGCCATTTTACCTGTACATACCCTGCACTTAATTATATAAACTTTGCTGGAGACAAAATGCAGAGAACTCAGTTTTCTAACTTATCTCTGAATGAAAGAAAGAATACTGAATATTGGTTTAATAAAGCAGAGCACAGGGAATTAAAAATTATTGGAGAACACCAATCATTCTTATTACAGCTCATTTTTTGTAAGAGAAAAAATGAGATAAAGAACCAAGTATCTTGGGTGGCAAAGTAATTCTGATGAAATTAGTTAAATTCTCCAGGGGAAATGCATGGGCACTACACTTCCCATCCAAACTATGCTGGAAACCTATGAAAAGGCAAGTATCAACTGGCAATATAGATAATCTCCAAAGAGATTTACTATCCAGATGCCTAACCTTGGACATACTGAGGGAAACATGGGCCATAGAATATTTCACATTACTAGTACCCATCTCTTACCTGCTTTAATTAAAAATACCATCACATGTAGCTCCTTAGTTTACTCAACCCTGAGTTCACCATACCTGATTCAGAACCACATATAGTCAAAACCCTATTCAATTTTGTTTAACAAAATAAAAGATAATTTCAGTTTAGTGAAGCTAGTCACTCTGCATGTCAGGCTGTCCCACAGGCTGAAACCTGCCTTTATATTCAGCTAAAAACACATCAACACAAACAGAAAACTGCCATCTGTTTACATCTGCCTTGTCTGTTAATCATCAGTACTTTTTGCTGTTCTTCCATGTGTTGACTATCTACAAACTTAAATATTTCAGGGAGCGGCTAATGACTTGTGAAATTACAGCCCAGGCTTCTGGCTGGCACTGCACAAATGAGTAGTGTCTGCCTTCTGTAAAACCAATATGACACCAAAGAAAAAAGAGTGTTAGTCAGAGCCCAACTTTTACATCTGGTCCATGTAAGGGTATCTGCTAACTCTTGCTTTGCTCATACAGAACCTTTCTACCCAGTTTTGCAGTGGAAATAATACATCTAATTCCCCAGTGACAGATGTACTAAGCACATGGTTGCCCTACTGAAAGTCAAGCAGCAGAGAGTCACCAATTAACTAAAAAGCAAACTAAAATTTCTACATGGAAAGAAAACCCTACATTGTGCTATTCATCTATCTTCAGCATATTCTCTGGAGCTATCTTATTTTTACATTACTATTCACAGAGGCAACAAATGCCTAAAAACACTGTACAGCACCACAGGAAAATAGTAACAAAAGCCCCAGAGTTCTAAGTACCGGTGTTTGGACGTTAGCTGCCCTAAGATGAGATTGCTGGTATCCTGTGGCAGTTGCAGAGATAGCAGCTGTTCCAGACTCATTATGAACTTGTACAGTTTGCAATCCTAGAAAAAAACAGAAAGTCAGATAATTTTGATTATGGGGAACAAAAACAGATTCACAGAATTATTGAACCTGGAAAAGACCTCTGAAATCATCAAGATCTCAGCCTATGACCTAACATCAACAGATCAGCTAGACCATGGCACTAAGTGCCACATCCAGTATTTTCTTTAAGATCTCCAAGGACGGAACTCTACCATTGCCCTAGGCAGTCCATTCCACCATCTGATCACCCTTTCTGTGAGAAAGCACTTCCTAACATCCAACCTAACCTTGCCCTGGCAGCTTCAAGCCTCCCCTCTCGGCCTATCACTAGTTGCCTGGGAAAAGAGCCTGTCTCTCACCAGTCTACAACTTCCCTTCAGGTAGTTACAGAGTGTGATAAGGTTCCTCCCATGAGTCTCCTCTTCTCCAGGCTGAANAAATCATCAAGATCTCAGCCTATGACCTAACATCAACAGATCAGCTAGACCATGGCACTAAGTGCCACATCCAGTATCTCCAAGGATGGAACTTTACCATTGCCCTAGGCAGTCCATTCCACCATCTGATCACCCTTTCTGTGAGAAAGCACTTCCTAACATCCAACCTAACCTTGCCCTGGCAGCTTCAAGCCTCCCCTCTCGGCCTATCACTAGTTGCCTGGGAAAAGAGCCTGTCTCTCACCAGTCTACAACTTCCCTTCAGGTAGTTACAGAGTGTGATAAGGTTCCTCCCATGAGTCTCCTCTTCTCCAGGCTGAACAACCCCAGTTACCTCAGCCTCTCCTCATCAGACTTCCCCTTTAATTGCTTCCCCTGCCTCCTTGGTCTTCTCTGGACCTGCTCCAGTATCTCAATTTTTTTCTTGAAGCGAGTGGCCCTCGTACTTGCAGTGCTTCAAGTACTGCACATAGTACTCAAGGTGAGGTCTCAACAGTGTCCAGTACAGGGGGAGAATTATGTCCCTAGTCCTGCTGGCCACACTATTCCTGATACAAGCCAGAATGCCATTGGCCTTTTGTGCCACCTGGGTACACTGCTGGCTCATATTTAGCCTGTTGTTGACCAGTACTCCCAGGTTTCTCTGCTAGGCCACTCTCCAGCCACTCATCTCCCAGTCTGTAGCTCTGTTGGGGGTTGTTGTGGCCAAAACATAGGACCCTGCACATGGTCTCTGCCCAGTAGCCTAACCTGACCAGATCTATCTCTGCAGCATCACCCTCCCCGCCAGCACATCAACACTCTCCCCCAAGCTTGGTGCCATCCATGAATTTACTAAGGGGATATTCAATTGCCTTATCCAGGTCATCAGTAAAAATGTTGAATAAAACTGGGCCCAGCACTGATCCCTGGGGGACACCACAGTTCGCTAGGTACTGTTCACAACCACTCTGTGCCCGGCCATCCAGCCAGTTTTTAACCCAGCAGAGGGCTGCCAGCTTTTCCAGAAGGATGCTGCGGGAGACCATGTCAAAGGCTTTGCGGAAGCAAAGGTAGAACACATCCACAGCATCCCCCTCATCTACTTGACAATTCACCCAGTCACAGAATGAGGTCAAGTTGCTTAAGCAGGACCTTCCTTTCCTTTCCTTTCCTAAACCATTGCTGGCTGGGCCTGATCCCCTGATTACCTTGTACCTGCCACTCAGTGGCACTCAGGATGATCTGCTCCATAACTTCACCAGGCACTGAGGTCAGACTGACAGGCCTGTAGCTCCCCAGATCCTCCTTCTGGCCCTTCTTGTGGAGGGGCACCACACTGGCCAACCTCCAGTCATCTGGGGCTTCCCCAATTATCCAGGACTGGCACTAGATGATGGCGAGCAGCCTAGCTAGATCTTGCGCCAACTCCTTAAGCACACTGGGATGAATCCCATCTGGACCCATAGACTTCTTAAGATCCAAGCGGCATCGCAGGTCACTTAACTACTTCCTCCTAGATTACAAGAGGGATATTCTGCTCCCCTTCCCTGTCTACCAACTCATCCTGAGGATGGCCAAGCCTTTTGTTAAAGACTGAGGCAAAGAAGGTGTTAAGTACCTCAGCCTTTTCCACGTCTTCAGTTACCATGTTCCTCTCTTCATCCAATAACTGGCAGAGAAATGTCCTCTGTGAAACTCTTCCATTATCAGTTTTGAACAAACCAAGACTTTATTCAAGACCCAGGCATTTGGTGTGATTCTTTTAAATAGATCACATTTCAAATGCTTGTTTTGGATGAGCTGAAATGTGACTGCAGATTACAGTAATTTCTTTAATCAAGTTCAGATACCACCAAATAGATTTAATCCTGAGCTTCTTCAAATAATGAAATACTAATTTAAACTAATTCCTACCGTGCATTTTCTTTTGACCACTTGTGTCTTCTTTCATTATCAGCTCCATTGGCATAGCAGGCTTAATATGAGCTAAGGATCTTTTTATTGATTCCCAGGTGACACTAAGAGAACTGAAGTTATCAAATTTAGTGCCTTGTTGGTCATATACAGCCAAATCCAATACCGGATTGTGATAATTTGATACAGGAACCTGAAACAGAATGAATACCCTGAACTGAATGGATGCAAAAGGATTTTTTTAACCATTAAAAGAAAAATCTGTCTGCCAAGTTACTTGAGATTTATTATATGATTCATTCATTAAATGAGGACTGAGCATTAAAAAGAGCCAAAAAACCAGTCATTAAAGCTGCACTTAAACTGCAAGGGAGTTTCTGAGGGGTGGAAGGGTTTGAGGATTTTAAGATAATTAATTACTTTAAAACAACAATCAAACCTTACAGCTCCACTACATCACCTTTAGAATTCAAACCAGTAACAAGCACATTTGTCAGAAGACATAGCTCAAACTTCTGATGTTCACCATGTGAAACAAACCAGCGATAGCAACATGCTGACACAGACTGACAGAGCATGGAGGTAGAAACTCAGGTAAACTCTGAATTGTTTTTCATATGCAAAAATCTCCTCCTCTTTACATAGAAATTACTTTAAATGATTCATCAACTCAACACACCTTGCAGTTTTACAAAAGCAGAATGACTTTTAACTTTGCCTTTTTAAGTAAAGAAAAGGAGTTTAATCTCCAGACAAGTCAGACAGGCTTCCTTGCAGTGACACACTTGTGAGAAGCCACAATCCAAAGGCTCTTCTGTATGTGCCTGTTTTTTGTAGGTCCATTTATAAACCTGTTCAAAAAGTCAGTGCAGGAAACTCACACTCAAGACTCCTCTCTGACAGCAGCCCAGTGTGGTACCACTGAGTTAAGAGTTACTGCTACTCTGGGAGCAAGACAGATGCTTTATTCAGTTTGCAGAAGCCCCAACATCAATTTTTAAGTTATGACAACATACTCTTTTCCCATCACTTCTCAGACTTACCACTTCTGTGTTTTGTTCCAACAAAGGGCAGGAGAGATCAAACAGAGAACTTCCATAAACAGGGGTCATGGTGAGTTGTGAAGGGACGGCACAGATGAACTTAACAACAGCAGTCACAACCACTGGAAAATGGTTGGTGATTGTAGGGCTGTTTCCAACTGTTAAAGTAATAACCTATACAATTATGGAAACAGGGAAGTGATGAGAGAAAAAGGCTTCTGAGTTCAAGCATACTCTCACAGATCTCAGCTACACTCTGATGTCAGAATGAACAAACAAAAACATGATCCTTGAGGATGTACTGCACCATGAAGACAGGAAGATGTAAAAAGCGATGCATACATCAAGGACAGTTCTATACCCTTATCAGAGTACTATTCTTCAGAACTTTCCCTTGGTGTTCATGTTTATTACTATCAAATTTGCTTCAAACAACAAATCTTTTAACTTGGAAAGCTATCAGGCAGCTGTTTTTCTGATGAAGTGTGAACAGAACAGCCTAAAGACCGTATTTCTAGACACTTCAGCATGTTTAAAAAGATCTCATGCTTTATTTTACATTCATTTTTCAACCCTCCACAAAACTAAGTGGATCTAAACACCAAGAAAGCTGTGCCAGCAGATTGCTGGTTACCTGACTTACCCACTCATGCACTGAGTTAGCCAGAGCAACACCAATATACAGGACCTGCTCTAGACAGCCCTGAGGATGAAGAGACAACATGCACACAGGCACCAACAACAGCAACAAAAGCTTTTTCCTCTCTGAATGTGCACTTACAGAAACAGCTGAAGTCTCTACAGCATCCACCAAAGAAATCAGTTCAAACAATTTGGCAGCCGCACCAAAATGCTCAGGCCTCAATGAATTACAGGAGGAAAACATCACATGAAACCTAAATGCTTTATAGACTGGCCATGATGAGTAAAGCTGGATAAATCTTTTCTGCATGTTGGAGGAAACAGGGCCAGACGGAAAATAAGTGCAGCCACTAATGCAGAATAGCACGAATAGCAAAGCAGTAAATTCATACTGCTGTCGTTTGTTTGAATAAACAGAATTACACTGGGAGATAACTTGGTTAAAGAGGAGCAGGTCAGACAGAAGAGTCTGTTTACTGCAGTAACCTTCTGCTGTGATCCTATTTATGCAAACAAGTTGGAGCTGCATTTATTAAAATGTATTCAATGCTGTCTATGACAGAAGGTTTCTATGACCTGTCTGTACTACAATAAACCTCTTTATAACATACTGTTATGAAATGCTCCTCTCTAAAACTTGTCCCAGCATCACAGTGCATAAAGAACATACTTTACCACCTTCAGTGGCTTATTATAAAACCAATTTACTATGTTAAATGTATATGATACAACAAACATGTCTGAAGCCTGTTCACAGTTGCTTTAGCTCAGAGTTTGACAGAAGGCAATACAAACACCTTCTGATACTTACTTGCTCTCCTAAGATTTTACAAGACACTCTGACCCAATGCTGGACATTATTTTGAGAGATGGGAGGTCCAAAGAAAGACACACCAACATTGTCTGCAAACTCAACGGTGACATTCCTGAAGAAATTAGAAGGTTCCTGTACCCAGGGTCTAGGTCCTCCTTCAAATAACATATCTTTAGAAGAACCCAGAGTCACTAAAGCAACCGATGGCGGATCAACAGCCTGTAATGAAATAATTAAATACAAATTAATGATTCTATTTGCACAGAGTTTGGTTGTACTTTGCAAAAGATACCTCCTTTCTAATGCAAGAGCTACTTTTTGCTACCTGATTAGACTCTGATGTTTTCCCACTCTTTGCTTTGCAAGCATGCTTTTTTATGAACAATGCAGTACCAAAATAATCAGCATCACCTACAAGAATCCTGTCCAGTCAGATTATATGCCAGGTGTATTATACAAATTCTATCCATAGGAAAGTACTAATTACATTCTGGTCACATCTCTTTCATAGAGAATTCAAGAAAGAAAAAGATCGTTAATACACTCTTCTTAGCACCTCAGCGATAGTACTTTGGTACTTTACTGTGTTTTTTAAATAGATAGCCCTTTAAATGAATGAAACCACATCAGACTGCACTACAACTTGACAGTGCTTTCTCCAGCAGAGTCCTGCGCATGTAATTACTCTCCTACACAGCTTTTGCTTGTATCCTCTAGAACAAATTCTACATCAGTGCATATCCCTGGGACAGCCTGTACTGTTTATCGTCATAGAAATTAAGCTGACATTTTAATGCACAATAACCACTTATACCTGGTGTTCCATATTACTTAGGTGTTTAGTAAGACAGAAATAGCAGCTAACACACAGGCTGGATTGATTCTTTCCATACCTGTGTTTTAGTAGAAACAGAGTGCAAGGGTTGTCATAAACCTTTCTTCCCATTTACTCCTTAGTTTCCAGCTGGAAAACAATGACACTAATCTCTAGGGTCTGCCTGCCTTTAGACTCACATTTTTCTTAACACTTTCCATGTTAAAATTAGTGATGTTTTTTTAAACTAGGTATCTGACAGAAAAATTATGCTCTTCCATTTGTGGGAATCTAACAAGATTTTATTCTACAGAAAAGAGGGAAAAGAATGAGGAAATCACTGTTCTACACTCTGAAGAAAAAGAAATTATTTTCTGAGATATCTAAGCATGAGGTTTTTTTTTTATATAGTGCACTTAATTTTCCCTCCTTCCACAGAAAAATCACCTACTTAAAGGGACTACACCTCCCTCACATGTTGCTGCCAATAACAAGTTTAGACCCTATTTCAAACCGATACAGACACAGATGTGTAGGATTTGAACAAAGTTTTGTTCCAGATTTAGGGAGAGAATAACAAGGTCAAATGCGTTACATTTCAGCTTTGGAGATGCAGTGCTAAATCTCTGAAGATGAAGGTAACAATAAGCACATGCCTTTGTATTGCCATATTATATATCAATCCTCTACCAAGAGTTTGTTCCTCTTGTTTTCAGTGCACTCTGGTTGTCCAGTTTATAAGGAAAAAGCACACATCTTCACTGCTACGCAGGCAAGCCAGCGTTGCCATCTTTCAAAAATCAGCTTACATGCTATTAAAGTGGGAATCACAAGCTAGGTTTACTTGCATCTACTTCCATTTGCCATTGTGGACTCAAAATTGTGGCACCCCCCCTTACTGCCTTATCAACTTAATTGTTAATCAGTCAAGAAACAAAAAATTTGAGGCTCTCACACATCTACAAAAGGTCATTTACTAATTCAGGAATGCTGTGCAGAATGAGAAATACATCCTCACCTGGATGAGGATGGACTCTTCATTATTGTCCTGATTCTGCTTGCAACATCCTTGTAGGCAAATTATACCACATACATGCCCCAAAGAGCAAGTATTACAACACAACTCGCCAAAACAGTCCATGAAATTTCTCCTGGGAGCCAACCACCCACCTAATTTTTGTTAAGCACATTCATTACATAGTATCCACATCCTACTTGTCGTTTTAAACCATTTGCCAGGAATTGCTTTAGCAACAGCAAAACCACACTTACCTCTAAGGGCAGATAAGTGGCAATGGTGATGCTAGCATCGAGGTGGACATCAGCATGGGTGTAACTAACCACGAGTGTTGTGTATCCTTGAGTTTCAGCTCTCACACTGATTCCACTACAAAATTCAGGAGTTGGCTTGAGTAGTTCTGTCAGATACAATAAAAAATACGTAAACACGTATTTGGAGAAAAATACTGTGGCATTTTAATGCAAGTTCAACATGACTTTTTGACAAAAGCTTTCTGCTAGAAGCAAGCAGAGATGTTCTCCAAACTCAAAGAATCATTAGGGATCAGAAGGGACCTCAAAAGATCATCTAGACCAAACCCCCTACCACAGCAGGATCACCTGGACCAAGTCGCACAGCAACATACCCAGGCAGGTCTTGAATGTCTCCAGACAAGGAGACTCCACTTCCACCTCACAGGGCAGCATGTTCCAACTCCCCATTACCCTCACTGTGAAGAAGTTCCTTCTGACATTTATATGGATATTTATATTTCCTCACTAAAGCAATGTCGGTGCTCAGTGTGTCCCTGGTTTTCATGTGAGAGCTAAGAAATGTGAGAACCA
>VZRI01006809.1:0-11199 GCA_013397515.1 Upupa epops
TTTCAAGCTCCCTTCAAATTCCTAATGATTCTATGAATTATGTCCAAGGAAGTGTAATAAGAAAGAGTCAACAGATACTCTAATCATGTGGTCCATTGGGAATAAGAAGTCTCTCTTAGAAAGGCTTCAATATCTGTATTTTATTTTACCAAGTCCTGAATGTAGTGTTCTCACAGCACTCCACTCACCAGGTTCCTCTTTGTTAATGGAGAGTGTAAATAGAAAAAGACAACCCAAGTTAAAACCCCACAGCAGAATTATTCATGGTGATGATTTCACACCTAAACATCATGTGAAAAACCACTAACTATGCTGTGAAAATAAAGAGCAGCTTGACTTGGGAGATGATTCTCAAAACACTTGATGCGCTCTAAAGGAATATTGCAAATGTTTCTGTTCCAAGGTCTTGGAAAGCCTTTGCGGGTGATGGGTTTGCATTTGGGTTCCCTTAGGAAATTGTGGATGTAGAATCAGAGAATCATTTATGTTAGAAAATACCTTTAAGAACAAGCACAACTGTATACCCTACCCCACTAAATCCTCTCTCAGACCCACCACTCAACCATGTACCCTAACACCTCATCTAAGCAGCTTTTGAATACTCCACAGATGGTGACTCAACCCCCTCCCTGGGCTGCCTCTGCCAGTTTCCCTCCCTTTTAGGGAAAAAAAAAATTCCCAATATTGAATTTCTTCAAAGAGAAGGCAGCTTGCTGTCAGGTAACTTGGATATTTCCCTGGATCAGAGTGAGCTCAGAAATGCTGGCAGTGAGGAGTACTTAAATCACAGAAAGATGGAGGCTAGAAAAGACATCTGAGTTCATGCAGCCCAACCCAGGACCTAACATCACAACAGTGGCCAGACCAGGGCACTAAGGGTCACAGCCAGTCTATACTTAAACACCTGCAGGGATGGGAACTCCACCACTGCCCTGGGCAGTCCATTCCAATATCTTATCACCCCTTCAGTGAGGAGGGGCTTCCTAACATCTGACCCTGGCAGCTTCAGCTTCTCAGATTTGAGAACAATAGGTGGAACTGGGAAGGAGACAGAAGTGTGCTCCATTCAGATCAGGGTATAAAAGGATTAAAAATTTGTTTAACAAGATCTAGGGAAAGATCTGCAAACATCGAACGTTAGAACAATGCTTGAAAGTCTATCCTAGCAAAGANCCGGCCCCTCAATATCATTCTTGATATCATTCAATATCATGGAGGGGTCCAGAACTGCCCTCAGTACTTGAGGGGAGGCCTCTCCAGTGCCCAGTACAGGGGGAGAATGATGTCCCTAGTCCTGCTTGCCACAGTATTATTGATACAAGCCAAGATGCCATTAGCCTTTCATGCCACCTGGGCACCCTGCTGGCTCATGTTCAGCTGGTTGTCGACCTGTACTGCCAGGTTCCTCTTTTCCAGGCTGCTTTCCAGGCACTCATCCCCCAGTCTGTAGCTGCAGGGGGTTATTGCCAAAGTGTAGGACCCTGCCCTTGGCCCTGTTAAACCTCATCCTGTTGGCCTCTGCCCATTGACCCAGCCTGTCCAGATTCTGCAGCATCTTACTCCCTCCATCAGGTCAACTTAGTGTCATCTACAAATTTACTAAGGGTAGAAAATGACCCCAGGACCCAGTCTCTCAAGCAGGTGATGCACCTGAAAGGGCTTGATTCACTTGAATGAGCTTGAAGATGTTAATGGTAGTTCTTACTGCAGGTGGGAGCCTAAAAGGTCAGTGGGTTTATGGCTTATGCTGTGCTGTTACCTCTGGAGAGGCTGCTCTGCACATCAGTGAGAGGCTGGGGCTTTGCCATGTTGGCTGGACTTGGAATTTTCACTTCATGCAGCAACTGAACTATTTTCAGCTTCCCAAAGAGTCTGTTTTCAGTGACATGTTTAAACAAATTGGTGGCTTTGCTTTTCCTCAGAGTCTTGGCTTGATGACCTCTAATATTTATTTGTGGATGCCCGTCAGCACGTCTAGGGCCACATGCTACAAACTGGGGTTTAAGCTGGGGGTTTCCTGGGTAAGAAGCACACAAGCAGATGTGGAGATATGACTCACACTGAGCTCATCAAAGGTTGGTGGAAAAAGACAGGGAGGGAAATTCAGACTTCTTTCACTTGAAGGATCAACGGCACAGGCAGCTGTGTTAATGTTAGACTCAACCTCTTGGTACATCTGATCCCTCCTCCCACTGCACCCTCATATTCACTGCCTTAGTGAGGGAAAACAAAGCAGTGCTGTCAATACTTAGCTCACGGGCAGGGCTTAGGACAGTAAAGAGTGATGCTGAGCCACCTCGATGGAAAAATAAAGCAACACCACGAACATTAGCCACCTCCATAGGCTACTCTGATTTATGGTGTAGAGATTCTCCAGTCAGACTTGGCAAAAAAATCCCTTCCAGGAGGAATTTAGCCCTTGCAATGAGACATAGAATCAATTTTCTTGTGATTGAATAGGGAAGACCATTTCCTATTTAGATTTCTTTTAGATCTCCTGTGTTGTGATTTTATTTCTTATTGTTTTTTTAATAACAGGTTTCAGTGTGCAGGAAAGTGAGAAGGAAAAAGGAAATGAGACACTTAGTTTAGTCCTTTAGTCTTGTTACATTTTGAAATGAAAAACAAAATGTAGTGTCCTCAGAACAGACTGCAGTCCTCTTACTCGCATGCACAAGGAAAGGAGAAAGAAACCTTGTCTGAGATCTCTCTGCCTGGGCATAGCAACCCAAAATATACTCCCATGGTGTCTGATATCAGAGGATAATTGAAGGGAACCTCACTCAGCAAACCCAAAATAATGCTGTGAGCATCCCACCCAACAACCTCAGGTGGGGAACTGCAGGGGCTTCTGAGCTGGAGGCAATGTCACCCAGTAGGATAGTTGAGGCACAGAGCTGAGCTACACCCGAGAGAAAACACAGGCACTGGCTTAAGATGTTAGATGAATGATTGATAACTCAGATACTGATTACTTAAATACAAAAGAGATAAAAACACCCCAAAAACGTGAAAAAGTGAGGCACCCAGCACAGACGGGCGCTAGTCTGGGAGTCACCATTCTTGACAGCAGTTGTGTCAACCAGGAAGGCAAAGGTGCAGAACCGGGGAGACTAATGATGTGCCAAGGAATGTGTTTACTCTCTGCTGCACGTGGTAACCTCAGAGGCAGGCACACAGGACACTGTGACATTTTGGATGCAGAGGAGCATCACTATGTTCAGCTTGGGCGCCTCTTGGCAGGCGGTGGAGCGGCGGGTTGTGTATTTACATGCAAAATGTCATTTGTATAAATCAAGTCCTCGATGCAAATACCTGGAGATACTGTTTTTCCTGTTCAAAAGTTCATCAGGATACTCTGTGTGTTCTTAAGCACTAGCATGGAATTCATCATCTGAAAACAGCATTTGGGAACCACGGACCCCCTCTGTCTTGGACAGAGAAACAGCAAAACCTGTACCCAAGCCAAGGATTTTAAGATTTTTATGCTAGATAGCATGAGAATGCTTTGCAGAGCTGGAGTTGGTGTGTTTAGGGAATCAAAAGCTGGAAATAAGCCAGTTAATGCCTTAAAAACAGAGCTGGGCACTGCTGAAAGCTAAAATCCAGAAGAGAAAGAGAAGGGAATGTTTTAAGTGAAATCAGAGAATCATCAAGGTCAGAAAGACTTCAAGTTCAACCATCCAACCCCCAACCACTAACTCATGTCCTGAAACACCCTGGCTGCCTGGTTGTTGAACCCCTGCAGGTCCCCTCCAGGGACCCCTCCACCCCCTCCCTGGGCAGCCTGTTCCAAGGCCTCCCCACTCTTTCTGGGAAGAAGTTTTTCCTAAGATCCAGTCTCACCCTACCCTGGCACAACTGAGTTAGACCAGTTCTTGTCCCCTCAGCCGGGATTAGCCACTCTCCTGAGCTATGTTCTGTACAAAGATCCTGGGGTTTAACACAGCAGAAGGAGAACTGAGTCAGAGTGGCACTGAAGGAGATTTTTTTTTGAAAGGTGAAAGATGGATAGCTGAAGATGAAGCTGGTGGCCACAAGCATTTACAAGTGGAGTGAGACAGCTGACTAACTTCTTCATGGAAAGGGTCCTCAAGCCATGGAACAAGCTGCCCAGGGAGTGGGTTGAATCACCACCCCTAGCTGTGTTTCAAAGTCACGGAGATCTGGAGCTCAGGGACAGCGTTTAGTAGTGGCCTTGGGACAGCGGGGTCAAGGGTTGGACTTGATGAGCTGCTTTATCTTTTCCAACCTAAGTAATTCTCCAATTCTGAATGTTGGATCTGACACCTATTTACTCTGAAAAGGGTTTAATGCTGTTGTTTGAGCAACATTCCATAGCCACTCACAGGGTATAGGGCAGCACATGCTCCTCAGTTCAGAAGAACCTGCAAGTTAATAGAGTCTTCGCTTGAGACTTCGGGTCTTGTTTTTCCTTATGAGTCTTTCAATGGAAATGGACTTCTCCAAACCACAGCATGCTGCTGAGCACAGCAAGGGATGGAGTGGGGTCAGGG
Organism: Upupa epops; assembly: GCA_013397515.1. Classification (NCBI taxonomy): domain Eukaryota; kingdom Metazoa; phylum Chordata; class Aves; order Bucerotiformes; family Upupidae; genus Upupa; species Upupa epops. Next base: position 4,518 of record VZRI01006809.1, read on the forward strand.
ATTGTGTTCTTCATTCTGGGATTCAAGAAGTCACCTGCAGGTTTCAGAGACAAAGCACTACTGAAATTGCTAGTTATTCTTAACATAAAACTAAGCCCTTCCAGTCCACCGTCCTTCCCCACCTCTCTGGTGCAAAGGGGAGGAAAGTCATCCTCTGAGGTTTGTTCTAAATGGAACTGGCTACTAATGTGATAGCAGGGGAAAGAGAAATAAGCTTTGCCCTCCCCCAGAGGCTCCTTGTACCCACCAAACAATACAGTGGAATCAAATATCTGTGTTTCAAAGTCTCTAGGAGTGGCCACAAGTGAGAGCACAGCTGGCACTTGGGGCATCTCAAGGTCTGAAATGCCACAGATGCCCCTACAATGTCAGCCCACACCAGGGGCACTATCCCCCCAAACACTCCCTGTAAAATATTCACTAACCCCAAACCACCCTTAAGCAGGCAAAACAGAGAACCAAAACACATCTCAAAAGGTGAATGAAGAGTTCCTACAAACTTAATTTCCATTCTCTGAGCAAACTGAGAGGCCTGATATGACAGAGTCCCAATCAGGTTTCCAGGTAGCAGCCTGCTGCTATTTCACTGAAAGACTTGTCGTGTCACCGACCTCCCAGTCACAGCTACCCTTCTTCCCTCTACCCAATTTCCTCATACGAAGTGCCTGCACTGCTTTGGTTTTTATTCCTTCTTCAGCTGAAAAAGATTTAAATCAGAGGCCAGGTGATTTCTATGATGATTTTACATCCTTTCTTGAGTGCCTGTGCCATCCTCTGCTGTGTGATTGCTATCAACAAGCTTAACTGGGATTGAGGAGCTCACCCTGTTGTGTTTTATGGGGAGAAAGAATAGATCTCCTTTGCCCATCTGATACGGCTGGGGGAAAAAACATCCCAGCACAACAACAAACCAAGATACTCACTGGAGCCCTCCGTCTCTTCTCAGATGTGCAGAATAATTTGCATTCTTGCAGTAAGAACTCTACTAGCAGCTGTCTCTTATCACACTCTGTTCCTGGCTTTCAAATGTATGAACAAATGTATTTGGAGTGATGAATAATAAACATCCTTTATCTCAACATGCTCTCTCATTCCGAAGAGTCTCAAGGTACTTCACACACACACACACACTAAAAAAAGAAAGCAATAAGCTTCCTGCAAAGAATAAGGGCTAAACGTGCTGCCACCTCCACGAGAAGAAGTGGAAGCTCTTAGATAGACACATGGTGCTCCTCTGCAGAGGACAGATAGGCGTTCATATACGCTGAGCCTCTGCATATCGGAGCCTGCAGAGCTGATAGGAGAGTTCTGTGGGATTTTTTTCCTTTTATCCCCACACACTCATCTGCTGTCAGAAAGAAAATAGGAAATGAGAGATAACCAAGGACAAATGTTGCATTAGCCCAAAGGTTTCCAAACCAAAGGAGTAATTGGATTTTAAAACACAACAAATAGCAACCCATGTTTTGCTATGTCAGGTGGGACCACACAATTGCAGAACATCAGTGATTGGAAAGGACCTTAAAAGACCATCCAGTCCAACTCCCCTACCAGAGCAGAATCTCCTAAATCAAGTCACACAGGGCTGCATCCAGGCAGGGTTTGAATGTCTCCAGAGCAGGAAACTCCATAACCTCTCTGAGTAGCCCCTTCCAGGGATCTGTTGTCTTCACCATCAAAAAGTTTTTCTTTCTGTTTATGTGGAATCTCCTTTGCTCCAGCTTGCATCAGCTGCCCCTTGTCCTTTCACCGGATGTCACTGATCAGAGCTTGGTTCCATCCTCTCAACACCTGCTCTTTCTTTTCCATATTTATTGACATTAATGGCGTCGCTCCTCAGTCTCCTTTTTTTCCCAGCTCAGGAGACCCAGCTCCAACAGCCTTTCCTCAGCAGGGAGATGCTCCACCCACTTCAGCATCTTTGTGGCTCTGTGCTGGGCTCTTTCCAGAAGTTCTCTGCCTTCCTGGAACTGAAGGGCCCAGTACTGAACACACTACTGCAGATGTGATCTCACCAGAGCAGAGTAGAGGGGAAGGGGAACCTCTCTTGATCTACTAACCACCCCCCTTCTAATCCACCCTAGGATGCCATTGGCCTTCTTGGCCACAAGGGCCTATGGCTGGCTCCTGGTCATCCTGCTGGCTACCAGGACCCCCAGGTCCCTTTATGCTGTGCTGCTCTCCAGCAGTTCAGTCCCCATCCTATACTGGTCCCTGGGGGTGTGGTTTCCCAGGTGCAAGATTCTGCTAGCTTGGGGTTTGGGAAACCACTGTCAAATGGTTCCTCCACACTAAGGAGCACATGACCCTCAGTAAGGCAACGTACCCTCAGGATTTGGGGCATTTGCCAGGTGCCAGCTCAGAAGCCTCCAGCCAGAAAGGTCCTGAAAGTGCTCCTCTGCGGCAGTGTCATGTGCTTGTCTTGCAGATTTGTCTTTTGAGCTTTATGCTGCGATTCTTTATGTCATTAGGGCAGCCAACGTAAACTGGGTTGGACAATATAACCCTTCGTACCCTGCGGCTCAGAGCTTCAGCAGTCTACAAGCCACAGCTTGGTTTTGCACGATGCAGTTGTCACTGTGATAGTGTGCTATAGCGGAAAAGCTGCTGTTACAGAGAGGGAAAGCCCACAAGCTAAAGCCATGTGGGATCAGAAAAGCAAAACCAGAGACTCAACAGTATTTGTTGAGGATGGGGTTACAGAGCTCAGGGATTCCAGAGTGAAATAGAGACATGAAAAGCTGTGAACTCACAGGGAAAGAAAAGCAAAGAGCAGGAAGACAGTAAATCAGCCACATCAAAGAGCAGCATCCTCCTGATCCTTCCTCACCTGAGCTGCTCAGCAGAGGTTCATCCAGAGCCACCAGAGCATTTGTGTGGCCTCGTGCCACGGCAGCCCTGGCCATCCACAGCAGGTCTTCCCTGATGATTAAGTGGGATGTACTCGGAAGTGGCTTTTCTTGAATGCAGACTCAGGCACAGTAGATGCTCCCAAACAGCAGCAATCTGAAGGCAAAAGGCTGAGGAATATATGAGCCTTTGCAGAGGAAATTGCATCTCCATCCCTCTTCCCCCCTCATTCATTCACTGCTATTTTCTCTGGGAAGCCCAAACTGGCAGTAAATCCCATTGTTGTAGCAAGGAAGATGAGGAAAGGAGTGGTTTCCTCTGACTTTCCTCTTGGCTAGGTAGAAGAGCACAATGAAGTGATAGAGGAACAAGGAACAGACAGCAGGGAGGGTGTCCAGCAAGATGAGGTGATTCAGAGTAGTAGTGAGAATGAGGATGGTGAGATCTGTGAAGACTCATAATGAGGGGTGAGCTGTGGGACACCTTCCAGGGAGCCCACACTCCCACCAGCCTGCACAGGACCCATCTGCTCTGCTCTGTTTTAGCTTGGAAACCTGTTTGGCAGCCCAAACTGGTCATTCCACAAGCAATGTCAACTTTCCAGCACAGAAATAAGCAGGAATAAACATGTTTTATTTTAAAAAAAGCCCATGTCTTGCTTTTTAAATCAGGGTTAAATCACAAACAAGTAGATGCTAAGGGAAAGGCTCCCATGCAGGACCCCTGCAGTGTATTTACCTGTGTAAATCACATGAAATTTTCCCTAATTAGTATTTCTATACTGTTTCCTGCTGCAATCTATATTTAAATTGAGTATTTGCCTCCAGGTGACTATTCATAGCACCATCGAGGATTTGATTACTTTGGTGCTAACGTGAGCTTCCATACCCCTGTGCCCACAAAAGGGAAACACAAGGAATAAGGCTGAGTGCTTGGTTTAACATCACTGTAGGGCAACAGATCACATAGCCATTGTCTTTCTTCCTCAGCAAGTTTCATCTTATAAATGACGCAAAGTTAGTCCTTGTCATAGTTGCCTGAATTCTGGAGACTGGAGTTGCTCAGAAAAGGAGTTGTGTGAGTAGCAGGCGGGGAGAGAGACCCAACTCCTATTGCAGCTGGAGGCACAATCCTTTGTCACCATCACGTGAAAGGTGAAAAATCATTGTTGCTGTTCTAAATTCGAGGGGCAAACCAGAAAAATTACAGCCTGAAGAAAGAAGGGAAGAAACAGAACTGAGGGACCCTGCCACCAGTGTGAATCAGTTTACTGATTTATATTGTGAATTTCTGAACTGTTTTTTCAAAATAAAGGTTTGGATTTTGGGTTGTTTTTTTTTAAAAGATGAACAATTTCATTTGGAAAAAAGGATGAAGAGATTCATTCTTTTAAGACTCCCCTGTTTCATAATTCAAGATGTGGGAAGAAAACCAGGCTAATGCTCTGGTCTCCCGTATGGTTTAACAGCTGGTTCCCTGTAGAGAACATGGTTGGGGGTGGAGTCTAGAGTTACCAAGAGCCTGTCAGACACAGCCAGATGTGTCCTGGCCTAAGGAAACCCCAAATCCAATACCATTAACTCAGACAGGCTGGAAGGTGATAGGGATGGGGTTTATCTTCTGGCATCATATAGACCCCTGCTCACATATAAACCTAACTCTTGTTCTTCTGGTCTTTCACCCTGCTTTTTGAGAGGCACCTACAGACCAGTGTCCCACCTCTGCAGAGTTATGGGTGTTCTGAAGGTACCTGCAACCAGGAGCACTGAGCTCCTAGTCAAGGAACTCATCCATCTGCTTTTTTGAAAAGGATTCGTTACTCCAGTCCACACTGCTCATACACCTACCTCTGGGGGTATCTTCTAAGTGTCTTCATACTGAAGGCACCCTTCCCTAACAGCTTGTCAGTTATGATTTGAGAGATTTCCAACCTACAGTAGAAGGGAAGCCAGTCTGAACTGGTGGAGCCATGGATGTGTCCTACTGAGGCACATGCCTGTTTTGTGGCCTCCACTGCCTTACCATGTCCTGTGGAGCAGTTAAGAAGGGAGCTACAGATTCTAAGATACAGAAAGCATAGAGTGGTCTGGATCTTCAGCTCATGAAGGTGTGGCAGCTTTGTCATCTCTATGTCTGTCTCTGGAATTGAGGCTCTTTAAATCTACTTCAGTGATGCAGCTCTGCAGAGACCCAATATATTAACTCACAGACATGATGAGCACAGCAAGATTTTGATACAGGAACCTTCCTCTCAGCTCCTCATTAATTACACACATTAATTACAGCATTGGCCAAGATAAAGAGTCTCCACTCTTGGGCACATGGGAGTTTCCTAGAAGAGGAGCTCTGGCATCGCTTTGACTACTCTCTGCCCTTGCTCTTAGAATGTCATTGTGGGACAGCAAAGCCAGGAGCTGGTATTTAAAAAGCACCAAAGTCTCCACCAGGCTCGAGTAGACATTGGGAGATGACAGAGCTCATTTTTGAGCAGCAGACCTTAATCACTTCATTTTATGGGCAGAAAAGAGTGGTATTCACTGAGGAGCACTTCTTCCCTTCACAATACATTTAAAATGAGCTCTACCGGGATATTAAATGTAAAAATGCAATTGCCCAAGATATTAAAATTAGGCTGTTGCCATGGAACGTGCCGCCGTTTCTTCATGTTCTCTGCAGGCTGTATACTGCTCCAAGCTGAACTGGACAAATCTTCAGTAACTCTGCGAGGACCAGCTGGCACCTATAAGATCCCAAAACCACTCTGAGCTTTAACTAAATTTCATCTTTAACGATTCTATTCTGCCTCCAAATAAACCGTGGAACAACTGGAACCTACAACTTATTTAGGAAGTTGCCATAGTAACAATTAACCGCCTCTAAGCCTCTCAGCTTTATCTTTCTTTTTTTTCACCGAGGTGCCCTAAATTACTTAAATCCTGAATAGCTCCAGTAATATATCCGTGTCTTTGAACTAAATGACATGGTTTTGCTAGAGCCCTCATTATAGTTGTATTGATTGAATTTCTAATTGGGACTAGGCCTCGTCTTGCTGACAGCATTGCTGAGAGAAGCCAAGGAGGAGAGAGGAAGATTATTAACTGGAAAGCAGGAAAAAGTACAAATACTCTTTCCACCAGTCTGGAGAAGTAGTGATGGGAGTGAAGCTGGGTGGAATTAGCTGAAATTATTTGGTTTAAACAGACTACAAACCTCACAGAATCACAGCGTGTTAGAGATTGTAAGGGACCTTGAAAGACCATCCAGTCCAACTCCCCTGCCAGAGCAGGATCCCCTAGATCCAGTCACACAGGAGCAGTCCAGGACGGGTTTTAAACATCTCCAGAGAAGGAGACTCCACAACCTCCCTGTGCAGCTCCTTCCAAGGCTATGACACCCTCATCACAAAAAAGTTTCTTCACATCTTTATGTGGAACCTCCTCTATTCCAGTTTTCACCTGTTGTCCCTTGTCCTGTCATTAGGTGCCACTGAGCAGAGCCTGGCTCCTTCCTCCTGACACCCACCCTTTCCATATTGATCAGCATTCATGGGGTCACCCCTCAGTTTCCTTTTTTCCAAGTTCAAGAGACCCAGCTCCCTCAGCCTTTCCTCACCTTTGTGGCTCTGTTCTGGACTCTCTCAAGCAGTTCTGCATCCTTCTGGAACTGAGGGGCCCAGACCTGGACACCATATTCAACTACTAAGCATATTCAACAACTAATGGATGTAGTTGTCCCAGATGGGAAAAGGATCCTGGGGCAGGAATTGGCAGGGCTCATTAATAGGGCTTTAAACTAGGTTTGAAGGGGGAAGGGGTTAATAGTCTCCTGCTGG
>VZRI01006815.1:0-15248 GCA_013397515.1 Upupa epops
GAATGTTTGTTACTTAGGATATTTTATCACCTTTAACTCTAGACAATGATGTAAAAGAGTTACCATTACTCTTTTCAAAGAGATTGGTATTTAAAATTATTTTTATATGAAAAATTGCTGTATTATGTGCAAGCTATTTGCACACTCCAAATTGTATTTCAGTTGTTCCACGATGACACCAACACTTGGTGTCTAATTTTTTCTTTCCCAGAATTTTACTCAGTGTTATTGGTGCATAGCTCTTTCTGGCTACTGACACTTAAAGATCCTTTTGAGACCATTTTGAAAATGCAGCCACTAATGAGAAGGATGATTAAGAGATCTAAGAGTTTGCTATTAGCATATGGAAAAGTGAAACAGTTTCCATCTGCATACCTATTTTTATCTCTGTTTCTTCTCATGCCCTTAAAGTGGAACTCTATCATTAAGTAATCGACCTTGTTAGGGATTGGAAAAGCAGTCCCAAGTGGAAAGTCTCCTGTGATTGCTGAGTGGGCCAGTCCCAGAGAAGTAGTAGCTCATCTGCTTCTTATTATCTGTATATCACAGAGGAAGGGCTAGAGTTGTGCTGACACCATTATATTTAAATTAATTTTTCTTTACAAATTGTTTGAGAATTTTTCAACACCTAAAATAAATAGAGATACATACTGAGATGTCATAGAATAACAGCAAGGACAATGACTGATAAGTGTTGTATCACAGAGCACTGGGGGTTGGAAGGACCTGTGGATATCATCTAGTCCTGCCCCCCTGCAAAGCAGGTTCTTCTAGAACAGCTAAAAAATGTTAAAACATCTCTTCCAAGTTCATACTTTAACATTTACTGTTGATGCCATCACAAGTAAAATGCATTTGACATTTAACTGTACATATTCAGGCTTAGTCTCCAGGACACATGGTTAAACTTGCGAACAGGTTCTTAATAAGCACAAGACAAAAAAAAAACCCAAAAAACCCTAGTAAACAAATCCATCTTCCATTGGAACTCCACACTTTAATAACTTTCATTCTGACAAGACTGCCCAATGTTTAGAGAAATGAACAGATTCATGACTAGTGCTAATCTGAAATTCCAAATATGATGAACTTTGAATTCAGTTTAAAGAAAGCATCAGCTAGTCCTCAAAACAGCAAAAAAGTATAACCATGTCTACATTTACAAGATAGGCACAGCATGACAGCCAGTCTCAGTCACATTGTCAAGTAATTGCTTTCAATTTCTTGTCCTTAGGTTCACACAAGAAAAGTGTCTATGTCGAATCTAGATGTCCAAATTAGTTTTGCTGTAGAAAAACCTGTGTTAGCCAGACCAAACAATATTTGGTAGACAAATGAGAAAGCTTTTGAAAAGAAATTTTGTTAAAATTTCAAAGGGGGCAAGGAATTCGGCTTTGAACAAGAGATCATTGTCTGCACTTAACCGTCACTAATAAAACTTTGAGGTATAGGTAAGGTACTGAAGCAAAGGGAAATAAAACTATATTTAGACACATGCTAGAAGACTTTCTGAGGTGGAAACCCCATTGATTTCGAACAACATGGCCCCAAGTAAGTTGCCACAGAACATAGAAACAATGAACGGAATGGTGGTTACTCAGAGTGGCATCATAGAATCATTGAACCATTAAAGATTGAAAGGGACCTCGAAAGATCATCTAGTCCAATCCCCCTGCCACAGCAGGATCACCTAGACCAAATCACACAGGAAACATCCAGGCAGGCATTGAACATCTGTAGAGAAGGAGACTCCACAACCTCCATGGTCAGCCTGTTCCAATGATCCTTTACCCTCACTGTGAAGAAGTTGCTTCTGATATTTATATGGAACCTCCTCTGTTCCAGCTTGCTCTGTCCTGTCACCAGATGACCTTGAGAAGAGCCTGGCTCCATCCTCCTGACACCCACCCCTCACATATTTATAGACATTAATGAGGTCACCCCTCAGCCTCCTCTTCACCAAGCTAAAGAGACCCAGCTCCCTCAGCCTTTTCTCATAAGGGAGGTGTTCTGCTTCCTAAGTGTTGTTCTGTGCTGGACACCCTCCAGCAGCTCTGTGTCCTTCTTGAACTGAGGGGCCCAGTACTGGACACAATACTCCAGGTGCTGCCTCACCAATGCAGAGCAGAGTGGGAGAAGAACCTCCCTTGGTCTGCTAACTACCCCACTTCTGATGCACCGCAGGATGCTGTTTGCCCTCCTCGTCACAAGACCACATTGCTGGCTCCCCGAGGTCCCTTTCTCCTACACTGCTCTCCAACAGGTCAGTCCTCAACCTATACTGGTACCTGGATCACTGATTGCAATAGGAAACTCTTCTTCATTGAAGACATGTGAAGCCTTGGACCAGTCCTATTGGGAAGAGGTTGAACTGCCATTCTTGTACATGTTTCAGAGTTTTCTGGAGCTTAGTGACATGGTCTAGCAGTGGGCTTGGGACAGTTGGCTTAATGGTCTTTTTCAACCTGAATGATTCTATGACTCTACTACTGTAATCCTTTTAAATTAGTAAATAGATGGAAGGACTTCATTTGCTTCAGAGGTCCAAGAACCTCAAAATCATAGCCCTAAATGCCTATTTCATGCTCTAACAAGCCCAGGAAGGCTTATCCCTGATTCAACTTACAGAAGAGGAAGACTCATTTCTCACCATACATCTGCAATACATGGGTTCAGTAGCATTTAGGAGAACTTCATTAGGAAAGCCTGGTCAATGAGCTCATGCAGCTAGAGCAATAAAATGCCACTAAGTTTTCAAATCAGAAAACAATGCAACTGGTGCTATTCTGGGCTATAGTGGTCCTTTAGAGACTAATCATCCTGACCAATTTATCATAACATGAACCAGCAGACACCTCTCACTATCCTCAGTGCTCACAAGGGCCTTTTCCCTCTCAAAAGAAGAAATAAGACCAGAATATTGAAAGTTTCAAATTTGTGAGAGTACTAGAAAGAACAGCTTCATGTAAGTGATCAGGTCAAGGTGGAAAGTTGATTAATAAAAAAAGCCAAAGAGATAGTAATATAAATTGATCAGCAGAGACAGTGTCTTTAGCCCAGCAAATCTTAAGATATTTATAGCATATTCTTCTTTCCAACTTTGGTTTTAGGACAAGTGGCATAGAAAGCCTGTAATAAGTTCTGTTCTTCAGGCTTCATAAGATACTTTAGCAATCCATTTTGTACCAGTCTGCATTTAGCATCCTCTCCCAGACAGTCAGACTGCTAAGATGAAGTCAATTCTGTAATTTTTAATGTGGAATAAATTTAAGGTGATTTTTTTCCTCCTAGGTACAAACAACCTTAGCATGTTGTTCTAAATAATTCAGTGCAATTTCATGTTAATTCTTCCATATGAATGAGAAAAACAAATAGCTGTAGTACATGCACAATGCCAAATAATACAATTCAAGGCATAACAATCAGGAATGCAATAAAAAATAGGCAAATAAGAATACTTTATAGGAAGAAAAACATCCAAAACAAAACCCAAACCCCAGTATAAGCTGTGACAGAGGAAGTGGACACAACGAGTTAATAATGAATGTCTGGGATGGATATTAAGGCAAGCTTACCAAGGATAAGCATCAGAAAACCCAGAAAACCTAGAAGAAAAAGAATGAAAACTCCAAACAAATAGAAATGCTTCAAGAGTACTAAGAAAGAGGAGGCAGAGGAAACCTCTTGCCTCCTAGTATTGATTTTCTAATAAATCATGGCAAACTGTAGAAACTCCAGAAGATGAGAAGAGAGACAATGTGGTGCCCATACTACAAATGCCAGGAGGGATGAAACACGTAACTGCAGGCCAGATGCCTGACTTCAGTTCTTAGGAAAGTAACAGACAGCTGCTGCAACAGACTGACAAATTAAAAGTATAGAAAAGTAGTTAGTTCCCAGGATTTGTGAGACTATTAGTCTGCACAAAAAGCTTGATTTTGTTACCTGAAAACATTGCAAATTGGGTTGATAAAGATAATTGCCTACATGTAAATTTAATGTTTGTAGGGCATCAAAAATCTGTACAATCCAGTATTGTGCTCCATCCACAATGAAAAAGCTCTGGAGAGTCAGCTCCTACAGAGGGAACTCAAGGTTCCTGGGTTTTCCTGCTTTGAAAGAATGAGCTCTATAGCTACAGCAGAGCCAATGCTTTAGAGCAGCCCTGCAGTTATCTGTGTCTGGTTGAATCTGCTTAATAACCAGTTGCCCAACTGGTGAGCAAAGTGGTAGGAATTAAGACAAGAGTCTTCAGATCCCCTTATCACAAAACAGATCAGATAATTTTTAAATTGCATGGAAAACTATTTTATCAGAATATTTCTGATTCAGAGCTTTGCTCAGACTATTTTTGACCAACTTGAAACAGGGAGGAAGAGGGGACTTCTGTGGGCACCACTGAAAGCTCTGACAGGGTGAATCTGCCTCCAGCTTCACTATCTGCATTACAGTAACATCTCAATGGGTTTGCCCTATCCTGTCCAGGGTGATGTGGAGCAAAGGACATACAGCATTTGTCCAGCTGCTTGTCTTCAAATGGATTGAAGGGCAGCTTTCTGGCTGTATTCAGGTATTTGCTCACAATCAGAGAAGCACCAAGTACCAAAGAGTTTTTTTTCTGGACAAGGAGACAGAAACCAGCAGCCAAAAGCTATAGACAGATAAAGACAAGACACAGTTATGGTGAAACTGCCCAGGATAATTCAGGCTGGAAGAGACCTCAGTGGTCATTTAGCCCAATCTCTTGCTGAAAGCGGTGTCAGCTCTGATGCGAGGATCACTCAAGACTTTATCCATTTTTGTAAGTCTTTAAGACCTGACTCCTTAGGCAGCCTGTTCCATTGCCATTAATTGCTATCAGTGTTGAATACAGAGGTGAAGAAGTACTTAAGCTATATAGTATTTTCTGAATTGAAATCATGTCTACAATTACACAAAAAAAGGGGATCGTAGTCATTCAAGAATTGAAATTTAACACTACCTTTAAAAAAACAGCAGCTGAAAAATACAGATGGTGGATATCTCTCTAAACAGCACAGTAATTTTACCTTACACTCAATCTTTACAATCACATAAGCATTCTACAGTAATCTAGGGCATTAGCTCTTCCTAGTGTGATATAACTCTAAGATAAGATACACAACATTTCCAACGGCTATGGTTAAGTTACATTAGATATGAAGGTAACACCGAAGCATTGAGGACTATGTTATCATCCATGACTTTCTAAAGAATATCCTTGGGGGACAATGTTTTCTGCATGATGCCAAATAATTTGCCTTTTCAAAGGTAAGAGACAATGTGACGTACAGAAGGCTTAGTCACTGATGAGGTTTTGGTTGAAAAACAATTAGTGTTCCTATGCTTTTGGAAATCATGCAAGCAAAGCATAGTCAGGAACCCTGAGCACAACTTTTTGTAGTCTACCATCATGCATGAACTCAGCAGTGTGAGCAGGACACACTATTTAATGATTTTGACATCAATTCTTAAGAAAGAAAGGGTAAGAATATAAGCAGCTCAAAGAATGTTAACAGTTCCTGTTACTCTGTCAATATAAAACACATTTTGTAAGACCAAGTAGTTTCTCACAAAGATCTGGCATGCTGTCAATACGGAGTTTAGGGGGTTGTGGCTTTTTCTGCTCAACCCTTTTAGTTCCCAAAGTAGGTCCCACAGCAGGTATCACCAGGGGAAAAAAAAATAATCAAGGAATAGCTCTAGACATGAAATGAAGAGTTAAAAGTGTTGGGGGGGGTGTAGTGTGTGTGGTGGTAAAGGGATGCAGTGAGAAACACCCAAACCCACTGTAGCTGCTGTAAGGATGACATTTTTACTCCACTGTTCATTCCAATCAAACCTCCAAGACACCATAGAGGTATCGCTTCTTGTGGCTTCAAAAGAAAAGAATTTTAATATTGTCTATCATTTGGTGCCACTTACTTTGTGCAACCTATGAGGCATCTGCACTTGAAACTACCCACGACTATAATAAAGAGCACAGCCAATCAAATTTCACCCCATGATAGTTTCCAAGGTAACCAGTAAAGATACCGACATGGACTGCAAGCAGTGGGAAAATACCGCACAAACCCCACTGCTGCATTTCCACTCTTTTCCATAATTCTGACTGTGTAAAATGCTACCAGAGCTACATCAGCATCGACAGAACCAGTAACAAAAACCAAAACAGAATTAGAAGATAACGATGCAACACTTCTGCCTTCTGTGACTCAGAAGGGCTACAGAACCTTCTTGAAGATCTGCTTCTCACAGACTACAATGTGGACCCCTCCCTTTGCTTGGTAAACCACAGAAAATGAGAGCAGCAGCTCATCATCACAACTAGGACAAGTGCTCCATTTTGTCCCTATGGATATTTTATTAAATATCCCTATTCATGTATTTTTTTGGTCATTGATGCATACAGAGGTGAGCCCCATCACTATGATGCATTAAAGACATTGATTGATTACACAGATTTTTGTTAGCCAAAACCCTCAAACAAACTCTAACAATAAAGATCAACAGTGCATTCATGTCAAGGAAGGGTCATAAAGTTCCTCGTTAGAAAAGCTCTCCCTCCCCATTTCTCATCCCATCCTGTCAATCAAATCAAAATACTCAGGAGTAAACATGTAGGGATTTTTTGATTGTTTGGACTTCTTTTCCTTCCAGTTGGTACCAACATTTCAGGTCCTGTTTTCTTTTAAATGAAATACCTGGGCACAAGGGCCCTCTGTTACTTAGAGTTTCAAAATCAGGGTGCAGCAATACCCATGCGATGGGACAATGGTAGCAGGCAGCATGCATACAGTTGTTTGGACCTTTTTCGAAGGCTGTTAAGAAAAGAAATGTTTCTCCTTGATAATGGGTTGGATACAAGGTTTGCCTGAGAAGCACCTTGACACAGCTTTTCTCAATTTGAAGTTTTCCTGATCATAGATTGTCAGTCATATTGCTCAGTACAGAGCCACATTTGGGATAGACATCACATTCCCGAGTCTTTGATTGTAACTTCTCTTTGCATTGGAAAAAAGCTGCTTTCTTTCTGAGTAAAAAAAAAACCAGAAGAAGCCCCAAACCAACACACATGCGCAGACGCCATGGAATGATTTCTCTCAGCCCTCTGTCATCTCTTACAGGCCAATTCTTTGGTTGTTGGAAAGAACTGTTTCTTGCTCATGAAGTCAGATCCTCCCTAGAAGCATTTAATGATCTCATATTTTCTTAAGTGCTGAAGGACACAAGCTGTTGAATGATACTCATGAAACTGAGTCTTCAAGCTCCAGGACTGGTCTGAGTGGTTTGAAATGTACTACGGGCTCAAATGGTTGTTAATTATTTTAGTCAAACTGATTAGGTTATTACATTTAACAACTGTACATGAGTTGCTAAATCTGTTTAAATAAAGGTTATTGAAAAATGTAATGCTAGCACCCTCTAAGATAATCAGATATATCAGCAATAGAGCAGTTCAGAAGTTGGCAACCAGGTTCTCATTTTAATTACATGTACTTTTATTACATCTTGCTGTAAGATGAAATGGGTTCAGAACATAACTCTAATTCATTTGTAATCAAGAAAGGCACAATTGAATCAACTTGCCACAGTATTGAATAAATAGCTATGTAAGTAAACAAAGGCCAAATTTTGAAAGCAAGGTGCAGGCAATGCAACTGCCATAACCTTTGTTAGCACAGGCAGACAGGGTAACTAGATGCTCAGCCATCTATCTGCAGAAACAGCAGCTTTTATTCTTTGACTCAGAAAATATGGGTTTGAATTTGTACCCTGAAACTTCACAGAATACAATAAAAAATAAGAGTTGTTTTTTGCAGCCCTCATACTATAGAGCAACAAACAACAAAAGCATTTCTTGGAAAGACGAAGGTGCAGCTTTTCCAGTTTACCTCTTTGTTTTGCATTTCTCCATGTATTTAGGCTGCATGGGGGGTATGCAGGGGGGTGTAGAGGAATATGTTTATTAAGAATTTTTATGAGAACAGATTGACCCAAATGTCTGTTACCAAAATATATTAGCTGGAATGGAGTGTGTTGCTTTCATGCAATCAGCAACAGTCTTCCGAAAATGTCAACTCATACATATACATTCCACTGCAGGATAAGTCAAACTCTTTTTTAAGTCTATAAAATAAATACATGAGCAATACCATGCTTTGTACTGCCAGCAGAGTGTAACTCTCCTGGAAATACCATTGTTGCAGTCAGTTTCTTTCAACATGGAGTTTTATTTGTTGTGCTCAGTAGACTACTAGAGCAATCCAACCTGTTTCAGATTGTTTCTCAAGACATTAATCAAATAGATGATCAAATTAAATATATTAATTAAATATTATATATAGTTGTGCTGTAGACCGCAAATAATAGGACAAGACTTTTGCCTTGAAAACCATTGTGGTGCTTATGTTCCATCTTGTGTATCATAAAGAACCCTAGAATACCCAAGACAGCAAAATATTTAAGTCTATGAAGGCATTAAACCAAAATGTGTTGCAATATGCTCTAACGAGACGTATTCTACTTTAGCTTTTTTCTTAACCATCTGCCATTTAGGTTTTTATTTAAATACATTGATATAGGAGCACATAGATGGGGGGAAGGCCTAGCTTTTCCTTACTAAGTTACAGCAATTTCTGTTCTATCTCTACTCTTTAAAAATTAGAAGAGAAGCAAAGCTGTAGGGTAAGAGCAGCTGTTAGACAAAAAGTTACTGTAGAGCTGAGTGTCATCTTGTTAATGATGATATTCAGAATGTTTCCCAATGCCACAAAATCATTTGTTAAATCAGTCATTGGTTATTCAATTCATATTAGAAAACAGTGGAGGAAGAAACAAAAACAGGACCCTCTTTTGGCTGTAAGCTTCTGACAGAACAGCAGCTGACAGAGCTCAGAAGGTCACTCACTACCTCCCGTGTATCATCCATAAGCTATTCCTCTCATTAGACACTTCTGTCTGCAAATGGTAAATTGCATTTACAGCTCCATTTGTATTTGTATTTGTGTGTGAGGGACTTGTAATAACATTTTATTGCAAATCACCACTATTTAATCACTGTTTAATTACTTTATTTATTTGTATGCAAAAACCCGTAAGTGCTCCTGTCTCACTTCTGAACTAGTAAGTGCTGTTGCCTCAAGTGTTTCATTTTGTAGTTGAATCTACTCACCCAGATAGATCATTACAAAACCTACTGGGAAGCATGCAGGTATCTACCAGCCATACTCAATTGCAAATATATGTGCTACTTTTTCATTTATTATCTTGCAAAACAGCAGCTCCTTACTAAAATGCTGGTAACAGCAAGCTGTGGATAATGTTGCAGGAACGTTGTGTTTTATATGAAATTACATTATCAGATAACTTTAGTGATTAACAATTTAAAAAACCCCTCTCTAGCCTTAAAACTCAATATAAGATATGACTGGGTATAACTATGGCTCTGTAGGCTATAAGCATCTGGGGTTTATATGGATGGATTTACTGTAAGAATAGGCGTTAAAAAAAAATAAAAACATAAATAGTATTGACCCAAGACCATCACAGCCCTCTCACTAATCTTACCTTTCAGTCTTACCTACCTCTTTTAGAGTGAGGATTTATATTTACTGTGATAAATCATTTGTGCGCAGATGCAACATTATTATATGGTGTATTTGGAACCCTTTTCTTCAGTCAGATAATAACAAGAAAACTGAATGTTAATATCAACNTCTGGCATGGGATCATAACAGACGGTTGGTTGTACATGAAGATTTGTTTCCCATTTTGTTGGTTATGAGTCATCTGTTAAATTAACCCATCAAAGAATTGGGATAGTTATTTTAGAACTGAAGCATCGGTAGTAGGGGTTTATTCATCCCTAATCCATACTACTGTGTAAGCTTAAAAAGGAAAAAGGTTATGCATATCTATCCATCTATACACACTTACATGGGTATTTACAGCCAAAATCAAACCAGCCACTCAGTACTATAATTTATGTCTCCTATTCTGTGGGAGTTTGTTACTTAGAAAAGGTGCAAAATTCTGTTCTTAGAAGAAAGCAGTTATACTTAATTTGATTTAGGATTTGTTAATTTTGCAAAGCATTACAACTGGTATTCAGTCAGTAATGTTTAACCGTTCAATCTGAGTGAGACCAAAAGTTAGGATGAAAGGAGAAAAAGAGAAGCCATAAAAATACTACAGTAACATTTGCATTTCTTACCAATTGAATTCTGTTAGTGTTAGATGTTTCTAACAGGTCACACTGAGTAACCATCACAAACAATATCCCCATGAGACTGAAATTTGTACTAATTTGAGGACCAGCCTTAAAAATGTGATTCTCTTCTAGTAGTGGAAGAACAGAAATCTGCTCATAGTTTTAACAGCTTTCAGCTATTCAGCTGCCTTTGTGCCAGATATTTAAAGTCCCTAAAGATGTATAAAATACATATGGGATTTACAGAAGTGACTAAGTGAAATTCAGTGGGAAGTAGACACTTCTGCCTAAATTGCCTTTAAATAATTCTGTTAAACATCTGACTGTACCACCAAAGTACCTAAATAGATCTTCCCTTAGCAAACCCATCTCTTTCAGCAATGCTGGACAATGTATCCAGTTGGTACAGATCCGTCTACATAGCTATCACACCAGCTTTGAGAGGTTAAGGAGCACTGGTTCACTCAGAAACAATACTTGATATAATTAAACATTGCAGAATGCCTTGCAAACTGGAAGTTACAGTCCATTGAAGTCTTCCGAATTCAAAACCAAAATGTTTTCAAATTTGGAATATATAGACTGCTTTGTATGAAATGAGATCTTTGTTTAGTTTTACTACTTTAACAATATTTTTAACAATTATTTGATTGCATTCATTTTCAATACAATCCCTTCTTCATGCTTGTACTACAGTAAATTATGTCAATGGAAGGACAAGCCATAAAAAAGGAAGAGGCATAATTATTGTAACATATATAGCTGAGAGGATAAATGTTTTTCTGCATTTCTTAATTCAGGTTCAATCTAAAATCTGATTAAAAAGTTATTTTATTATTACTGGACTTTGGGTTTTGATGTCTTAAGGCATCTCTTTCCTGTGAGCTCTGACTGGCTGAGATAGGTGCAATGAGAATGGCTTCTGCATTCCTTCCTCCCTGCTGCAAGGGTTAGACATCTATCACTTACCTCTTCACTTGTTGCTTCCAAGTCTTCTCCAGATCAGAAGATGATACTGTAAAATGGGCAGTAAGGGTACATGTCCTATTAGACAGATTTGATGCAACAGAAGGGACTTGGTTCTCCCCATTAGCTGTACCCTCCATCTTGTTCTGTTACTCTGCAGTGGCAACTTCATTGGGAATTTCTGTCTCCAGCCACCAAACTTTGATTGGGTGCTTGAGATCCAAAGTTTGGACAAATGCTGCTAAACCAGCAGCAGCCTGGACATGGTCACACATGAAACTGATGCTTCACACTAAGATGGTGTAAAAAAGAATCAAGCATATTATGCAGAAGAAGGACCGCTTTGCAAGGTGTGCAGCTTTGAGAAGAAAAGGTTTAGGGGACCTTGTCACCACATAGCAGCTCCAATCTGGTATTGTATGAATCTATGAAGATAGGGGAATAATCACAACTCAGAAGCTCACCAATTTTCGAAGTCACCTGACAATCAAGTTGTTGTAAAAGGGGTCAGATTTGCTTTAGAATGATGATATCAAGAGCAAAAAAAGAAGCAGAAAACTATCTGAAACTCAGAAAGCTGGATTTTTAAATTATCTTTTTTTACATTGTAAAAAAAAAAAAACAACTTTGGGTTTTCTAAAAGCAGATTCTAAACCCCATACCCTTTAGGCACCTGGGTTACCCTCACAAGGATTGCTTATTCTCACTTGGAGAAAGGGAGAGAAGAAATTTCTAATGCTTTCTGGAACTCCAGAAGTGTAAACTATTCAAGGTTCTGTTCTGGTCCTATACATTCATCTGAAAAGCCTGACTTATTCCACTCAGCTTCCTTAACAGCAGATACTTCTGGCAACGTCAAAACAAATTTGTGCTCCTAAATAAGTTGCTATCTGTCACAGAATAGTTTAGGCTGGAAAGGATCTCAGAGGAAAAGATGGCTATATGGATCTAAGGAAATGTTGGCAGGTTTTGTGCACTACCTAAATTAAGTTATAAAATAATCCAACCCCAAACCTTCAGAGAAGTGGTGATTCTCTTATAGTTTATGAAAACAAATCTGATTAAATTTTGCTTTCATAAGTGAATCTCTACTGTCAAAACTTTACTGCGACCAAGAAAAAGATACATATTGTGAAAAAAGGAGTAAAAGTTCTTAAACCAAGCTATTATGCACTAAAGCATTGGAGAAGTCACCACATACTCTCATCCCATGACCCTACCTACTGGTGTAGGTAAACTGTCATTGACCTCAAATACTGTCACAGTGACGTAATAGCAGCAAGGCTTTAGTAAATCACTGTGTGATGCTCATCTTGAGCCCGTTAAGGAGCTGTGCACATAATGGGCTTCATTCTGCTCACACCAGGAAGAAACATGACACTTGGAAGCAGACACTTTAGAGCTACTACAGACTGAGGAAGGGAGGGATCACAGTGAATCAACAATTCAGTTGCTTGCTACAAAAATTGGGATTTTAGTTCTGCAACCTTGGAACCTTTTGTTTTACATTCAAAGTTCACAGGTTCACAGTTTCACAGGTTTGAGGGTTGGAAGAGACTTCAGGGGTCATCTGGTCCAATCTCTTAAAGCAGGATACAGTTTAAATGAGCTGGCCCAAAACCCTATCTAGATGAGCCATTGTTGAAAGTTGAGCAATACCCCACTTCTCTTGGAAGATCATTCCACTGTCTAACAGTTCTCATAATGAAAAGCATTATTCTCGAATCCAGTCAGAATCTCTCCTGGAGCAACTTGTAACCATTCCTCCTTGTTCTTTCTACCGGACTCCTTGTGAAAAGGAGTCTCCATCCTCTTGGTAGCTATCCTTGATGGAGTGGAACATCGCAATAAGATTCTCCCTAAGCCTTCTCCTCTCAAGGCTGAACAGCCCTTGTTCATATGGGAGGTCTCCCAGTCCCCTGATCATCCTGGTCACCTTTCTCTGGACTGTTTCCAGTCTATCAGCATCTTCTTCGTATAGTGGGGGCCAAAAAAGAATGTAGTACTCAAGGTGTGGTCTGACTAGTGCTAAGCAGAGTGGCACAATAAACTACAATAACAGAATAACAAAGTGTACCAAGCATATGTAATTAACATCTGTGTATTATTAAAGTAAGAAAACAGAGCAGTAGAGGAAGCATTTCCTCCCTTGTTTCTAAGAAACAAATTTAGAAAGTTTGTAATTCTCAGAAGAATCAAAAGGGAACCTTGAAAAAAACCTTTAAAGATGATAGAGTTGAGAATTACAGTTTCATTACTGTAAAGATAGTTTTTCCTCGAGTTATGATTTATGGAACTTCTTTTATGTTACCAGATGTATAGGAGTTTAATTTGGGATAAAAATAGTAATAATTTTTTTTTTTCTCTTCGGCCAAAGTTTTGGGTAGCACTCAGTGTAATTAACTAGCTTCTAAAGGATGGATGATATCTAATATTAATTTCCACATCCAGATACCATTAAACATTAAAAAAACATATTAATTAAAAAAGTTTTGAAAATGGAAGACACTCAAAATATTGATATAAGTCTTCATGATACCTGAAAAAACAACAGCGTTCTAGATTTAAGAATAAAAGTCTTATGCTTGGGACAGCATATCTTGCGTATAAAATATTCTAATAAGGTTTAGTTCCATTAATGTACGAACATTATGTATGCAGTTTGGAGGGCAAATCCATGTATTATCAAACCCGCATATCTATTACCTTGATAAATAAGATTATGTGCAATACTTACTTCGATTTCAGTTAACTAGGCTGTAATTTGGAGGCTGGAGATTACAAAGCTATTTTACTTTGTCTGGGAACAAAGCAGAAGTCTTTAAGCTTGTTTGCAGTAAAAGGAAATGGGAATTTGGGGAGCTGACCTCCACAAAGGGAAACATTTTACTTGGTTTCAAAGCAGAACATAAACTACTGAAATTTCTAGCAACCTTATTTTCTAGAATATTATTTGTATTACTGTGCAAATAAGTTTGCAAATGAGTTCCTTCACTACACTCTGTTGGAGATGAGAACATGGGAAAGACAGACAATTTTCTATATGCATAAGCAAGTAATATTTTTCCAGTAATTAATTTTTAGGATGCATTATGGAAATGCTTATTTTATTTGGAGGATAAATTGTTAGCCAGAAAAGAAAAAAATAAAAGAAAGAATCTGTTCTACCGCATATCAGTATTTCCTCTCTCCCTCCTTCTTTGTCTCCGCCTCTCCTGAAGAATTTGGGATTGAACTCTCTATATAACAAAGGAATTACTCAAGAAATATAAGAATTTTATGACCTAATAATCTGAATAACTAGAACGATTAGGAAAAAAACCGCCACAGCAAACATCATCCTTTAACCCCTAATTCTTTTTGTAGAGTTATACTGAAAAAAGGTCGAGTAGTTCTAAAAAGGATTCCACACCTAACTTAACTCACTCTCAGGTGTATTTCTACTGCTGATTTTACTGAAGTGCACTCAAGCTCTATGTTCAATATTTCATTAAACAGGATGATTTATTTGTTCTGTGATCCCAGACAATATTTAAAAACCTCTTTGTAAATATTACAGAATCACAGAATAATCATGGTTTGAAAGGATCTCCTAGATCACCAAGTACAACCATACCCACAACCACAAAAACCCCTAAATACCTGAGAGATTGAAAACCACAAACTAACCCCCTCCATGACTGCCACTATAACATGTATTGAAGCACCAAGTCTACATGCTTCTTAAACACCTCCAGGGATGGTGGCTCTACCACCCCCCTGGGAAGTCTATTCCAGTGCCTTTCCACTCCTTCTGTACAGAGTTTCTTCCTAATATTTAATCTAAACCTCCCGTGTCTCAACCATTGCCACTGGTTCTGTCATTAGTCACCAAGGAGAAGAGGCCAACACCCACCTTGCAACAACCTCCACTCAGGTGAATGTCCTAAGTAACAAACATTCTCATTCAAACATTATAAGAAAATTAAGTATTGAAGACGGAACAGGTCTTAAGGCCAGGGACCCTACAATGCTAAAGACAGTGACTGAAAAGTCCATGATGGCACCATAC
>VZRI01006817.1:0-33187 GCA_013397515.1 Upupa epops
AATAGCACCTTTATGATGGCATATATTTCGTCCCCGTCTGACTACACCGCCGATCCTAACCGGGCGCTTCCTTGGACTACCCTCCGAGGGATCCCGTGCACACCGTTTTCCTGCTCGCTGGGGATAATGGCCACCTCCCCCCAGCCCCAGGCTTCCCCCACTCTGCAGCTCCCAAGGACACCGCTCCCGCAGGGAGATCCCGCGCTGCCCGCTGACAGCTCACTCACCCCCAAAGGATCACGTCGGGGTCACCAAAATGTTGCANACGTCGGGGTCACCAAAATGTTGCAGTGAACATTACATGATCTGTTCGTTTTCCTTTGGGGGACCTTGAGCTTGACCATTTCACCGAGGTGCACATCAATGTGATGACAGCAAAATGGCCTTTATTATCACGTGGCGTACACTTACATACCCCTGCCCTTCGTGTACGCCCTTTTTCCCACAGATGTAGCAGAATATAGAACCTATCGCATCAGATCCCGCAAGCCCGCATGCACACAATACAACAGGAAGACTTCTTCATTGAAAGGATCATCAGGCCTTGCAACATGCTGCCCTGGAATGGGGTTGAATTGCCATCCCTGAACATGTTTAAGCTTCATGTAGATCTGGAGCTTAAGGCTAACGCTTAGTGGTGGGCTTGGGACAGTTGGGTTAATGGTTGGAACCTAATGCTCTTGAAGGTCTTTTGCAACTTAAGCAAGTATATGAAACAGTGTAATGAGATCTCAAAATGACAAGTGGTTCAGAGAAGAGATAATAAATGAAGCTCAGTGTTGAAAAGTACAAAGCACTTTACACTGGAGGGACCAGTTGAGGACTGTATGTGTAACATGAAGGGCACTGAACTAGCAGTTATCCAACTCTTCTGAGCTGTGTGGTATAATTCTGTGACAACACCAGTTGGGTGCTCAGGGTCTACATCATGACTGTTCAATACAATGCTACCACTGCTTCCCTCTCAGAACGATAGATGAGGAGTCAAGGGAGGCCTATTGAATTACTGAAGCTGTTTCATACAAGGGTTGACAAAGTAGACAAGAGGTCCTCAACTTGGAGGAGAGATAACTGAAGTGGTGTGAAATAGGGAATCTGTAATACAATAAGCAGAAAACAGACAGCGAGTATGGAAGGATTAGTAAATGTCTGTCCCACTGGGGAGAATATTTGGAAGTGGATTTTAAACCAAAAAGAAATAGTCTTTTTCTCCCCAGTCCCATAATTAAACCGTGTGACTTGCTGCTAAAAAATTATTGTGGATGCCAAACATTTAGCTGGATTTAAAGCTGTATTATAAAGTCAATTTTATGAAAGAAAGTCCTGGAAGAGGCTGTAAAATGTAAAGACACAACATCTGGATCAGGTCATTGGAAGGGTTTACTAGAGAAAAGATAAAATAGAATTGCTGTGGTTTTTAATTCTTCTAATGGCCATCATTGTATGGGTCTTTGGTCCAAACAAGGACAGCAGGATCCTGCCATCAGTAAAACACCAATAAACATAATGGCAGTGTCTGGAAACAAACAAACTGTACTGTTGCATATAGATTAACATAGGAATTACATGTCTTCTATAGCCATTCACAGAACTGGAATGCGTTGCTGAAAGGCTGACAAGAGGAGCAGTGCTCTTCTGAATTACCTCAACTCTTCTATGGACATATTTCTTCTTAAATTTTAAGATGTTTAAGATTATTACGTTCATTTTCTCTGAAGACCAGTGGCTTGTGAACCTCATTGCAGTTAGCTTCCTCTGGAGACCTTTGAAGGCCTTCTATATAGAATTCAATGTTTCATCTAGTCAGTTGGAATTTGTAGCTATGGAAAGCAGTCTGCACAATATAGCTAACCAGCTCCTCAAGCTCCTCAAGTTCCTCAACTTCTATTTTAGGGCCATGGTGCTCTAGCAGAGATAATTCTGTGCCATAAAGTACCTCCTAGTATTGCTAAAATCCTCCAGTGTGCTTACTGCCATTGTTTACATGCTTGCCTTTCACAAACACTCCAGCAGATTGTGATGCTCTGGTTACTAGGAGAGAGATACTGATTTCACTGGAAGGCAATGAGGTATGCAAAAGTGATGTGTTTCTATGGTCCCTGTTAGTGAGCAGATGGGCTGCTGCTTCTCATACTAATTGGGCTACTTCAGTCAAATGTGATTTCATTCTCAAGTATTAATCCACCGACTTTGAAGCTGGAATTCACAAAAATGGTTTACCATGAGCAAGTGGTCTAGGCAAGAACAGCTATTGAGGTGCTGATGTATTTTTGTTTAGTACAAAAATTCTTGTTTGGACATCCAGTAACCTCATAGCTTCTAGCTGGAATCCAACTCATCCTAATCACCTTGCAAGTGCCCTAGACAGATGGAGATGTTTTGGACATGCTTTTGAAGCACTTCTCCCTGTCTAACTACTGTCATTTATACTGTCTCAATCTTATGCGGTAGCTGGGCTCCTGTCAGTGCAGCCAACTGGAGAAGACTTGGGAAAGCAGAGATAGAATGTGGTCTGTAACAGAGAGTGAACACCTATGTTTTGTGCAAATATTTTCTCTTTGCCTGGATATCTGCTAACATGCCCCTCCCACTGCCTAAGAAAACAAATATTATAATTTTGTACCAAAATTTCTAAATGACAAATGGTTAAGCAGTTGTCCAGATATTGCTGCACATTAAAGACTAGACTCCGTTGTGTCTTGGAAGGATTATGAAGAATTCTCTTGTACAGTATACAGTAAAATCTCAACTCTAATGAAAGAAGAACTGAACTGAGAGCTTTAAAACACACAATCTTCAGAGCCTTCCGTATCAGATGTAGTGTCATTGTTTTGTCCCTGCCATCAGTCTATTAAACTCCAGAAATAATCCCAAGTAGTTTGGTAGTTGTTGTAAATCTACTATTTGCACAAAAAAATATTAACCAACCAGTCAAACCTTTTTTTTTTCAGGATCAAGGAGCCTCTGAAGTGGAATTTAAGGGCAATAAGAGATGGATGAAGATTATCTTTTCCTGCTCTCTTTAGAGAAGCGAGCTTGCATGAAAACATCCTCCAGGGAAGTAGAATGAAGAATGAACTCAGTTTCTTGATTTCCACACCCCAGCTACTGCCTGGGGCATTGTGTATGTACTTCTTGTGGGTTTTGCACAAACACTGAAGTCTTAATGGAAAAAGAGAATCACACTGTTGTGTTATACAGGACAAATAGGGAAGTGGGAAAGTGCCCTGTTCACATGCAAATACTAATACAGTGTAGGAGTCCACTAGCAGAATGGGAATGGTGCCTACCTTGGGATAAACAGCTCTTTCACACAAGTCATCACACATAAGGCATCACAAAAATGAAAAATGGAGAAGTGCTGATGCAAAGGCTTGACTAGTGCTGCTTTCATCAGGCAACCTACTCAGATGTTTACAGTTCAGAGACTGCTAAATTTGTATGTATGTGTCTTCATTTTTCTGTCTTCTAGACTGGGACTTTTTTAAAAAGAAACTGTTTACCTTTTATAGGACAGGAAAAAAGCTTTAGCATTTGGTCTACCTCACATGCTATGCTGCAGTTATACTGAATTCTAGTGCAGAAATCAAATCATCAGCCTGCACTTAAAATTCTTGCTCTACCTTGTGTATTGAGTATGATTATTATGATCTACTTCCCTCTCTCACATGGCAGAAGCTTTTTACAGTTCATTTCACTACAGTATCCTGGAGAAAGGTGACTCCCTGACCTTACTTAAACTATGTTGCTCAGTAATACTCAGCTCTGTTAGATGAAGTGAGCAACAAGCTGCATACACAGTCCACACCCATGTGGAAGACTAGATCGTGCTATATCCCTGCACAGTCCTGGCAACTTCAGCTGATAAATGTGCAATGAGAGGACCATTTCAGGAACCTTTATTTTATACATTTCCGGAAGATACTGCAACCATAAAAATCAGATGGGGAATCTTAACAGAGCTGCCCATGATATGAATAACTTTGGACAGCCCCCTACTGTCCAGCCTCTGACAATGTGATACCAAAGGACACTGTGCAAACACAGAACTGCCAGGATTGAGCGCTAGAGTTGCAATAGATCATTTGACAAGAAATGTGTTTTTGTCATTCACCAATCATTGAGTTCCATTCATATAAATCTGAGATCACACTTCTCATTAGAGATGAAGGAATGGAGCATTGAATAAAATGTTTCTCTTGGAGAAATTGGTTAATGAACTTGTAGATTGCAGGAATACAATGAACTTTGACTTGACCTGAAAGAATTTCTTTTTTTGATCACAGGAGGCTGGATACTGAATGGCACAGAGTGATTTTTGTTCAGACACATAGATAGTGATGAACACAAACTATGAATGTTGCCTCAGTTACACCAGGATCTAATTTTTCTGTGCTGCCAACACTCCAAATGCATTTAGGAACTATTTACTTATTTATTTTTCTTCAGACTCAGGAGACAGTATCTATGCTGTGTCTCTTTGCCTTTTCCCCCTTACCCCTCTTTTATATATTGTAATCTTTACTACTATTTGAATTGGGCTTTTTCTTCCCAGACAGAAGAATGAGAGTTTTGATCCAGACAGGAGATTTTTTGAGTTTCTGAAGACAGTTAGTTGAAGCAAAATACATCTTTATCTCTACAGCATAACCATGTCTTCAAAAGCTCCCAATTAATATTCTCTCCAGTGTATGTAAGATGGATATGTGGTAAACTGCCCTGATAGATTTGAGTGCTACGCTGAGCACTTTTTCAGGGTTAATTCATGCCAATGCTTGCAATGAAATGATTGAGAGACTAGATTTTGGGTCTGATTTGTAAAATAGGCCTGTTTTTTTGGAACATTCACTGTGTGTGCATGACTTTGTTTCAAGGAAGCTAAGTGAGATAGATTGATAGAGCCAGATGAGTCCCTTAGCTGAAGTGTATAATGTTGATTTTTTCTGTTTACTTGAAAATAAAATACTCTTAATTATCATGTTTTCTTTTTAATGAGGGTAATGCAAGCAAAGTAGTTTATATATACGTTGTTATCAAAGCATCTGCTCAGAAAGCTCTGATGTGTAATGGCAGGAGAAGGCAGAATGGCAAACAAAGCTGTTAGTCTTTAAGTAGTATGGAAATTATTGTAAGGTGAAAGAAGTTGTAAAGGGTGTTGGGAATCAGCGAATTGCAGTAGCAGTGTGAAATACAGAAAATTGGATTTTCAGAAGACAAAATGCTAAGAAGATAGGAGCCCTAAACATCTGAGCAATATTCTTCAAGAAGAGATGCATCCTATCAGAGTGGAATGTTGTATTATGCGCATGCGGGCTTGCGGGATGTGACGGGACTGTTTAACTCTCTACTTCACCAGTTGCGATGCTACTTTCCTTAACTCTGAAGTGTCTTACACTATTGACAGTATTATGTTTTAGGATTGTGCAATTGTTTAGGTGTGTAGGCCAGCTAGAATCCCCTGACTGCTTCGATCAGTGTATGGAATATAAGTTTAGGATAGATTGTAAGGTAAAGATCAGAAGTGAACATTGGGGGGCTTAAGTGAGGTGAGAAGACAACGAAGCCAAAGAAGCAATTCCCCCAAGGGGGGGATTGTGAGCAGGGATCGGGTATCAGGGATTAATTTTCGTGCTGTAACAGGGCAAGGCTTTCTTGAGCATGGGTGGGGGGAGATGTTGTATTATGCGCATGCAGGCTTGCGGGATGTGACGCGATAGGCCCTCTGTTCTGCTACATCAGTAAAAAAGGGGCGTACACGAAGGGCATGGGGTATATAAGTGTATGCCACGTGATAATAAACGCCATTTGCTGTTCATCATATTGGTGTGCACTTCAGTGAGTGGTCAAGCTACAGTCCCCCAGAGGAAAACGAACAGATCATGTAATGTTCACTGCAACAGGGGAAGCAGTATGGAATTTAGTTAATGGGGGAAAGGCAGCTATGCTGGCATGGAATGAAGAACCATGGTCTGGTTCACACCCAGTGCAACTTACAGTAAACTACAGTTACTGGGACAAATCAGTTGGGTTAGAGATTTAATTGCGATCAATAGGATATGACTGCTTCCAATTAAATTGCACAGATTTCAATCTTTTCTTTATATATTTTTCTCCAATAAATAGTGTGTAGTTAGACTACAGCCTTGAAAATGACAATCAGGAATACACACCGGAATACTGATGCTCTTATTTTGTTTTGTTTCTCAAATAAATTTTGGAGGAAAATGCAGCAAATTAAAAATGTAAAGTGATTACTATATTAACAGAAGGGTCACAACCACCCCAAAACCTGAAGCTAGATACTTATTAAAGGTGAATGTAATGGAGCTGGGTCTGAAGCACTGAAAACAATCACATAAGCTGAGTTGTAAATCTTAAGGCTGGTCTAGGGTGACAGTTTAGTCAATAGCAGGAGAAAAATCAAGAAGAAATTTCTGTGAAAGTCATAGTGAATCAAAATAATAATGCACATTTTTCTACCAATAAATATTTCCAAATTGTACTACCATTAAATAATGCAGAAGGTTGCACTGAACTCCAATGTATGGTAAGAAATAAAGAACATGCCATATTTCTAGAGACTCTCTTGCTATGAGTGGGCTCTCACTAGGCTGAAGGGAGGAGAGCCTCTGACAAAGGAATTATGTGTAATTTAAAGTAAGTCAGAGGGACTGAGTGCTTTCTATTTTTTAAAAATAAAATAAAAGTAGAGCAGCCCTTGGAAAACTAACTGGATTTGAGACTGAAATTGAGGCAACTGGAGTCTTTAAGAGAATAAATAGGCAAACAACACATTATGTCTTTCTGAAGGAAAAATCAACATTTTTTTTGTACAATGTTTAAGGAAATACACTGCTAAAGAGAAGCCATTGTTCAAAGATAGTCAGGGTGTGTTCACAAAGTAGGGGTTTCCCAGATACAGGCAGAAGGTTCATTCATTCTCAAACTTGAAAAATAAACCAGGGTAAAATCATAGTGATTCTGGCTCTAAGGTCTGACCAACTTTCTGATGCTGCTAGTTGACTTCATTATGAGAGCAGGGACTAAGGCATGACCCAAGTTCTTAGCAAAGGGACTGAGTGCAGTATGCTGGGGTTTGTGGTAAATTTGTACTTTAGACAAATTTATTTTTATAGTCTCCATATGTGAGAGCTGTTCCTAATTGCCGCCTGTGGGATGGAAGGTAGTTCAGGCAAAAATGTGCTCTGTTGTAAATATTTTAAAATATGGCCAGTATAAAAAGTCTGAGGAACTTTATGCAAATATTCCATCCACAGTGGAAAGGCCAGATTCTAATATCACACATGATGCACAGTAACAGATTTGTCTTAGGTACACTGGGGTGCCCATGCTATGCCTGAAGATTACAATCTGTCCCAAGAATGGATTATAGAGATTCGAAAGAGCCAATGATGAGGAAAATAAAATTTTACTGAGCTTTTTTCCCTCTTCGTCTCTACCACATGAGATTTGGCTTTCAGTGTAGTCCTTCACATTTATAATTTATGAGGAAAATTTGCATTAAGAATAATGGTAGAATGTAAAAAAATAATTGTTTTCCTCAGAAAATTCACATCATCAAATGAGGACAAAAAAGCAATCTTTACACACTGAGTTACTCTGAGCAACTATCAAATTTTGGCTATGTGAAGTGTTACTTGAAGCAAACAGCAGCAGCTTCTTTACTGGGGGCATTCCCCTGAGGTGGAGTTATCAGGTGTTCATAGCAGTATAGTTCTGGTGTTGTGGAGGTTTTCTGCACTTTAATTTACTGGGCAAATCCCATAATCAGCAGCACTATCCTCATGTATTTGAGTTTGAGCTTTATTCTCTTTATTTTCCCCTGTATAAGATACAGCCTTTTGTTCTTGTCTCTTGGGGAAGAGGTACATGAGATTTGGATATGAGCCATAATTATTCTGGGAAAATCAACCTGCAGCATTGATTTATATGCAAAATGTTGCCCTGCAGCAGCTTGATAGTGACAGAAGGCTAGGAAAGCAAAGGGTACAGGGCTTAGTTCCTTCTTAAATGATGTATTTATGGCCTTTGTCTCTTGTCTTTAATTCATAGTGACCCAGGCTTAAGCAAGAGAAGTTGGGGTGGTTGTCCCATTTCCAGAATAACTGAGCACCAGCCAGGTAAGAAAGGCTGTTTGGATGGAGAAAACCAGAAATGGTCACTTTAAGTTTTTTTCTACATTGTTTTTTCTCAATTGTTTCTGAAAGCAATATCCTCATGTTAGTGATGCTTCTGAGATCAGCTGAGAGAAAATATAAATCTTTATAACTTAGATGTGAAGCAGTAAACTTCCAGTGATAAGATGTTTTTATCTTTTGGAAAATGTGAAAAATTTGCCCCTGTGTAGGGACAGAGAATTTTGTAGGAGATACTCATTAAAACGGACTGTGAATATTCAATAAACATCTGACAGAATGTTCACACAGTTTGAGGATGTTATCTTTAATCAAGGTTTTGCTTATCATACATTGCTTTAACTAGCCACTTATCTTCAAATATTCTGCAAATGGCATAACTTTGTTCATCTTGTATAAGCTGTGTAAATGCTAGCTAGATGCTCTTTAATGAGCTACTTATTAGGCATGAATATCGAGGTAATTCGTTTGACAAAAAAGGTATGAATATAAACCTTCTACATCTCTTTATATAATAACACACATCCTAAAATACGTTTTTCTTTTAAAACCATAGTAGTTTTTGTCAGAAATACCATAGTATGTGCCTGAAGTTGCAGATTTTTAAGCTGATGTGTCAACAAGCACTGCATCACCAAAAATGATGTTTCACATCACACTGCCTCCCTTCCAGTTGTGTTCTGGTTTCACACAGGGACAAGAAGAACCTGAGAATGTCTTACACAAGTATATAATTAATATGCTGGCCTGTAACAAATACTGAGGACACTAAGGGGTCAGTCAGTCTATACCGATACTATCTTTTCATTATTTTGCAGTTTCAAATTAGCTGAAAGGTTATTGGTGTCAAGTCTCTAGTCTGAAATGTTTTGTTATCCAAGCAATTTTAGGAAATGTTTGGAATTTTGTGGTATTGTTGCTGATGCAGCAAAGAATTACAAATCTTGCTTGTATGATATTGCGAACAATAATTAGACTTTCATGGTGAACATGAGACTCCTTGTACCTTCTTTGGTTTTTTTGTGGCTCCTCCGATCCATACATCCTCTGCTGTCACACAAATCTGTGTGCATGAGATGAATAAATTCCTTCCTTTTAAAAGAAAATTAGAACATGACATTGGAAGGTAATGTATCATTGATTACAGTCCCCTGTTTCATCAGAATAACATCATGTCATACCTTTGGAACTTACTCTAAACAACTGTAAATAAAAGAAAACTTCTTGTTCCACCACCTCACTTAAAAACCTGTCCCAGGAATGTAAAGGTGTATTAGCAAAAAACATTTTTTCATATATACATCTAAAAGTCCATGTGATCAATTCACATGCATTCACTCTGGAATTATTTGCACATTAATGCTTGAGTTTATTTACAGAATCACCAAGTCACAGAATGTCAGGGATTGGAAGGGACCTGAAAAGATCATCTGGTCAAAATCCCCCACCAGAGCATAATCACCTAGACCAAGTCGCACAGGAACATATCCAGGTCTTGAATGTCTCCAGAGAAGAAGACTCCATAACCTCCCTGGGCAGCCTGTTCAAGTGCTCTGTCACCCACACATGAAGAAGTTCCTTCTGATATTTATATGGAACCTCCTATGTTCCAGCTTGCACCCATTGCCTCTTGTTCTATCATTGGATGACACTGAGAAGAAGTTGGCTCCTTCCTCCTGACACCTGCCTCTTACATATTTATAAACTTTAATGAGATCAGGCTTCCATCTCCTTTTGTCCAAACTAAAGAGACCCAGCTCCCTCAGCCTTTCCTCATACGGGAGATGTTCCACTTCCTTCATCATCTTTGTGCTACTGCCCTGGACTATCTCAAGCTGTTCTGTGTCCTTCTGGAACTGAGGGGTCCAGAACAGGACACAATATTCCAGACGCAGTCTTGCCAGGGCAGAGTAGAGGGCAAGGAGAATCTCTCTCAATCTACTAAGCGCAAACATTCTAATCCATCCCAGAATGCCATTGGCCTTCTTGGCCACAAGGGCACATTGCTGGCCCACGACCATCCTGTGGCCACCAGGACCCCCAGCTCCCTTTCTCCTATGCTGCTTTCCAGCAGGTCAGTCCCCAACCCATACTGGTACCTGGGGTTGTTCTTGCCCAGATGCAAGACTCTATACTGCCATTGTTGAATTTCATTAAATTTCCCTGCACAATTCTCCAGGCTCTCTGGGTCCCTCTGGTGTTTCAGCCATTGCTCCCAGCTTTGTGTCATCAGCAAACTTGCTGACTCTAATCCCCCATCCAGGTTCGTTGATGAATATACTGAATAGTACTGGTCCCAGTACCGATCTTTCAGGATCTCCACTAGATACAGGCCTCCATATTGAACATAAGGCTTTGACAGCTCAGAATGCAAGCAGAGAATGGAGCAATTCCTTACATTTTAATTTCCAGTTTTATTCCTTGCATTACCTCTAGACTGTTTTTGTATATGTAAAGCCCTATCTTCTCCTGAATCCAGAGACCAGAAAGCTGCATGTTCATGCAGAATGTAGTTGACAATCTCAACTTTGGTCTTCCCAAATGCTGGTTTTATATAACCACTTTTTTAATTTTTTAACCCTTAATCTAAGATTGACTTGACTTTGATAATGCTCTATTCATGTATCTTTATTGCTGTGTATGTTTTAGTCAAATATTAGGGTTGACTTCTAGAGAAAAACTGATCTTCTATATTTAGTAAAAAGCTATAAAACCTGTAAAAACCTGAGTATTCAACAGAAATTCTACATAGATCATGCTTTGATTTTCAGGTTTTCATTAAATAAAA
Source organism: Upupa epops (assembly GCA_013397515.1). Classification (NCBI taxonomy): domain Eukaryota; kingdom Metazoa; phylum Chordata; class Aves; order Bucerotiformes; family Upupidae; genus Upupa; species Upupa epops. The sequence goes on from VZRI01006817.1 coordinate 10,945, forward strand.
CATCATATTTAGTAAATTTAATGTCTTATCAGTATTGTTCTCTTGCATAACAGATGTGCATGTGTCTTGAACGGGAAATATACAAACCCTTGGGAAAGTGGGGGTTTTTTTCAATTTTGCAATACAAGTGTATGGTATTTTACCTGTTCTCTACAGTTTTGTGTGTATTTCACTGATGTTGATGTGCACAGGCCATTGCCCAGCTCTGTGCAGAGCATGGCGGTTAGTAGCTGAAATTAGTGTGTAAAATAGTAGAAGAGGGTTGAGGTCTTCACATTAGATTGAATTGGATAGAACACCAAGTCTTCTCACTGTTAAGAACTTCACTGCACAATAGCTGAGTAGAATGAGAGGCAAATGAAACCTTGCTGGTTTTTTTATTTCTCTGAAAGATGTGGTAAATTGTTCAGATGTGATTTTTTTTGTCAGAGTTACTACCTTAAAATGTGACAAATGTCTGTGAAAGTGATTGCAAATCCATGCTGCAGAAGCTATTCTGGGACCCTGTTCCAGTATGCACCAATTTCTGCTTTTACATTGGAGCCACTTTACAGAAACCAAACTAAATCATAAGCTTCCTCTGAGGTGAGAACAGAATAAGTTTTCTTTTCACACTGTATTTGTGCCAAATGCTGCATAACTAACTTGTAGAAAATCCTGGGGAAGTTAAGAAGGAAAAGGTTGATGCTGGACAGTACATTTCTGATGTTTACCAGGGGTGGAAAACATTTATATAGGCAAACATTTGCACTGGATTTTTGTGTCCAACAGAGAAGCAAGCAACCATGCTTTATCTCTCCTGATATTCTGCTTGTTGCAGATATATGTGTCATTTAGTCACTGAATTGTTCTCTCACTTATTCACGAACAGGCACAACTTCACCTGAGTCAGAATTTCACCTTTATTTTCCTCTCTCTAATCTCACATTTTTACCCAGTCATCCAATTTTAAGCTCAGGCCAGAGCCTAACAGTAAAGACCCCTGCTTACCCCTATCATTGTCCCTTATGCTGAGAACTACAATGCCTATAAAGCTTCAAACAGTTTCTTATAGAGGTATGGAAAAATGTGATTGTAACTGCCACAGCTTTAAAGGTAAGGCCTTCCACTTGCTGCTAAAGATAGAAACTGCTTTTCTTTGAAGGTGATACTGCAACAGGAGTCTCCTGCCAATTTTCAAACGCTTTGCCTTCAGCATTTCTCTGATTTCCCATGCCTTCCAGCCCTGCTATGTTGAAAAAAATAGCTGATATCTAGTTTTGCCTATGTGAGACTAGAGCCACAATTCCTCTTAGGACTAACTCCAGCTGAAAACAACCGAACTTCCTCTGGCAGGAGATTCCTAGAAGCAGCAACTAAACAATCCTCCTGATGCTGGCTTTGCAATAGGCACAATATTTTAAGTCAGAATAACAACTGCAGTAGTTGATTGGGAAATGAGGACTGGTGCAGCCACTACTTGACTCACCCCTTCTGATCAGCAGCAGCAGGATCTTTTCCAGGGCTGAGTCCTACTTCTGCTCTTTCTGCTCCTCTCTCTGGCCTTGATTTGCCTCTTCAGAACAGCAGAGCCTGGTTTTCTCTACACCAGGGGGAAGCATCCAGCTGCCTCTCCCTTCTCTCTGCCTCTGGGAATCTTCAGTGGCAGCCAGGAGCACTGAAACCTGAGTATGTGATGCTGGAGCTGAGGAGTCTCCTGATGTGAGGAAACATTCCCCACTGGTTCCTGAAGCTTGATGCTGAAATGTGTTCATGGCAGATGGAATCTTTGGGAAGTTTATATCTAAACTTCTACCAATAAAGCCCTTTCAGTTTAGTTGAAAACATCCCTCAGATTTAAGTAACCTGAGTATGTGGCCTGCCATGTTAAAATTATTTTTTTTTAACTTGCAATGACTTTTGTCACACAATTACAGCATTTTGTTCATTTTTAACATGAAAAACATAGCAAGTTCTGCCTGACCAATTTGGTGGCCTTTTGTGATGGGGTCACAACATCAGTGGACAAAGGCAGAGCAACAAACGTCATCTACCTGGACCTGTGCAAAGCATTTGACACTGTCCCGGGTGACATTCTGATCTCTAAACTGGAATGGTATGGATTCGATGTCTGGTTGGTCGCACCCAAAGAGTCGTGATCAATGGCTGTGTCCAGATGGAGATGTGTGACGAGTGGGGTTCTTCAAGGGACAGTATTCAGACCAGTGCTATTTAACATCTTTGTCAGCAACATAGACAGTGAAATTCAATGCACTCTCAATCATTTGCTGATGACACAAAACTGTGCGGTGAAGTCAACACCCTGGAGGGAAGGGAGGTCATCCAGAGGGACCTTGACACACTCAAGGAGTGGGCTTGTAAAACTCCACCTGGAGTACTGTGCCCAGTTATGGAATCTCCAGCATAAGAAGAACATAGAGCTCCAGAGGAGAGCAACTAAAATGATCAGAAGGCTGGAACATATGCCCAACGAAGACAGGCTGAGCAAGTTGGGGTTGTTCAGCCTGGGGAAGAGAAAGCTCCAAGGTGATCTTAAAGCAGCTTTCCAATAACTGAAGGGGGCCTACAAGAAAGCTGAGGTATGGCTTTTTACACGGGTGCATAGCAAGAGGACAAGGGGAAAGGGTTACAGACTTGAAGAGGGGTGATTTAGGTTGGACATTAGGAAAAGAATTTTTGCTCTGAGTGTGGTGAGGTGCTGGAACAGGTTGCCCAAAAAATTTATGGCTGTCCCATCCTTGGAAGTGTTCAAAGCCAGGTTGGATGGGGCCCTGAGTAACCTGATCTAGTGGAGGTGTCCCTGCCTATGCAGGGGGTTGGAGCTAGATGATCTTTACCTTCCAACCCTGACCATTCTGTGATTCTAACATATTTTATCTTAATTTTATACTTAAAAATGACTACAACTTTAAAAACTCTTCCATTAAATTCAGGTGTGGAATATACATGTGCTAATAAATAGATAGACACAAGTTAATTGCAGGAAGTATCAGATCAGGATTATTTTGTCTATGGACAGAGAAAAGAAAATGTAGTAAAGTGAATCATAAAGACACTAAGTCATGGTCAGGAAAAAACCACTATTGAAATAAAGATCTTATGGATTAGCCAGAGACCAAAGTGCATACTCATATGTGTAGAAAAATTGTTTCAAGCTAATACAAATTTATTTAAAACATCTGCTCCTCTAATTAGCATACTGAGTATTTATAATCTTTAATAGTTCAAAATGCCAGGTTGTTTCATTACAATAGGCGGTATTGTGATGTGGAAAATTTCAACCAAGACTAAAAGGTGACTGTAGCTATCGATTTTAAATTAAAAATGTAATTTGTTGTGGTTTATTGTAACAATAGCAAATAGTAGTACTGGCAGGTCATATGTCAGGAACAACTTTTGCCAAAACATGAAGTACAAGTCTACAACAAAATTTTCATCCAAGATCAAAATTTATTTTCCTAATTGGAAATATCCAACAAGTATCAATTAGCCTTTTCAAATTCAATTTCAATGGGCTATGTTGAAAAGGTTTTGTTTCATCCTAATGATGAAATAATGCCTGTGAGATAGGAATTCCAGAGCTGAGTTTGTTGATCAGCAGAATCTTCTTACCATGAAACAATGCTATGGTAATCTCTGATTTCAGGTAAATACCTTCTCTTGGAGACTTACTATTATTAATGTAGCAAATTCACCTAACACTTGCAGCAGCCACAGAAAAAAAAGTATAACTGCCTTAGTTCCTCTATGCTATTTCCTAGCATATTTATATTACTCTTTATCCTAGACTCAGGCTTTTCAGTGTTTCAGCTGTTTACTGCTCTTAAATGTCTCCAAATACTGGACACTTCTGACCGAATCTGAAAGCAACTTTGAAAACAGATATGATATTTTGCCATTTAGGGCTATGCAGCATTTTCTTAATTAGGACAGTGAGGAGCAAAACAGAGGAAAATTATTCCAAATTGTTGTTCTGCCAACCAAGTTGAAGAGCTAAAATGATCTGTCAGCCTGTGATTCTCAGGTGTTACACTGATGCTACATAAACAAAATCATCTTTTTTGGGGGATATGGGTGACACTGGACATGGTCTTGAACTACTGCCTTTGCGGTAGGTAATAAAGATGGGTGGAAGGCTTTTCCGGGTTGGAAAAAAATTATTTAATTGCCTTTCTCCAAATTTACTGCTTTTAGAAGTGGTGGAGCCAGAAGATTGCTTTATTCTGATAGTATCAGTCTTTTTTAAAAAAAGCCTCTTTGAAGCATTAAAAAGTGGTCTTATGATTAATATATTGCTTTAGTTCTTGGACAGTGCAACTGGGAGTGGAGCACATTGCAAGGACTACCTCTTCATAACTTGCTCTCTGTGGCTTGCAGATAAATTCCATGACATGGGAAAGCAGAAAACTGAAGAGGGCAGTCTGCACTTACTTTGGTTTTTTCCCACTATGCAATTCATGTGAGCTGATGGAAGCCCTTCCTGTCCCCTTCCAACTGCTGATTTCCTACTCCCAAATGTTTCTCTGGAATGTGAGGCAGCACTGCAGCAGGAGTTGCTAAAAGCCAATAGCGAGAACCATAATTAACAGATAGGGATACAGGAGGAACCCTCTCCTCATGTAAAACTGTAAAATGTAAAAATGCAGTATTTGAGCTATAGTTTCTGTCAGCTTAGGTCCAGCACTGGCCTCCAGATTTTGCCCAGAAGTGGAACAAATGTTCTGTCTAGTTTAGGGGAGGAAGCCTACTCCTTCAGCAGCTCCCAGGCCCTTAAACAAAGTTTTAAGGGGATGAAGGCAGTGGTTCCAGCCCAAAAGAACTGTTAGCAGGAGGCTACATGCTTTGAGATATGAGCCATACCTTGAAGGGGTGCAACTTTGAGCAAGATGCAATACCTGAATTTGAGTGTAATTCTGGGAGGAGATTGAGATTCTTAAGTGGATGGTAGCCATTTACTGAATAAGTGCATGTAAGATATTTCAATATGCTGGAAATACATCAATATGCTGGGGAAATGAAGCTTTATACTGGCATAAGGTTTGGCTAAAATGCTTCCATTATAGGAAGTGAGAGTTAATCCATTACTAAACTGTGTTATTCATGTTTTCATTCATTGCATTTGTCTCTACATGCCCAAAATGTCACTATTGGCAAGTTTCAAATGAAGATGAAATATTCACACAATATCTCTATATGGCTGATACTCTAAAATACTCATCTGACTGCAAATTCAGGCAAGAGAATGATCAAAGGAATATGAATGCAGCAGTTCAGTGATGTTTGGGAAGTTTTAACTAAAAGTTGCCTTGGGAATTGATAATGCTACTTCCCCTTTGAGTACCAAAATGCCAGAGGAATCCTCTGAACATGCTTGTGATGGTGAAAGTGACACCACAGCCTGAGGTAGTTAGAGGAAGTGAGCTCCAAGGTTACTTGAATGGAAAGATTATATAATCTGTCCTGTGTGCTCCTGATTTGCCTCAGTGAGGTTAAAAGCACTAGACAGGAGGTGGCAGTGCTCTTGCAGTTCAGCAAGCAGTGCACAAGCCTGGGGTGTGTAGCAACGCAGGATATCCGTCAGTTGAGATAAGCAATCAAGCCCCCAAAGCTAATATCTGTTACAGATGTGCTGCCTTCATGATTTTTTTCTTATTTCAAGGGAAAAAAACCCTTTGTAGCCATTCCTAGTAAAGATTCAAACATGCAGTAAATGCAGCAGTGGGTTGAGCTTGATTTGCTCAGTTGACACCTGCAGGCCTTCTAGATTCAGAGGGGAACTTCCCCATTATAACATTTCCTTGATGCTGACCAGTGTTTGGATCAATGCTTCACTGGCCGTGTAACAGTATCATCTTTACATGGTTTAGGGAGGTTTAGTTTTGTTGCATAAACTTTTTGCTAGTGCCTGGGTGAGCATCTGCAAATACTGGAGAACTGATGGGTTAAATGTTGTAGTGCTAATAGCTTCTCACTGTTACAGTTTAAACTGAGACTTATAATTAAGAGACAAAGCTAGAAATTCCACAACCCAATATTGCTGACACTGGTGTGTATGTGTCTGAACTGCTTCAGTAACTAACCAAAGGTATTTTTTAGACTAAAAATACTGTGGTGAACATCAGGAAGTCAAGTTACATCAACTTAATATTAAATTAATGTTCTTTCATAAATGTCCTTCCATAAACTCTGCAGCTGTTCAGGAAATCTGTACCAGGTCTATAGTTTGTGAAACATCTTGAACAGATATTTTATCAAAATCCCCACCTTGTCTAATCTTGTAGTCATCAATGTAGAATTTCTTACATTTGCAGTTAATAGATGTACACCTTCTTCTATATATGTGTTCCAGTAGTGTCATATATATGCTCTAACAATTTTGCGTATTTAATGCTCCTGTGTGACCTTTACGCATATACAGAGCAATGAAAATGCAGTTGTGACTTGTACGTGTCATGGTTGAGTTTAATCTTTCATGACTGAAGGAAGTTGAGCGTGTAAGGTAGAAAACACTGCAATAATTGCTTCCTATTCTGGACAATAATGTCACAATAATGTCAGGGTTTGTGTGCTGGAAATACTGTCAGTTAGTGCTCTACAGAGGCCTGTCCTCAGCCACATCATTCCAGGTGGTAACATTTCTTCCATCACAGACAGATGACTACAGTATTAAAATAAGTTGCAATCCCTTTTGGGTTCCTGTGTGCCTTGTTCTTGAATTTTCCAATTTACATGTGCACTGTTTTTAAAAATTAAAACATTGTCCTTTTGGTAGATAATTGGATGCACTTCCCTGATAATGGAATTACTCTTGGCTGAGAGCTAGAGACAAAATAACTGTGCTAGATTTTCTACAAACCTCCAGATGTGTGACTTCAACCTGCACACTTGGTCCACACTGAAAACAGTATCTCTGAAGGTTGAAAGAAGATACATTCAGGTATGAAGTGAATATGAGATAACAGTTCTTTCCTAGAATGCCAAATCCAACAGGTTTTGAAATCACATTATTCTTTGCCTGAGGACTGATGACTCTAAAGAGTGTAGTTAGAAGCTATTTGGAAGTGTTGCTTACAGATTGTAAATCATGGCATTTGTAGGAGTAATCTCATGTTTTCATCTTTCTAAGAGCTCTAGGGAAAAAGAATAAAAATTTTTGTTTGGAGAAATTAGTTCCACTCACCACGCCCACTGTGGATTAACTTCACTACTTAGATTATTAGTATCTGAAGTTTCTCACTGTTGATCAGATTTATTTTTGGTTTTATTTATAATAGAAAAGTTGTGTCACAGAGAGTTGATTTTTAGGGATTATACTTCCTTGTTCTCCTTAATGCGTCAGAACTGCATAAAGGTTGAGACACATTTTCTTCTTTCATTTCTGCCAGTGGGATCACCAGCAACATAACTGATAGTGAAATAGCATTGATGCTGGCTCTAGAATTTGAAGGACCTTCTTTTTATGAGAAGAAATGGTAATTTATTTGGGGGATGTGCCAGTACTGTCTGCAATGATGTGATTTTCTACATAGAGAGCTGAACTGTGATGTAAATGTTCATTTAGCAAAGAATATCATGTACGCAGAAAACTCAAAGTTATTGAATACAACATAAATGAGCAGAAACTGAAACAAATGTGGAAAACTGATGGCATGATACAACTCATTGCTCCTCAGAAACAAATATTTTTCAGAGCTTTAAAGATATTTTTAATTGCATTTCTTAGGCTCCTCTTGCCAATAACAACTGTTTAGTTGCACTAAGCATTTCCATGGGACCTAGGTAATAACTAGTAGGAATAAGGATGGTGGAATTTTGCCCTAAATTACTGCCTATTGTGGCCTTGAGGGTTTGAGTATATTGCCAGCCTAAGTTATTGCTTCCTAGGGCCTTGTTCATATATTGATTACAAAGATTTATTTTAAACAAATCTCTGATAGCCATTGTAGATCACTGCTTTAACTTTTAATTATTGTCTAGGCAGCTGTTTGTCTGAATTATATTAAGTGTCACAAGTATTACTGGGTTTTTTTTCTTATCAGTTCCAAAAAGTCACTTTTAAATACAAGGTGTCTTGATTTGAGAAAAAGAAATATGAGAGGATGAAAGGTAATTCATCAGGTGAGAGGGTATCTAAGAGAAGGGAATTAAATAATTTCAATTACATATGGACTGACACATTGACTTCAGATCACAAGCAATAATGTCTCCTTAATATAATTTTAAACTCTTTTTTCTAATTCTCAAAAGACACATTTTTTCAGGAAAAAAAAAAAAAAACCCAAAGGGAATGCTATAGTGCTTTCACTTTGCAATATTAACTTGATTCAATTAGTATGAATACTGAATATATCAATTTGCACATTGTAAAGGCTGAGTTTTCCTTTTTTTTTCTGTAATAAATCCTTTAAATTCTACTTGGGTTATGAAAAGCTAGCCTTGAAGCTAAGTTCTAAATCTCATCAAGCAGCTTTTTTTTTCAGAAGATGAGGAGGTGTCTAGCTGATGGAACAGATTAATCATTGAAGGTGTATTTTTACCAATCGAGTGTACAAATATTTCTTTCTTTTTGCTTTTTTAAAAATTGAGCTGTGGTCAACTATTAGAAGCTCTTAAAAGTACAAAATTTAACACTGCAGAAACATTCATTCCTGGGATAAAACCAAGGTACTTTAGCAGCATCTTGAAACAATCTGTGTTTGTAGCGTTTTGTGAGGCTTCCATGAATCCCAAGATCAGGTACTTGCCTTCCTTAAATGTATGTTATGTGAACCATCCACAGCACCTAGTTCTTCATTAAAAGCAGAATCTTGACTTTGGTAATTTAATTTTACTTTCTGTGCAGGTTCCAAATTTCACCTAATACACAGTTCTATATGCACGTACATATGTTCTTTATTCACACTGCTATCCATAAGCCAATTCTGTGGTCATATTCTGTTCATGACCATAATTACCAATTTGAGATTATATCCTTGGGGCCTCCAATACCATCCTCTACCTTTATTTGAAGGCCTCTGTCATCATCTCATGACAGTCAATAATTCTGAGAGTAGTTTTGGATATTTTATGAGTGACCTGAGGATACTTAATCATAGGCTAATGTTAAATTTAGGCCATGGCCATAACATTTAGCATATGGTCCTTTCCTTTACACATTGTGACAGATCCTACCTTCAAAAAGCTATTTTATTTTTAACTCTGCATTTTCTCTACTGAAATCAAGTAAGTAATGCTGTCACTTCCAAACCCAGACAAAACTAAACATAAAACTCATGATATCATACTTGAACCAAGTGGTGCAGATCAGGTGCAAAACTCCCTGATAATTGGTCCTGGCAAATCCCTACCCTGGAGATTATTTAATTACATACATACAACATGTATGCGTGTATCTGCATTGCTGCCATGGCTTTATGGCAGGTCTGTTTTTCAATATATCAAATTAGTAGCTTGAGTTTTCTTTCATAACAGTTATTTCAGTAATTTACTCTTATCTGTAATTTTCATTCTCAATAATTTATTGAACTGATGCTTGTATTCAAAACTTTGAATACAATAGAAGGAAAATATTGAGCAGCTTATGCTACTTCAGTAGGATTCTATGTATATGGATGTATTTAAAAGTCATACAGATACGGTGCTTGGGGACATGGTTTAGTGGTGGGCTTGGTGGAGTTAGGTTAATGGTTTGACTTGGTGATCTTAAAGGTCTTTTTCAACTTGAACAGTTATATGATTCTGTGATTCAAAAGAAGTTTAGAGTATTTAGTGATCAGTTGTCTACAACAGAATGAGATAATGTCTTAAAAAATGGAGCATTTCCTTAATTCAAGGTAGCAAATCAAAACTTCATGTTTGTTTCTTCTAAACTGGTATGCAGGATTGCAGTAGACAATTGTTAACTGATACCCTTCCTACAACAGAGGGAGAAAGATACAAAGGATTTCATTTATAAAAAGAGTTGTCATGTATATAATGCCTCATGTTTTTATAATATGAAATGCCTAAAAAACAGTCATTTAAGAAACAAAATAGAGTGTAAAAAAACCCTCTGAACACTGCGGGTTGGGTTTGAAAACATCTGTGTGTTCATAACAGGCAGATATTGTTACGGAGCTGTACTCTCAGGATTCTCTGAACTGCTGAAAGAGAGAATCATACTAATTTTAAATCTAACTTTAAAAAAGCTCACTTCATTAAGACACAGAGTTGTGTCAGGAACTGATAAGATATACTGGAATGGTATGATATGGTCTAACCTCAAATCTGTCCTTGTAATTTTTATTTCTTGCATCTATATTGAGGGGAGAGAACTGATAGATCACTTTGCCCTTGCATGGGTACATGCTTTTTTGTTAAATATGTTTCAAGATATTTCATTAGGTGTAGTCAAGAGTCCCACCTAACTTACACAGGGCTTCAGACACGGATGCCTGTCTTGGTTTAGGAAGACAGCTATCGGTTAGGGAAAGCTGGAGTCTCCCTCGGAATGGAGACTGTCAACCCTCTCCCTCCAGAATATTAAAATTTTTCAATTTAAGGGCTTTCAGGCAAAAGATTTGGGAAAAGGAACTACAATTCTTTACTAAGAACACTAAAAACACCAATAGTACACACAAACAAACAAACAAAAGAAGGGACCCCGACAGAGTCAACCTGACACCCTATTAGTCAGGGTGGTGGCTGTAGTCTCCCTGGAGCGGCGGACACTGCTCTCGCTCAAAACAGTGATGTGGCTGCAATCCTCCTGGAGCGATGGATGTGGCTCTGTCAAAACAGTGATGCTGCAGAAAAAGGGGCCTGCTCCTCCTTGGAAGGTTCAGTGGTAGCTATGTAGCTCTTTTCCTGTTGATGCCGTCGGGTCCCAGTACTCCTGGGGGACCGGGGGAGGTGGGGGGAACCTCGCTGTTTGGGTTCGCCCGGGGGACCTCGAAACTGGGCCAGGCAGAGGCAGGCAGCTTGGAGCAAGGGTAGCTATATAGCTCTTTTCCTCTGCAAAATCCAGTAGAGAGAGCCCGTAGTGTTCCTGAGTCCCATTTTTTGCAGGTGGGAATGGTCAGCTCCCCCCACTGGGTGAAGCGACTCACAATGGGATGATATGAGCCTTAATGGTCCATCAGCAGAAGATAGATAAGAAACATTGCCCCACCTGGTTTTTAACAATTGGACCAGTAAAAAGGCATTCACTCCCCCATCCTCCTGGAGTTACAAGAGACAAAACCACATAGCTTCTCAACTGCTTTCAGCAGATTAAAATAGAATATAAATTTTATATTCCATAACCCAAGACAATGCCATAGAAGCTTTGGTGCTTCTGGTCAGTATATTCTAGTGAGTATTTAAAAGAAACTCATTTGAGTAAGATAATCAAATCTGTGCTGACCATGATATGAAATGTAATTCTGCATGGTTCTAAATTAATCATTTCTACTGATGTAATTATATCTTGCATTAAAATACTCCTTATGAAAAGTACAATAGTGTTTTTATGAGAATATAAAAGAATATGACAGATACAGGAATAGTCTTACCAGTAGTGTTTTCCTTTAAGGAATATCAGAATTCTCCACTCCAAGCCCCCAGCTTTGCATTTCATTTTGTTGTATCTCTCGTGCCGTTAGAATGGTTAGTTTTTAACTTGTTGGTTGGTGATTCTGTTCTTCCTTTGCCCCTAAAGGGCATTTTTAAATCCCTATGTATTTTATTCCTCCAATCTGAAATTCTGGCCTACTGAATGGCAATCACAGCTAACAGCTCCCTTCAGCAAACCACAGCTCTTTCTCTAACTTTGTCTCTGGAACAAATAGCCAATTTAAGTTTGTATTAAATGTGAGGTTTAGGTTGGATTGTACAGTACTTTCCTGATGTGAAAGCTTTGACTTTATAGCAGTCTTTATACACCATACCTCCATAACCCATCACGTGTTCTCATTTCTTTACATTCTGGGTGCATCCTATAAATCACTTTATCTTTTATGGTCTCTTCACATCTCAAAATAAATTGAAACCTAAAATTGAAGGGCAAAAGTAATTTATTCCTGAAAACTCCAATTAGTATTTATTACATTAGCTGCTTGGCATGTCCCTTTTCTTTCCATGCCATCCTCCTTGGTTGCTTTTTTTCTGGCTTAGTATTTATGTCGTATTATTAATGAGAGCAGTCTTCTTTCAGATGCTTCCCATAGCACCACCTAACTTAGAATCTGGAAGAAAACTTAGAATACTATTAGAGGTAGTAAATCCACTGCTTACTCACAGTACCTTAAGTTCCACCTAGTAAAAAATTGTTCAGATTTATTTTCTAGAATGAAGGTCATCATAGATACTTTAGTTTTGCATGCACTGGTTAAGATAGATTGGGTTGTGTTTCCATTATTTAGTATCATATGGAAAGATACTTAATTTTGGTATTTCCACCACTTCCAGGTTGGGTAAGGACCTTGGGATTTTTTTTTGTTTTCTTCAGCATATGATCAAAGCCAGTCGTATTTTCCACTCACGTTTCACAATCATTGCTCCACTGTCTAAACTAGGTTGTAGTTTTCTGGGTACACATTGCTTCACTGTCTTTTGGTCCAGCTTTACCAAGTTTATTCCCTGCTCCACAAGATTTTCCCTGTATTCTGGAAAGATGTATTTTTCTTTTGGTACAGCATCTGAGATAGTCCTTCCCACAGATCTTCCCTTTTAATATGAATATGTTTTCTCAGTTAGGAGACTGATTTAGGGATCTCCTGTCAGCTCCTTTGACACTGCTGGTCCTTCTTCAAGTGACTGGCTCAAAATGTCTTATTTTCTTTGTTTTCTGCTTTGTACTTGTAAGTGGAGTAAGTCTTCTGCTCTCTGTGCTTCCTAGCTGTCCCCTTGTTCTGTAGTGTGCAGTACAAAGAAAACAAACTGTTTTTAAGAAAATCTATTTCAGGAGTCCATACTTACTTTTCTTAAAATCTTTTATACTTCAGGCCATTCCAGGATATTGGTTCTGGTTGAACTTGTTAGCAGCTGAAGTAGAGTTGCTCAAATGAAGCCTGGATATTACAGGAGATAAGTTAGAGTAGGATGAATTGTTTGCTTTGTGAAGGCTCTGTCGCTGAAGTGCTGCAACTCCAGGTCGTCTAACAGGACAACACCTATTGTGGTTTTTGTGGATGTTCCTAAGTCATTTGATTTGGGCTGGAACCTCATACTCTGTATCTAGGGAATATAGGATCTTGCAAAAGGTGTCATTAGTGAGTCATGTAGATTTCCAGTGCTGTCCTTAAGTCTCCCATTTTTTAGCAATTATGTGTACTTCTGAAAATTTTACCACCTTAAGCTGCAGACTAAGCTTACCTCTTTTCAGTAATTTTCCCTTACAGAAAAGTGAATGCCAGTCACTAATTAGTGAGGAGAACTGAAACAGGTGCCAGAAAATTAAAATCAATTGATTCTATGCATAACATTAACAAGGTGTTTTATCTTGGTGACAAACAGCACTATCTTAAGTAAGCATTCATCTGACCCAGTGGCTTTGATATCAGCTGCTATTAATATCCATGTGGCACTCATTAACAAACCTGAGGATTTCAGGGATTCAGCTGAGTAGTAAGTTAAATTAGAGGTGAAGGTAAGCAATAATATTTTTAGGGAAATAAACTTAACAAAAGAAAAAATTGTTAAACCTAGTCCAGCATAATACAAGAGATTGATAACTGTAGATGTTTAGTGAATTCTGCCTTATAAATAGAAAACAGATATTAATGATTAACAGTTTCTAAAATTAGAATTCATCTCAGATGAGATATTTAGAGTAAGTTTATGGAAGTCATGTTATGTGGTACAAATCAAACAGTAAAGGGACTGCCAACAGAAGTGCACCAAAATGAACAGTACCAGAGCAGCTTTCATGCTCCCAGGAAGCTCTTCAAAACCAACTAATTTACAGTACAGAGCTGATGAAATAGCATTTGCAAATGTTTCTACTGTGTTGGAAATTGGAAAGGACACTCATAATTTCTCCAGATGAATTTAAATTATGTCAGTGCCTTCCCCATTTCACCAACTGCATGCCTAACTTTTCATAAACCCATTCACTGTCTTTGAACTTCTTCCTCTAAAAGTGACGGCAAAACTCATATTTAATAGGTGCAATATCTGATTTACAGCTATATCAGAAGCCTGGTACAGTTTTAAAACCACAGTAAAACTAAAATAACTGGATCAAAACCAGGTTGGCAGGTAAAGCTAGAGTTCAACAAGTTTCTTATTTTCATTCTTTAGCTTATTATTGTGATATCACTTATTGAACAAAGAAAGTTTTAATTATTGATGCTGTGACCAAAAAACTAGAAAAAACTAGAGCTCTATTTCTGCTCTGTGCAGCATTCATTATGTAAGTAATTCAGCTATCAGGTGAGGAATCTGCATTCAAGCTCATTACAAGGAATAGCAACAGTGATTTGTCTATGTGGTAGTTGGTTGGGCTTTTTGTGAGGGAATAGCATTTGAGAGAAGAAGATCTAAGTATTGATTTACAGTCTAATCCTTTTAATGTATTAACAGCTAATGGGGAGCTTGAAATTAAACAGAGCTGTTTAAATATTTATTTAATGAAAGGTAGAACAAAACTGCATAAAATGTGATTTATGTGACATCTATTACTTTGATGACATGGTCCTTTTATAGTAAGTGACAGACTCCCTTTGGTCCTGACCAAGGCAAGACTCTCCTGTTCAAAACATGAAAAAGTTTCAAAGTTCATACAACCACATTTGATTCAGCTCCATCAAATATCAACATTTTAAAATTATGTTTAAATCTGATTCATAGAATCATAGAAACATTAGGGATCAGAAGGGATCTCAAAAGATCATCTAGTCCAATCCCCCTGCCATGGCAAGATCACCTAGACCAAGTCACACAGGAACAGANACCCCTCACCTATTTATAGACATTACTGGGGTCCCCCCTAAACCTCCTCTTCTCCAAGCTAAAGAGACCCAGCTCCCTCAGCCTTTCCTCATAAAGGAGCTGTTCTACTTCCTTCATCATCTTCTATAGTCAGTATTGCACTGAAACAGCCATTCTAGTGCTCCTTAAGAGTATAACGAGAGTGGTCACTGACATCAGTGGACTGAGATTTATCCTCTGAGTTTTCCATCCTTTCTGAACATACTCTCTGTTATGATCTGAAATATTAAACAAAAAAGAGACAGGATTGCTGACAGCACTGTGATATTTAAGACATCTGTCTGATTAATAAGTATATTAGATTTGGTTTTACAAAAACCGTGGAATATCAGGATGTATAAGAATCAATTTACGTTGGAGAAGTTCAGCAGAGTTTTAACACCAGGACATCATTATTTACATCATTTGGTGACATAAACATGATCTTTCATCACATCTCTGCTTCGGTTATTCTTTGCAAACTACATCTCCAGAGACACACAAACTGAACCCTTCAGAATTTACTCAAAAAATCAGTTTCTCTTTCAATGTAGATTTTAATAATTAGCAGAATATTTCTATGGTACATGCTTAGGTTTCTCAGGTTTTCATCTATGGTATCAGTTATCGTGGAAGTTTGGCAGACCATTGAATACCTACCTATATCTCTTTTCATACCTTAAACTGACAAGTGCTCCTGCATTGCTTCATTCTAAAGGAATAATAGAAGCATGTAAGACAAATTAGTGTCTGTTTAAGTAGTTACTGAGTGTGCTGAGTTTCCTTGCAGAAACAACTGCATAATAAATCTTTTTTCACCTCATCCTTTGTAAAGCAATGCTATTTTCCTCTTCAATGACCATCATCATCGTCTCGTGTTGTATCATTCAACTGTCTCAAGATAGCAAAAAAAATGTCTGTAGTCCTGCTGGTTGAGGGTAGCTTAAGTGTTTATGTGATGTTACAGTTTGAAAATTATTAAATTTTCAAGTGTTAATTGTGGTGCTTTTATGCTGAAAAGGCATTTTATTTTGAAGCTGGTGGTAGCTTTCCTAGCAGACCTGCTGCCTCAGTTTGTGAACTCTACAGGTGATTGGTGGACAGAGTCTATAAAAGGGAATGTACTTCCTGCTTCATATTATTCTTCTTTGCCGTCTTCTTTTTCTTCTTCCCTTCCTTTCTCCTTCTTCTCCTCCAGTTCATCTTGAGAGACAGAGAGCTCCTGTAGAAGAGAGCTCCCCCCACACCCCCAGGTTGGGTGAAGAGCAAGCAATGGCTCCCAGCCTTACTTCCACCAAAGGGTATAAAGCAAAAGAATCCTAAGCCTGGCTGCAGCTCTGCTGAGAGTGCAGTCACAGCCCTCTTTTGCATGGGAGCTCGAATGCAGAGAGAGCAGAACTTTTTGGACTGTGGCCAACACCAGCTTGCCCTAGCTCCTGGCAGTGGATCACAAGAGAGATCACAAGTACTGATCTCCTAAAACTTTGGCAAACAGAGAGTCTGGAATTCTCTTGTATCCTCTACGTTTGATGCCGCTATAGCCTCAAAGAAGAGCCCCCGAGTCAATGAGAGCTAGAAGTATGCTGGAGTCATCACAGAGGGCTGACGTCTGCATGAGGATTGGAAAGGGAACTTTTCCAGAAGCATCACATGTATATTTTGTACTGTATTCCTGCCACTCCCACCCCCCACCCCTTTCTATTCTGGGAGTGGGGTGCAATTGTGTATGTGTGGTGGCTTTATGGTTAGAGTATTAGTGCACACTCTCTTGTCCCAGAGCTCTCATCTCATCTAAGGCCAAAAAACCGAAGTGTTAGCTGTTTCCCATTTCTCTCAGTGTGTGTGTAAAGGCACTGTGATACAGTTTCTGTTTTACCTTTTTGATTCTTATACTTATTTGTGGATTCTTACATTTTCTTTTTGGGGATGGGTTCAATAAACTGTTGACTTTTTAACAAAGTTGCTTCTTTGCCTGTTGAGCTCCTGGTGAGAGATGGTTGTTGTACTTGAATTGCAGGCACCAACTCAAACTGATTTAGACCCTCTCCCTAAATCATTACAGATGTTTTCTAGGCAGGGCTACATACTTGAAAGGCACTTGATTCCAGACAAATTTACATGTTTAATTTTAACAAACATAATGAACAATTGTTCAGCAAACATCACAGAATAGATGAGCAAAGTTGATAGCAAGAGTGTAGATATCTTCCAAAAATAAAGGAATTGAAACTTGAATTGGATAATTAAAAGTCAGAATATTTCCAAAATATTTTTTGGCAATACTGGCACTGGAATTGGTAATTTTTTCCCCATTTTTCTGTAAATGGTGGGGAAAAGGAAGAAAGGGAAAAGGTAAGGACAATTACTCTATTCTAGTGCAAAGATTTGTGCCCTAAATGGTCCTTGTATGCCAGGCTGACACTTCCAACATTATGAAAATTAGACAGAAACTACCTCTTAACAGAGAAATGAAGGCATTCAATCTGGGGTTTTGTTATTCTTTCAAAGAAAGCTTTCTAAAAGCTCTTTCTAGTCAGAATGAAAGAATATTAAAATTGCTGTAAAGTGGTTCTGTCATCCTTCAATATATTTTAGGAGTCACTTTGAGAAAGAAAAGTACTCTAGGAGATCTCCTGAGAAACTCCATCTAATAACAAGAGTTTGAAGACAGCTCATACAGCTCATTTTTAGAGTAAATACAGCTAATTTTACTGTAAATACTCCCAGATGAAGAGCTCCAGATTTCCAGTTTTGGAAGAACATTAGTAGACAATCCCTTTCTAGTAATCGTTCACTAGCTGTGTAGCCTGTTGTATTATGCGCACGTGGGCTTGCGGGATGTGACGAGATAGGTTCTCTATTGGGCTACGTCTGTGGGAAAAAAGGGCGTACACGAGGGGCAGGGGTATGTAGGTGTACGTAATAATAAACGCCATTTGCTGTTCATAATATTGGTGTGCACTTCAGTGAATGGTCAAGCTACGGTCCCCCAGAGGAAAACGAACAGATCATGTAATGTTCACTGCAACAGTAGCCACCTTTTTTTTTTCTCTCAATGTCTTCCTGGAAGTAGCTTATCTTCCTCAGCATTCTGCTGTTTCTGAGATGTTTTTACTATGATACTAATATCTAATATCTTTCAGGTTGGACAGAGATTTGAGCAACCTGATGTAGGGGAACATTCCTCTGCCCATGGTAGAGTATTGGAACTAGATGATACTCAAGGTCACTTCCAACTTAGATGATTCTATAATATTCTTTTAAACCATATGATTTTTCATGATGTTTGGCATCAAGTTTGTGTCCTGTAGAGCACTGAAGGTGAATCATTGTCATATAATAAGAAAATTGGTGTTATCCCCACTGTCTAAACTACTGCACAGTGAGCAGAGGAACAGTTTCAGCAATACAGGAAACACCAAAGGAAATATTCATATATGAAATACCTGAGACAAGTCCTAGCGATAGCAAAAGGCCATTGTAATTGCACTCTTTCGTAAGACTCTTGAACTCGATAGAAGATTTCCTTCGGAAGTGGCAGATCATCTAGAGATTGCAAGGTCTTCTTCCACTGAATACTTTGAAAGAATCAATCAAAAAGAACTCCTTGGATGTAAGTTTTTTCTTGATTGTTTTCATCTAGAAGCAAAACACCTGTGAGTCAGCAAGAAAACAAGATCTTCCACATAATCTAAATGTTTATAATTTTTTTCAGACCTTGTTCTGGACAAAATGTCCCTCTATACTTGAGGGAAATTAATAGAAAATTGCCTATTAGTGTCTTTATTTATAGATAAGACTGAACAACCCAGTGATTTATACTTTCAATTTAATCACACCAATTGATGTAAGAAATAACTGGAAATGCAGATATGACCTTGCTGAAGCAGAATATATAAAATTCAATGTAGCAAAGCTTGTATATTGAAAATTGTGCAGCAATAAAATATATTCTGCATTGTGCAGCTTGTCAACTATGTCAATACACGATAATGGTTTAGGCAAATTACACAACTGAAGAATTATAAATGTAACTGGGAAAATCTGAGACATTATATTGGGTTTGTGGCAAGGAGTCTTTATAAGGTAAAAGCTGATTTGTAATTTGATCATTAAAGCAGAACACAAAAAGAGAAGCTCTTGAAATGCAAGGTCTGTTAGGAAGTGTGAAGACAAAGAAATAGCCTAACAGCAGCGCAGGCAAGGGCAGAGAAACTCTTATTTGGCATGTGTAAACATTTCTTTATTAAGAAAATAATGTGCTTATTTGAAATAAGGAGCTCATTAAATGCTTGGGAGGGCAACAAAAAGTCATCTAAGAATATGAAGTTCAAGTTTAGAAATTTAATTGGCTTTGTTTTTACCTTCAGTTAAATCTTTCTTAATATATTCAGAAAGAAAGGAAAGTTACCAAATTGAGTGGAATGACAGAAATTAATCTTAGAAAATACAGTCCTTATTAAAGATTAAAAATTACCAGGCTCCCTGTGCTTATGCTGAAAAGAGAAACAAAGATGCATAATTGACTTTGGTAACATGGGTCAGGGATCTGAGCTCAGAGAATCCACTTCTTGGAACTTGCCATCTCATGTGGAACATGTGCATGGTCCAGTTAGGGGAATGAAGTTTTGTTCTGCCTCTGCCTTCCATCACATTAGTGCAAAGTAAGTCTAATCTGGAAGTCATGGAAATAACTAAATATAGATAGGATAACCAAGGTTCAGACCAGGCTCCAGTCCACCTGCCTTGGAACACAGACAGGTTGTTCTGGTTTGCAATATGGACATATTCCTGCATTTCAAGGATGTTAGGTGTTTCCATAATTTCTCTTTTTCCATCCACGTGTAGTCTTCAAAAATATTAAGCAAAATACCTTGGAATGATGCTGTAAACTCATTGTAGTGAGTTACTACTGGTTTTCAGGTGCAGCTTGTTGGCCCAGGGTATCTCTGTCGGGCTTTTGACTCTTCAGCTCTTGTGGGAAGGACTTCTGGTAGCACATTAAGCATTTTTCATTAAATAAAACTGAATAAAATCTGCTCCTTCCCTGGAACATGTGAGGTGTGTAGTCATATCCAAATAACTAACTGAAAGGAAATTTTCTGAGTGACCAAATGTTTACATTGATGTTGCGTACCCTATTAGAAAATTACCTAGGAGATCAAAGAAAAGTTGATTGCAGTGGTTCACAGTACTCCTTACTAACAAAAGTTTTGGGGTTTCATCTCCTTCTCAGCTACCCATCTGTGATAGGAATAAGAGGACCTAAACCACTGAGTGCAAACAACTTTCATACAAGTCACATGTATTTTTTCCACAAGATAATTCCCCTCCTGATACAGCTTCTCATAAAAATATAAATTCATTAATTTGTTAAAACACCCTAATGATCTGGCACAAGTGCAAGAGTATGTGATTATATCTGAGTTATTAAGAGAAGGATCATTTAGATGCAGAAGTTCACATTGCTTCATTGAGACGTTGTAAAATGATAGTTCAAATAGGTTTCTGATCTATTAGGCTCCTCACTAATCTTTTGGGAGAACTCATTAATGTGCTTGAATGATGAAAGGCATAAGGATAGCTTTCATCAAGTGAAATTTTCAGTGGTGTATATCATGCATGAGATGCATTGTAAGTTGTATTTATGATGTGAGAAACGTTGTAATAGCATCTGATGCACTGCATAAATCATTGCATTCTTGGGACATGATAAATGCAGGGAAATATAATTCTGGGACATTTCTTGAACTAAACAAGTCAGCAGGTTGTATAAAAATACTCCCTTATATTGTTCTTTGGCCTTCTGTTGATACAGTATGAATGATGTACTTCCTCCCCTTTTCCCATATTGCAGATCCTCGAGTACAGGACTTAGGGAGAAGAGCAGTTAACACTGAAATCCTTTGGCCTGTGTCCTTTGAGTCAGTAGAAATAGTTAATCACATGTCAGATGGAAGCTATGGAAGCTTTGGGCTATGATTAATCTCACATGTTGAGAATTGTCTTTCATAAGAGGGCGTGAGTCTTTTGGAAAGAAAATGAGGTGACTTGCCAGAGAAAAGTATTTTGAACATCCCGTTTGTTGAATGGATACCTGGTGAGACCACTCAGCTGAATATATTTGAAATCATTATAATTCAGCAAATAAAACCTTTTGAGATGACTGTTATCCCAATTTGAAATCTGGAAATGTATCATGGAAAGATGAAGAAGACTTGGGAGTGTTAAAAGAGTCAGGAAAAATAGTACATCACCAATTTCTGTTCAAGCATATTGTTCTACATTTACTGTATTTCCCTTGAGCTTTTATAATGAGCTGACAATTTTATCAGATTTTTGCTTCTCAGTATTTATTTGAAATTAAATTGCTAAGGAGAAACCTTTTCTGCAGAGCTCTCAATTATGAACATAAAAAGAAATTATAGATACATTAGTAACAACAGCTGCACTATGAAAATTAATTTACAAAACTGTAAAGATTGGTCTCTGCTTCATATTGATCACTGGATGCATTCCATTGCAGTGTACAAAACTGGGAGGATTTATACTCACCAGTGTAATAAGGTAAAGCCTTAACATCTGAGTGCAGAGAATAAAAGCTTTAACTAAAATGAGTAAGAAGCAAGTCTTTCTTTGCTACCCTGCATATTTTATACTGTCAGAGGTTAGGTGTAATTAAGGTACTCAGATATTTGTTCAAAGAGAGACAGTCCTTGCTCAAAGAGCATATTTGACTGCGTAGAGGAGAAAAATCATGCTTTTGTTTTGTAAAGTCACTGATGAAGAGTACTTCCCCATTCTGACTGAAGCAGTACAGTGCAGAACCCTATAGCATTAGATCCTTTTTTTTTTCAATTTAAACTTTATATTAGGAGCCAGAAGAGAGAAATTATTTTGAAACAAAGACTCCAAATGCTCAAAACAAAGCAAAATCTGCATTACTGAAAAAAACCTGCTGTTTATTAATGTTGAATTAAATGTAGTTTATATATATTTATATTGTTATATCTGGCCAGAAAGCATTACCTCCAAAAGGGTGGAGAGCTGGGAGCAGAGCAAAACCAGGAAATGGCTGGAAGCAGTGAGCTCAATATAGAAAACACTAAATCCAAGAGCGGAGCAATAGGACGTTGTTAGATGGCACTGTCTTTTCTTAGGGCAAGATTCATACTCTCAGATGAAAAACAGAGGTAATGTCTTGGGTTATGGAATATAAAATTTGCATTCTATTCTCATCTGTTGAAAGCAATTGAGAAGATATGTAATTTTATCTCTTACATAAGAAGGGGGGGGGGGGGGCCAGCCACGGGGG
>VZRI01006818.1:72-48830 GCA_013397515.1 Upupa epops
GGAGCCTGTGCTCCGCTCTTTTCACGCCCACAAGGAGGCGAGGCGAGAGAGCATTCGCTGTGAGAGCAGTCAGCTGTCCTAGAACCGTCCTCGCTCACCGCGCTTTTTTCAAAACCTCCCTTATCAGTCACCAGGGCTACAGCCTCCTGTACTCCCCCACTTTCATCCCTGAGGGGAGTTACCAAAGGGTAAAGGGCCTGCTCCGCATAAGGAGGGGGGGCAGACTGCGCAATCGCTGTTATACCAGCCATATCGGTGTGCGGCAGAGCCGACTGCTGGGTCTCACATTCCTTCTCCTCTCCCGCAGTGGGTGCGGCCGGAGTCATCTTGTCCCCGTCCAAACCTGCAGAGGAGACTGAACCTCCACACTCCCCACTTTTACCGTTCCCAACAGTCAGTCCCAACAGCTCGTGCGCGCACTCATCTGCCAGCTTTTCCTCGCGGGCTGCTTTCAGGGCCTCTAAAATCGACCTCCAGGTTTTAAATTCAGCTGCCCTCCCGGCAGCCAGGGTCTGCTGGGACAACGCGGCAGCAATCGAGTCCCAGCGCCCAGGGTCATAAATCCCATGGGGCAATGTTAGCAACCCCTCCTTTTCAAGCAGCAGCAGTAAAACTGCCGCCACCTCCTTAGAAGGAGCATTTTTACAGCAAAAGTTCTTACACAAGTGAGATATCAATAGCACCTTTATGATGGCATCCATTTTGCCCCCAGTTGACTACACCGCTGACCCGTCCTGGCGCTTCCTCGGACTACCCTCCGAAGGATCCCGTGCATGCCCTTTTCCTGCTCACTGGGGGTAATGGCCACCTCCTCCCAGCCCCAGGCTTTCTCCACTCCGTGGCTCCTATGTACACCGCTCCCCCAGGGAGACACCGCGCCGCCCACGGACAGCTCACTCACTCCCAAAGGATCATGTCGGGGTCACCAAAATGTTGCAGTGAACATTACATGATCTGTTCGTTTTCCTCTGGGGGAACCAGAGCTTGACCCCTTCACCGAGTTGCACATCAATGTGATGAACAGCAAAATGGCGTTTATTATCACGTGGCGTACACTTACATACCCCTGCCCTTCGTGTATGCCCCCTTTTTCCCACAGACAGCAGAATAGAGAACCTATCGCGTCACATCCCGCAAACCCGCATGCGCACAATACAATGGGGTGGGGACCCCTACCTTTGCCCTACAAGGCAAACCTTCTTGACTGGAAATTACCTCCCAGTGTAAAATTGGATTCCCAAGGTGGTAGGAATTTAGGACATCCACCCACAGGTGCTCAGCACTGTAGCATAGTTGACATGTGTTGGCTCATTGGCACACTTGATTATTCTTTACAGGTGGGATGTGCTATCCATAAATAATTGGATGCTTTCCTAGCCACATGAGGAAAGAATGGTTCAAAGAAGTCCAAAGCACAGAGCCCTGGTTTTGACTATTTAGTGTTTGTTAGATCCTCTCAGGGCCCAAAACAAAGAAAAATCAGGAACTTTAGTAAAGTAAAAGAAATGCACTAGCAGAAAAGGAAGGGTTTTAAAAATATAAAAAAATACAGCCAAGGGCCTTCCACTCCCACCCTGTTTCCCCTCCAAACACAGAAGAGCTAAAACCAGTCACACCTCTAGCAGCATGAAAATTAGATCCCACTCTGAGTTAGAGAAAAAGAGGACAACAAAGACATGGAAGGAACACCCAGCTGTTTTGTGTCCACCAAAACAGTCTGCTTCACAAGCAAGTCTCCAGCTTAAATCCTAGTACAACAACCTGATTAAAATCACTGACAGTTGCACACTTAGATTTAAAATATCCACATCCCAACATCCTGACTGCCCACATCAACAGCTTATTCTCAGTTCAATCTCCGGCCATTAGATTGGTTTTCTAGATATATCTTTACACATCCTAGCCATGGAGACATTCAAGCCCCCATGAGGAGCAATGTGCAACCCAAAGCTTTCCACTACTGGGGTGAAATGTCAGGGAAATGAACATCTCTGGGCCTGTCACACCTCAGCCTCAGAAGAGTCTGACATCTTCTGCAGCTTAGACAATCCTCTGCATACCTGAAAACATGCCCCTGCCTTGTCTGCAAAAGCTGTCCAGAGATCAGATGACAACACACCACCTTCACCCAGCCAGTACTAAACATATTTCATTTGAAGGGCAAGTAACACGGAAGACCATAATGAAGCAGCATTTCAGAATCATAGACTGGCTCAAGTTGGAAGGAATCTTAGAGCTCAGTCATTGCCTCCCCTGTGCCATAGGCTGTGACACCTCCTATCAAACCAGGCTGCCCAAAGCCCCATGCAACCTAAACTTGAACACTTCCAGGGATGGAGCAGCTACAACCTCCCCAGGCAATCTTTTCCAGCACTTCTGATAGAAATGTCTTCCTTAGAACTGACCTTACCCTCCCCCTGTTTTAGCTTGAAGCCATGCCACTTGTCCTATTACTACATCCCTTAGGAAAAGTGTCTCTGCAGATTTCCTGCAGCTACTTCAGGTCCTGGAAGCTGCTATAAGGTCATGACACAATTTCTTCCAAAATACTGCTATTAAGTGTAAACCTGTTGTTTTACCAGCTGTTTTTGCTGAATCTCAGCATTACACATAGGAGCTCAGGATAGCTGAAAAATGAAAACCTTATACCAAATTACTCCAACATAATTGAAGTAAGAGTACTAATCAGCATGTATTTTATTCCCAGCCTCAACAACTACATCCATTCTCCATTACCTCTTGCTTTTTTATCCTCACAAAGAATCCAACATACTGGTCAAAAAAAAGGAAATAATTCTTCAACCCCTGACAAAATAGCAAGAGACCACCCTTGGCCAAGTCTGTGCTTCACAGAACTGGCAGGTGCCTGGAAGCAGTGTGATGCACAGTGCAGCTGGTGCAACATGCTAGAGACCAGGCGCTATCAACATTTCTCTTCGGCAGCTTTGACACTCATTTGCTGTGCCCTGCACACTGGCAATATTTGGAAAGCAGCACAGACAGTACTTCTGATCAGGGTCTGCCAGCTGCTGCTTTAAAGCAAGTTGCTTCAGGCTTCACAATGGTCTTTGACTCTCAAAATCCTGAGCAGCAAAGTGAACCTGGCTCTGCAGGCTCTGAGCCTAACGCCTAGACAAGGTAGGAAAAATAAGCATCAGTAACCTGAGTGGAGCTGATGTTTGCTGTTTGATGAATTCTGATCAGGAGGACTAACATTAAGCCCCGTAAAACCAAGGAGCTCTGTTTTTTGTGGATATAGAAGCAATATTGCATGTACTTGCATAAAGTGTGAATTAATAGGCAAGCTTTGTTTAAAAAAGTACCTCATCTTCTATCTCCATGTCTTGAAGAAAGAGTTCTGACATTTTCACCTTTTCCCCTAAGCTACTCAACTCTACTCCAAACAACAAGGCCACCCACTAAGCTGTTATGGCACACAAGGGTCAGGGGGTCATTCATACACATCCCTAGAGCAGGACACAGACATTTCAGAACTCTAGGAACAGTCTAAAACATTTATGAAGGTTTTAACATGAGCTAGCACCCCAACCCTGGGAGACACTCCTCACTACCAGAGCATTAAACTTACATCTCCAAAGAAAACAGGACATACCTTCTCAGAGCCACTTATCCCATCAAAGACTTAATCAGGAGCTTTTTTTTTTTTTCTTTCAAGAAATAGGAAGACATTTCAGAAGACAAGTCCATTCACAGGATAAACTAAACCCCTCAAAAAATTTTCCCAAATTAATATACAGGTCTACAGCAACTGGCCAAACAATTCCACCTGTTCAAAGCAGTAGAGAAACAGAAAGACACCAGGGCAAGAATCTGCTGATAGAGTTGGTTTTTTTCTGCCATGCAAATAAGACTCCTATATGGAAATTCTACAAACTCACATCCCAACACGAGCATCTTGCTCCCCACAGTATGCAAAACTAAGCAAAACATGTACTTCAGGATTAAGATCAGCTTGTATGCTACCTGTAGCGGTTTTCTTTCTAAGCATCAAAACTAAGCCAAAACAAACTTCAATCCCATTCAACTTGAATGATTCTTATCCAAGCCACCACCCACCCACATGAATAAAAGCCAACAAACTCAACCGTAGCACCCTCAAATGCTCATGTACATCTATGTTTCACAAACCAACACAGAACGTGACCTCACTGCTTCAATCTACAGAAGAAAAAAAATCCTCAAGGTTTGCTACAGAGCACCAACACATAAGAGGCCAGCAGCTGAGGTGGTTTTATACCTCTTGCCCTGGCATCAGTTTTAGCTCATTAGGGTTGACTGGTGCTTTCGAAGCTGAAGATAAAGAGCTGCAGGCAGCAGCTCTTGCAGCTAGTACAAGAGGTGATTGAATGTTGCACGTGTTTGACACCAGGCTATGAATGCTGACATGTCAACACTTTCCTTGCCAAGTACAAACACCTGAGATTGAGCACTTATCTTCAAAAACTTATGTCTTCTTTTTCATGGACTTTTTTCAGATAACGAGTAATTATTTCAACATATGATTATATTTGGAGCCTGAGACTCCTCTAAAGTTCAAGAATCTGTATTGAAACCACCAAAATTCAAGCAATGAGAAGGAAAATTGAAAGAAGCTCCTTATTATTTGACTTCCCCATGTACTGTGCTGCGTGACTATAAATCTCCTGACACTTTACTTGTTTCTATGTAATACACAGCTTAGACATTTTACGAGTGTAGCGACGAAAGGACGACACAGGAGTCGGAGGTATGGCACAGGGCCACCCAAGGGAGGCTCGGAGCCGCCCAAGGCATCCAAGGCACCCTGAGGGCTGGCCATGCCCGTCTTTTATTGGCATGTACTGGCACGGGTGAACATAGGATTGGTGCTCACTAGTTGTGGCATTTTATGATGGGCTACCTGGTCACCCCTCCTGGCTGATCACAGGAGGTAGAAGGTTATATAAGAGGTTTTGGCTTCCAGCCATACTCTACCCCTGGCCTTCGGCCACACTCTGTAATTGGGCCATGGTGTGCCAATCTCTGAGCGTGCTCTGGGAGGAATATTCCCTCATTAGAGAATACAAAGAATATTGGTAATTTATTTGTTCCTATTACAATTTTGTAAAATTATTTTATAGAGGTACTCTTGTTTACTTTTTGTAACCAAGGAATGTCCTGCACATGATTTGATGGTTTTTGAACACATGAAGGGTGGAAAATGCCTCAGTGCTAGCTGCACAATAGGGACAATTCTGAAAATGATAATTTCCTAAAACATTTAGATACATTTCAAACTCAAATGAAATGCTGATGAGAGAGCTAATTTTTTTGTATTATGTGACAGCACAGCTCTGAACTCATTCAACCATGGCTTTCATTGAGATTCAGGAAAAAAGTGTCTGTGTCAGGACAGCAGGGCTCAGACCCAGGAGGTTTTCTGCAAGGCCCTAGGGCTAAATTCATACTTGATTTAAATGAGGCCAGCAGAAGTGAAGTCAATAAACTGCCACTGATTTATACCAGCTCTTCTTTACCACTATACAACCAGCGGATGCTTGGCTGTCTCCAAATGAGGGGCTTGCTGTAGGTCAGTGAGGCAGCTGAGAAGTGGATCCCCTGACAGCACTTTGGTTTAGTTTCCAGAGAGACTTAATGCCCCCAGCGAAGAATTCTTTTGGAAAAAAACCCAGTGACAGCTCCATGCCACAAGCCATGTGTGCAAGGAGACCCATTGCCTCCCCATGTCTCTCAGTATATTCCTTACACATATTTCTTCCATAATGCTTCAAACTGCAAAGTCCAGAGGCATTACCCAAGGATTAGATGATGTTTTACCTGGAGTAAATCCCCCAATATATACACATAATAGGTGCATGGCAATACTGCATTCAGTACTTGGGCCAACCAACTCTTCTTAAACTGAATTCCTGCTAATACAGATGCTACCACTGTCTGGTGAGCTCTTGAGTTCCATCTCCAGAAAATCCAAAGAAACTGTCTTCATTCATAATGCCCCAGGGTAACATTATAAAAGAATCACCAAAAATTCACTCTTGATCTACTAACCCAGTGTGAGATCTGCATGCATTTGATGATGTGGGCCTTGATTCTGATTACTTAATTTATTGTAAAGAGGGGGACTTGAATCAGTAGTTTTTCCAGCATCAACTACCCACCAGAATTTTGAACCTGACCAAAACCCCACTAATGATAAACTTGATTTCACTGGCTTTATCATCGATTTCAACTTGATTTGGATCAAAGCATGTTACTGCCTTGAGATATTATTGAGCCAAGTTGCTTGACAGAGGCATTAAGAAACTCACAAGAATGTAACTTCAACTCAGGAGAGCTGGGTTGCTCTTCGTTTTTATTCAGATACAAATCTAGTATTTTTTTAAAACAGAACCAATCTCACTGCCTTCTGACTGTCTCAAATACAATGGATTCTACATTTGTTGACTTCTTTCAATGTCCTTATCTGTAATGTGGTGGTTACCACAGCACACATGGAGCTCCCTTTTCCATTATACACATTAAAGGGCTTTGTTTTGCTTTTAAAATTTGGCATGTGGACTTGTGTAAAGTGTTTGGCACTGTTCTGCATGACATCCTGGTCACCAAACTGGAAAATCATCGACTTGATGAACAGACCTCTCTCTGGATAATGAATTGGTCAGATGGTCACACTCAAGAGAGTTGTGATCAATGGCTCAAAGCCCAGATGAAGAGCAGTGGTGAGTGGCATCCCTCAAGGGTCACTACTGGCACTGGTACTGTTAAACAGCTTTGTCGGCAATATGGAGAGTGGCATTGAGTGCCCCCTCAGCAAACTTGCTGATGACACCAAGCTGTGCGGTGTAGTGGACACACTGGAGGGAAGGGAAGTCATCCAGAGGGATCTGGACAGGGTGGAGAAGTGGTCCAGTGCCAACCTCATGAGATCTAACAAGACCAAGTGCCAGGTCCTGCACTTAGGTTGAGGCAATCCCAGGCACAAATACAGGCTGAGTGGTGAACAGAATGAGAGTGGCCTTGAGGAGAAGGACTTAGAGGTGTTGAAAAATTCAACATGAGCCTGCAATGTTCACTTGTGGCACAGAAAGCCAACCGCATCCTGGGCTGCATCAAGAGAAGGGTCACCAGTAGGTCAAGTGAGGTGAGCCTCCCCCTCTACTCTGCTCTTGTGAGACCCCATATGGAGTACTGTGTCCAGTTCTGGAGTCCCCAGCAGAGGAAAGATAGTGAACTGTTGGAATGTGTCCAGAGGAGAGCCATGAAGATGATTGGAGGGCTGGAGCAGGTCTTCTACAGGGATAGGCTGAGAGAGTTGGGGCTGTTCAGCCTGGAGAAGAGGAGACTCCAGGGAGATCTTATACCAGCCTTCCAGTACCTGAAAGGGGCTACAGGAAAGCTGGGGAGGGGCTGTTTCCAAAGGCTTTTAGTGGTAGGACAAGGGGGAATGGTTTCAAGCTGGAAGAGGGGAGGTTTAGACTGGAAGTCAGGAGGAAGTTTTTCACACTGAGGGTGCTGAAACACTGGAATAGGTTGCCCAGGGTTGCCTCCTTCCTGGAAGTGTTCAAGGCCTTGAGCAACCTCGTCTGGTGGGAGATGTCCCTGCTCATGGCAGGGAGTTTGGAACTAGATGATCTTTAAGGTTCCTTCCACCCTGAACCATTCTATGAATATGAATCTAATGTTATGTGAATTTCTCTGTACAATTTCCTTTACTAAAGTAGTTTCCATTCCTCAAGGCTCTCCAGCTCTGCTGCCATATGGTTATTTTTAGGGAAAAAGGCTGGAACTGAATTTGGTTAGTCTGAGTTTAATTTAATAGTCCATATTTGATTCATTCAATGGTGAATCCTTCTCTGAAACAGGACTAGTTTCTTTACAGTTTGTGTTGCTTTCACCAATGACTTCAGTGTCATCATCTCCTTCAATCACCTTGGCTCTGATAGGTCCCTCTTGAATACCTTAAAATTCTTAGATTTCATAAAGCAAATCAAGGTTCGTGTCTGGGAAATTACTCTGCTACTCTCGTACTTGCAATCAGTGGAATCTGGAGCATTTACTGCAGAATGTCCTGGGAAGGCATGCGGGCAATGGCTTACACTTGAATTAAAAGGAGCAATGCTCATACAGATGAGTCAGTCCACAGAAGAGGAGACAGATGCATCAAAGGAAGGGCTCAATACATCAATGTATATATGAGCATTTGTCTGGGATGAGGAAAGTCAACAGCTGGTGAAACACCACAAAAGGTGGGCAGCCTACTCAGATTAAACTCACTGCAAACAGAGCAGAAGGTCACTGGACGCCACTTTGTCCCTAGCAGCAATCTCGCCAAGGAAGTGCAGTGTTCTATCTGGCACAAAGGTAGCCTGACCTCCAGATGAGGAATTCTGACTGCATTCACTTTGGAGAGACTATAAACATGAAAAGCCTTTAATGAGAAAGATTGAATGTAATTTCTCTATTATCTTTCCCATTTCTTGTTTCCTTCTTTTTCTCATGGGGGTGATTGTCCCCATCACTGGTGGCTGCTCTGGAAACAATGAAGTATCTAGAGCCTTAATGTTCAAGCTATCCCAAAAGGCACCTTACGATCCTGATCAACTAACTTTAGTGTGCCATTTCTCCAGCTCTAATGGTCATATTCAAGTTGCTGACTTAATTATCTTGTTAACATTTTCTTGAATAGACTCGAGGTGACCCAAACACTTCCCATTTGCCAGGTCTTTGTTTCCACTCTGTAGCAGAACATCACATCCATCTCTAAGCTGTCCTGCTCATAGCTTTTTTTTGCTTTGGTTCACCCTGAGTTTGCCCTTCCCACTGCCACACACCCTGCTTTCCTGCACCAACTTTTCACGACTGTGATTGATTTTCTGCCTTTCCTTTTAACCACAGTCTAAAACTTGTTCAGTTTTCCAGCTGCCAACATCCTTCAGTTCCCTTAACTTGACATTTTCTCTAGGAATTTGTGAAATGATTCTCAAGAAGTCATGTTGGGAAAACATTTCTCAGGGTATCTTTCCATGCTGTGCATTATCGATACAATAATAGTGTAATGATAATGCATCGAGACAGTAAATAAAACCTTAATGCCAAACTCTCTACGGAGAGTAAATACAGTTCAGTAACTCTGGCATTTCTCACTGCAACAGACACATGCAATTACCACAAATGCAGGGAGAACACGCTTGGCTTCACTTGAAATGATATGGCTAAGTATCTCATGGCTCCATTCAGATGGTTAGCGTCTTTCATTCATTAAGAGGGAGACATGAAAAGCACTATCTTGGCAAGGCCCAGTGCCTCTGATTTTGCTCAGAAAACAAAATCCTGCCATATTTAACAGCATCCCTTTGCATTATAGGCTACTTTGTGAATTTACCTAATTCCTGCGCAAGTCCAGTATCAGAGGAAAGTAGAAATTACGAAATCACAGAATGGCTAGTGTTTGAAGGGATCTCAGAGTTCCCCCACCATGGCCAGTGATGCCTCTCACCCAGACTTGGTTGCTCAAGCCCTTCTCCAACCTGGCCTTGAACACCTCCAGGGAGAGGGGAGCCACAGCATTTCCAGGCAATGATTCTGGAGTCTCTCCATCCTTGCACTCAAAAACTTCCTGAGATCTAGCCTGAACTTCCTCTCTTTCAGTTTAACACCATTTCCTAGATCCCCTTCTGAAAAGTACCTCTCCAGCCTTCCTTTAGGTGCCCTTCCAGTATTGGAAGGCAGCTGTAAGGGACAACCCCCCCCCAAATCTTTTCCCTGGGCTGAATAACCCCAGCCTGTACTCATACAAAAGGCGCTCCCCCTCTCAGAAAAGGGGATTATCTTTGTGGCCTCCTTTGCACTTGCTCCAATAGTTCCGTGTCCTTCTGATGTTGGGGACACCAGAACTGCATGCAGCATTCAAGATTGAGTTTCACCAAAGCAGAGTAAATTGTTACCCAAGACCAGTCAGTCTTAGAAACAACTGTGATGACACATAAGAACTAGGAAGTAGCTGAGAAGCTGGTGGCACATTTGCAGTTTCTGTGCCTGACAGGACCATTCTTGACAGATGAAGTGGGAGTTGCCCCATAGCCACAGGAATGTTCACATTTTGGGGTTTGCTTTACAAAAAGAAAAGAGAATCCTTCTATAGAAAAGAGAATGTTACTAAACCAGAAACATTTATCTCATGATGAAATCTTAATCCCCCTTCTGAATAATTTTTCTGCAGTTTATTTGCGCTTTGCACAGTTCCATGCATAACAGGATACTGATTTGTTTTGATGTGTGACAAAAAGCGTGAGCAGAAGAGATGGGGACAAAGAGAATCAATTAATTATGTAAGATAACTCAACCATGGTCTGCAGACACATAATGTTACATTCAGTTCCCAGCTGCTGGTGAGCCTTCACATGGGGTGTTACAAAACTCTCTAATTCAACAAGGTTTTTGGATATGAATAACAGAGGGCATGCCAGACCCTCACAGTAGTGGACTAGGCAGCAGAATCTCTTCAGTGAAAAGCATCAGCTCCAGAAAAGAGGATGAACTGTGGTACTGGGTGACCAAAGGAGCACAACTAGTATTTTGCCCGGTTTTATTGAAATCTAGAGGTGGGTGCATTTAACCAGGCAAGAATTCTTATGCAAAAGGTTAAAAGATAGAGTGAACGAATTGGCTGCAGTTGACAGGGTTATGTGATACACATACAAATGGAACAACATGCTTGCAGGCACTTGTCCATAATCCTTTCCTATTTCCTGAATTTTTTAGAATGCTTCAGATCTAACACTCAGTATCTGACGGAAAGTACATTTCTGGAGAATCCCTTCCACAATTCCAATTTTCCAAAAGAAGCAGTTATATGTGTCCTCTCCTCTTTCTGACACCCAGCATCTCTGATGTCTGTGAGCTGAAGCAGGCAAGAAAGAAATGAAGACCACTGCACCTTTCTTCATCCCTTGCTATTCTATTCTTGCTATTCAGGACTTGTAATCCTGAGAAGCGGATGATGCTATCTGATGATACAACAGTTCCTCTCCTCAGAGGGGAGACAGGTATGAGACTGTTCTGGAGAAGAAAATCCAAACTAACTCTGCTGGGGGAAAGTTGCAAAAATACAACCCCTAACCATTAGTCCTTAGGAAAAAGACAGAATTTAATTAGGTTCTCTAATTGCAGTGACCCGTGGACAAATCTGGATTTGAAGCAATCAAGAGAAATGAAGGGGTTCCAGGTGACTATGCCAACAGAGCTATTAATAACTGATGTTTTCAGATGTGCTATGCAGAGCCAAGAAGCTGCTTGCTGCTCCTCTGCACACTGCTGAGAGCAAAGCATTTTTGCACAGACCATTTTTTGGCACTTAGGAAGGAGAAACCCCAGGGTTTACTGCTGAAAAATAGTCTGCTTTACTGGTAGATCAGCTGCTGGCAGGATTCTGCTCTCCAGGAGGAAGAAAAAGAAGTTTCAAATATTGACAGTATTTCTTAATGTTCTGCACCAGGAGCAAGTGGACAAACTCTGTCCTCTCCCTTTTTCCTTTGCTACCTCAGCCTTTGCTTTTCTTCACAGCTTTTCTTTCCATTGGCAAAGCAGGGGAAATTACTATGTCCTCAGCTGAAACAATCTCTGTATCTGATACCTGCCCTGATAAGGTTCACATTTGCAAATTGTCTCCTCTTGGTTTTTATCATTTTCCTTTCCTAAGACCCCATTTTTGTTAAATCTAGATGACAGGGGAGCCTTTCGCAGAGGAAAATGATCTATGCAGTCACCCTGGGGAAGAAATGGCTAATGGGGACTCACTAGCAAATTGATCCAAAGGGACTGAAGTTGCTTCTTCTAAAACCTTATTTTGATGGCATAGATGGAGGTCTGATACGCAGTTGCTTTCACCAACCTTGCAGAGACCCTGCTTGCTTACGATATCTCTCTGTTGTAAAGGGTATAGCAGCTATGTTATTTGTTTTATTTCAGGGTAAATGTCACAGGAAAAGCAGGTATTTTAAAACTGTGCAAAAGATGTCAAGAAATCATAAAAATACTGACATTAGGGCTTTATAAATATCCTTCCCTACACACTCCCCCTTTTTCTTTTTGTTCATCACTTCAGCCTATGGTCACAATACTGAAGCAAGTGCCACACTTTCTCTTACCTATGAGGCTGATGTATTTTATCAGAGTTTATATGTTTCTCTTAAATACAGCACAATCTCACTGACATAATTACTCACTCTATTTTAATCTACTTTGATTTCTTGGACAAAATCTTGACACTGGTGAAGACTACAGCAAATGTGTAACCCATTAAGTTCTCTCTGAGCCCTACTTTAATAATCTTCACCACTCATCTTACTTAAGAGGCATTTTCTTCTCAGCTTTCTTCTTACCTCCTTTAAATCTACCATCTAGCCATTTCAAGCCATTTCTATCTTAAGACTAAGGTGTTCACTCTAGATTTTGTTGGATTACAAAAAAAATATTTATGAAAAAACTGTTATTTCAATGTAATAAATAAATAGTCCTTTATTAATAGCTGTGTTGACAGAGTCACCTGGAGTTCCTTAATTGCCCATGATTGCCTTAAATCCAGACTTGTCCAGATTTGGGGAGGTTTCTGTTTAGATAGTTCTGCTTAATGCACTTGCAAATTTAGTTGGGGTTGCACTGTTCTAGTTCACCTTATCGAGGTAAAAGGCCCTGTAGAAAAGGTTTGGCTCAGGCATGGAGGAGCCTCCAGTACAGCTGTACTTGTGCCATTATAAAAGCCATTTCCTTTAACCTGTGAGCCTAATGAAGGTAGCCTTAATTTGTCATTTTGGATAATTATAGACCTTGATGAGACAGACAAATGTGAATGCAGTTATCAGCCAGTGACTTCATCGTTTCTTCTATCATCCTTTTCA
Organism: Upupa epops; assembly: GCA_013397515.1. Lineage (NCBI taxonomy): Eukaryota > Metazoa > Chordata > Aves > Bucerotiformes > Upupidae > Upupa > Upupa epops. The sequence goes on from VZRI01006818.1 coordinate 12,969, forward strand.
CAATTATCTCTAACAGGTGTCTTCAAGAGATTTGTATCTTGTCATCTTTCTGCTAAACCATGTAGAACATCCCAGCAGAATCCTATCAAGGATTTATCCTAAGCAAATAATTTCAGCATCCCATACACAATTTCTGATGACTGGCCAACTAAAACACTTCTAGGCTGACTTCAGACAACTCCAATATAGGTAAGATTTCCTCCCAGGTCATAGCATTCCCACTGTTAGCTTTCGACTTCCAAAAGATGGGCCAGGTTTTCCAGAGCTGATGCCTTTTCATCTTAAATTCTACTCTGTGAAACCTTGCTTGTGTACCTGTTAGACCAGGTATTTCTCCACACACTTCTTTTTAACATGAGTACAATTTCCTGAATGTCACATGGAGTTTTCCAGTCCCCATCTTTCTTTTTTTCCCTTACTCTTACATCCTCACAGATGGCTCAATGGCCAAGTGTCTTGGTTTGGGAAGACAGTTATCGGTTAGGGAAAGCTGGAGTCTCCCTCGGAATGGAGACTGTCAACCCCCTCCCTCCAGAATATTAATTTTTTTTCAATTTAAGGGCTTTCAGGCAAAAGATTTGGGAAAAGGAACAACAATTCTTTACTAAGAACACTAAGAAACACCAATAGTACACTCAAAACAACCAAATGAAAGAAGATCCTAGGGACCCCAACAGAGTCAACCTGACACCCTGTTAGTCAGGGTGGTGGCTGCAGTCCTCCTGGAGCGGTGGATGTGGCTCTCTTTTCCTCAGTGCGGGCACAGACAGAAGACCACAGCATGCAGGAGGCAGCAGGGAGTGGCCGCTGCCGCCGCGCACACTTTTTCCCAAGCGCTGCTTTACGCAGGCGCTGCAGCTTCAGCGGCTCCCAGGGAGTGGCTCCCCCCCGCCGGGGCGCCGCCCCCCCCTCCTCCGAAGGTTCAGTGGCAGCCATGTGGCTCCTCTCCTCTGCAAAATCCAGTGGAGAGAGGGATCCTAGTGCCCCCGAGTCCCATTCTTATGCAAGAGATAAAATTACATATCTTCTCAACTGCTTCCAACAGATGAGAATAGAATACAAATTTTATATTCCATAACCCAAGACACCAAGTGACCTCCGCCCTGGGCTCTGGGCTACCTAACACTGGAGGCTTTTTGGTCTCTCACTGCTCCTCTTATTCACAGGACTTCTTTCCTTACAGTCTTCCTTTTTATTTTTTACTTATTTAATTTTTTTTTTACTTTAAACTGCTTAACTGATGAGTAATGATTACCAGAGAGCCATCAAATCTAGAAGTGAAAGCACAAATAAGAGTCTCCATTCTTCTCAGAATCTGTTGGTAGTTCTTCAGGGAGCTATATGTAGCCAAAAACAAGTGTGTCCTGGACAGAGACCAGTGGTTCCTCTTCCATGAATCTCTCATTAAGAAACAGAATCATTGAATCATTAGGGATCCAAAGAGACCTCGAAAGATCATCTAGTCCAATTCTCCTGCCACAGCAGGATCACTTAGACCAAGTTTCACAGGAACACATCCAGGTGGGTTTTGAACATCTCCAGAGGAGACTCCACAACCCCCCTGGGCAGCCTGTTTCAATGCTCCATTACTCTTGCTGTGAAGAACTTTCTTCTGATATTTATATGGAAGATAGCCAAGGAACAGAGGGAGGATGTGGGAACCACAGAAAATAACCCTGGAAAGACTGTTACCTGACTTTGCCAGCTTAGTTTGCCCCATTTTGCAGACTCATGGCCTCACACCCTCCCGTAACCTTATACAAACTTTACACCTTGCTTAGTCTGGGAAGATGATCTGAGCTGTCTCAAACTTCTTTTCTTTAGAATGCAGGGAAGAAGAGAGAAGCATCAGCTGTTGTTTGCATTGACAGACTTGGTTAATAAATCCCACTGTGACATTACATCTCTCTTAGCCTTGAAACACACTCCTAGTCCTTCCTTTTTTTCCCTTTCCTATTGATTCAGGTCATGGTGTTTGCTCCTTCAATATGTTAGCACAAAGTGAAAACACATGAAAACAGTCTGAGAAAGATCAGATACAGGTGTAGCATGAGACACGACATCATGACCATCCTGAAGTCAGTTTAAGCCATACTCTCTCTCAAAACCATGGGCTCTGGAGAAACCCTTCAAGCACCATTCTACTTTCAACTTTTTTAATTCTGCTCATTTTAGCCCCCATATGACAAACTATTCGACTCTTAGTGAACTTGCTGTTACTGGGTGATTGATTGGCAGCCTTCACCCTTGTAAGACAGGGGGGCTGCCGCTGAGCCTGAACTCCCTTGACTGAAAATGGACTGGTGAATTTAAAGAGCCTTTGCTTTCCAAAGAGCCTTTTTGCATTTCTCCAGCTCTCCAGATGCTTCAGTAATACAAAGTAAAGTTCCCCCTGCTGCCTTTTTCCTGTGTGAAATGATTGGTTAGTTGCACTTTGGCTGCACAAATGGTTGCAGCTCAAAGGTAGAACAAATTCTGTTCATCCAAAGATGGTTGCTAATTCCTTGGCTCTGGTGTACCAGAGCATGAGGGTTCACTGAGTGTTGAAGAATGGAATGCAGACACATCTTTTACACTGCAAATCCTCCATGTAGCATTTATAGTGGAATATAAGGAAGGTAGGAGTTTAGTCCAACGTGAAAGAAAAGATTCGTTTACCACATCTGGACCTGGATCAATCTTTGCTGTGGGCTTAAAGTAAAGCCTCATTCCACTTTCACCTCTTTTCTTCTGCATTGCTATTGGCATAAAACATATGGACCCCACCACCTGGGACAGAAGATCACCTGAGGTACTGGGAAGACCTCTGTTTTTCCTGGGAAAATACCTCACCCTGCTGAAAGGGATGCTAAAATCACTGAATCCACAGACATTTGTTTCAAGTGCATTTCCACAAAGGGGTCCCAACACAAGTAGCAGCTGCTGCCTTTGTGCCAGAATGCTGAATACAATCAGTTGCAAAGCACAGATGACGAGGCAGCACCTGGGTCATTCTAAATTCAAGGTAACTCAGACTGTTCTTTAGACACTGGAACCCTCAGCCTCTGTGTACTTCTCCAGAAATCCAGTGAACTAAAAGGAACCCCACAGGATGAGAACAGTGACTTCTGACTAGGACCTTCCATTTCAGGAGGTAGTAGCTGCTACCTGAAACCACTTTACATACATAAATATTCCACTCAGATGTATTCAAATTTCACCAGCACAGAGCCACCGCCACAGTTGTTAGTTCATCCATTATTTACATCAATGGTAATAAAAATTACTATCCTTTAGCATAGACTGTATTTAAATATGCTGAAAAGTTTGGTAAACATTAACCCTTACACATCTTTGTAAGGATGCTGAAAGGTGTTTTCATTCTCCCTGTGAAGTACATGAATGCCAAATATATTAAGTAATTCACAGAATCACTGAATCATTGAGGCTGGAATAGATCTCTGGGCTCAACCAACTCAGCCTGGTACCTAACATCACCACATCAGACAGACCAGGGCACTAAGGGCCACAGCTAGTCTGTCCTTCAACAACTCCGGGGTTGGGGGCTCCACCACTGCCCTCAGCAGTCCATTTCAGAATCTGATCATCCTTTCCCTGATGAAGGGCTTTCTAACATCCAAACTAAACCTACTCCGGCACAGTTTCAGGCCCTGCCCTCTCATCCTGGCATTGGTTGCCTGGGAGAAGAGCCCAACCCCCATCAGACTACACCCTCTCTTCAGGGAGTTGTAGAGAGGGAGAAGGACCCCCTGAGTCTCCTCTTCACCAGGCTGAAAAAACCCAGCTCCCCCAGCCTCTCCTCATCAGACTTTCCCTCCAGTTTATTCCCCAGCCTCATTGCTCCTCTCTACCTGCTCCAGCTCCTCAGTCTCTTTCTTGAAGCGAGACACCCAGAACTGCCACCAGTACTTGGGGTGGCAAATTCCTCCCGAAGCTTCTTGGTGGGCTACTTTCTCACATACTGTCTTTCCTCTTGACTATTTATGGACTTTCAAGAAGTATCTAAAAACTGGAAGCAACTAAAAACTGAAATGGCTTTTCTGTAGCAGAATAAAAGGGAAAACTTGAGTGAGAGGAACTAGAAGCAAGTCAGAGCTTGACATGCAAAAGAGAATTTGTGCTCTCCTGTCCCATGACAATATGTTCCTTTTCAATGTCTTTATCAGACATAGCCATGAATACCACAGTGTGTGCATGCTGGCTAATTAGTTGTTAGCAAGGTTAATCATTGCATCAGTAATGAACCCCAGCCTCCTGCTTTTATCTCCCCAACCAAAATGGCTAATTCTGCTGAACGGGGATGGTTTTTTGTGACAATACAACTGTCACCTTTTACCTTACGTTTCTGTATTACAATTACAAATTTCAGAGGCTGTTGGTAGAGAAGAAGAAATAACATACCATGTTGAGTTCTGTATTTAGCACTGTCAGTGGTCTTTTCTGGAGACAGGAAGAGAGACTGGAACTGAAAGAGAATCTGAAAAGACTGTTTATGATGCCATGGTTGTAGAATTACAGACTTACAGATCTTAGAATTACAGATTGGAAAAGACCTCAAAAGATCATCCAGTCCAATCCCCCTGCCAGAGCAGGACCCCTCGATCCAGTCACACAGGAACATGACCAGGCAAGTTTTAAATGTCTCCAGAGACTCCACAATTCCCCTGGACAGCCTGTTTCAATACTCTGTCACCCTCACTGTAAAGACATCTCTTCTCTTATTTATGTGGAACCTCCTCTGTGCCAGTTGATACCTGTTGCCCCTTATGCTATCATTGGATGCCCCTGAGCAGAGCCTGGCTCCTTCCTCCTGACACCCACTCTTTCCAAATTTATAAACAGTAATGGGGTCACCCCTCAGTCTCCTTTTATCCAAACTCAAGAGTCCCAGCTCCCTCATCCTTTCCTCATCAGGGAGATGCTCTGCTTCCATCATCTCTGTGGCTCTGCTCTGGACGCTTTCAAGCAGTTCTGCGTCCTGTAACTGAGGAGCCCAGAAAAATCCCCACCTTGAAACAGAAATGTTACCTTCTCCCTTGAAACAACATGATTGAGTTTTCTGCTTTCACTGCACTTCAATGTTCTCTGTTCATTTTCTGATTGTATTTTTGGTAGCAAGTTTTCAAAACTGGGCTTTTTTTTCTGCTGCTTTCCTCACAATTAATAGACATACACACTTATTTTTCTGTTTTATTTTTCCTTGTCTCTGTATCTCTCCCATATTTGCATGGGTACTTCACCTCTTGACACTCCAAGCAGATCTATGCTGGGCTGAGTAAGTTGCAGTCCTCTGCAATGAAAACTCTACATCTTTCTCTTTTCTTTTTTGTTTTTTTTTTTTTTTTTTGTTCCTTTTGTTTTGGTTTGGGGTTTTTAAATATTTTTAATGAGAAAGGCTGGATTCCCACCCAACTTTGAGCTCAGACTCCTCTACAGTCTGCAGTGAATAAAAGCACACAGACCTCAAGGAGCATGATTAAAATGTTCAACTACACCACAGATTTTGGTATCAGTATTTGCTGAAGACCCAATACAGAAGATCAGAAGAGTATCAGATAGATATGTCATAACTTTGATATTATTTTCCAATAAAAGAAAGTATGGTTGAACTTCATGTTGGAATGCCAATGTGCTGTAATAAATAGAGGACTGAATTCTGTTCCACCTGCAGGAAAGGGAACAGGCCTTCCAATGCACTTTATTAAAATGCTGATTTTGAGTTTTTGCCTCTGACAGGGCAATTTGTAAGAGAAGGCCAAATGGCTGTGAGGTCTTGCATTTTAATAATTCCTCCTCTTCCTTCCCTGCTTGGTTTTGTTCCTTCCTGTGTTCAGCACAGGCCCAGGTGATGACTCAAGGGCACACAGAATTAAAAGCCTTACTCTTACCTGTTTCTATATTAGGAATATAACCGCAGACCAAAACCTCAACGGCCCCAGGACGTTGCTCTCTGTGAATACCCGGAGTGTGTCTGTGTAAAGGGATTAGGGTGAGCTGAGGGAGAAAGAAGCAGAGAGCTGAGCAGAGGAGACAAGCAGAGACCAGGGAAGGAAGGCGGGGCCTTGCCCGGCAACGCAAAGCCCAGCTACTGGGTCTCCCTGCCAGGGACCTCGGGGAGGAAGGGAGGGGCGAGGCCCGCCCGCGGAGTAGCCGGGCAGCGGCGAGGTCTGGTTCCCGCTGTGCTTAGCATTACCCCTCCCTTGTTCCGCCGGGTGACCCGGGGCTCCTGTTCGGGGTGCGGAGGTAACGGTGCGGCGGCTCAGGCCCGCACAGGTGTTCCGCTCTCCTTCGCGGCGCCTGTCGGGGCCCAGCCGCGGGCTCGCTGACCCGAGGCACAGAGGGGTCTTAAGGTCTGGCCTGAGGGTGTGCTGGCCGGAGGGCTGTTGTTTCTGGTTACGCGTTTAGGCCACGTAAAGTAAGAGCAGAGGGTGCCTGGGACAGCCTTGCTCCACTGTGTTGTGGAAAGGCCAAAAACGCAGACACTTGGAATCTCAATGCCAAGATGAGGAGTGTGAGGCTGGATTGTGGGATCGTGTAATGACAGGACGCGGGGTCCTGGCTGTAAGCTGGAGAAGGGCAGACTGAAGCTGGACATGAGCAGAAAGTGCTTTAATCTGAGGGTGGCTCACCCCTGGAACAGGCTGCCCAGAGAGGTGGTGGAGACCCTATCCGTGAAGCCATTCAAGGTTAGGCTGGATGGGGCTTTGGGCAACCTGGTCTGGTGTATGGTGGCTCTGCTTGGTGTAGGGAGATTGGACTAGATGGCCTTTGGGTGTCCCTTACAACCCAACACATTATTTAATTCTGTGACTCTTCTCCATAATACTGGTTGAAGTTGATGCTCTTAGGTCATTGCAACATCCAATGTGGAACAGATTTCAAATTAAATTCCTACCACTTGGTGTAATTTTCTGATGCTTTTTGGGGGGATAACATCCTGCAGGAGTGTTACGTAGTGGATTTAGAACAAAATTAATTAAAAAAATACCTCTCTCATTGTGTATTCACCAGCTTATTTAAAATGAAGGAATTGACTTTTTTTTTTCTCCCAGTCATGTGTTGCCCGAGAAGCAGATAAAATGAACAACTAAAGAAACACAACAAAAAAATCCCAACTGTGAAGGCTCTGGCAAAAAAACCCCACCTTTCCTTGACATTAATAACATTCAATGTTAAAATTGCTGCACTGGGAATTCAGCACAGGAGTGAAGCCTGAAGGCAGTAGTAAAGAAAGAAAAAGTTTATGAAAGAAGAGCATCCCAGCATCTCAGAGGCTTGGCTTAGCCAATACTTTGGTGTGCAACCTTGGATAAATCACATGTCCGATTGCATCTCAGGTAATCAGCTGGAAAACAAGTCTAAAGTCTGGTCCCTCTGACAAGATGCTCTGAACAAACTGAAATGTGTTCCTGTGACATCCCTTATTGACATGCACTTTACTAGATAGACCATTACCTAATGAGTATGTTGTGGGTGGAAGGGCAAGGATAACCGAACCTGACAGATGCAAAATGTACCTTATCTTCATTTCCTGCATAAAAGGTCAGAGTTCCTACTGAGTCGAGGTTAACACAGGATAAGACAACTTACTTTTCACAAATCTTAACAACAAAAACTCAAATCTAAGTGGTTGAGAAAAGATTGTAAATGAATTTGAATTTTCTCCCTCTATTCTGAGTGTCTATACGGGGATTGAAACTTTTCTCAGATGGACACGACTAGTAAATATGAATCCTCTGGCACACAGAGCCTTAGCCACTGTTTTACGCAATTCGACACCATCCTATCCCACATACTGAATGGAGAAAGCCAGTAAATGGTTGAAGGAGTAGTGTTGTGGGCAGGGCTCTGTCAATTTCAGCCTTGGAACTTGCTGTGAGAAATCTGGTGTTCTGGGGGATGAGATGGTACATCCTTCTGAGAAGGGAGAGAACATCTTTGAGCACAAGCTCTCCTGTCTAGTGAGGAGAGCTTTAAACTTGGGTTGCTGGGGGAGGGGATTCTCAGTCCATCCCACATCAAAGCCAGTGTCACTTACAGGCACCGTGGGCCAGGAGTTAGACTGCAGGCTATGAAGAGACCTCCTGAGGAGTAAGATGAGGGAGTTCCAGTCAGCTTCAATGGGTGCTCAGCTGAAATGCTTGTTCATTAACTCGCAGAACATGGGGAGCAAGCAAGAAGAGTTCCAGATGTGCATGTTCCTGCAGGGCTGTGATGTCACTGACATCACTGAGACATGGTAGGATGGCTCTCATCACTGCAGCGCAGGAATAAATGATTACAAACTCTTCAGGGAAGACAGGCAAGGGAGAAGGAGAGGTGTTGCCTCTGTATTGATGATCAGCTGGTGTCCATGGAGCTCCACCTGGGGATGGATGAAGAGTTGGCCGGGAGCTTACAGATGAGGGTTAAAGGGAAGGCAATAGAAGGAGTCTGGTGAAGTTCCTGCTGACTGAAAAATGGGAAATACAACCCCTGTCTTCAAAAAGGGATGAAAAGAAGACCCCAGAAACTATAGGCCACTCAGTTTCAGCTATGTGCCTGGCAAGATTATGGAGCAGATCCTCTTGAAGAATCTGCTAATGCATCTAGAAAATGAAGAGGTGATTGGTGGAAACCAACATGGCATCACCAAGGGCAAATCATGCCTGACTAATCTGATGTTGTTGTAACAGAGTCACCTCATTAGTGGGTAAGGGAAGAGCAAGTCATGTCATCTCCCTGGACTTTGAAGCATTTGATTCTGTCTCACATGACATCCTGGTCACTAAATTGGAAAAAACATTAATTTAATGGACAGTTCACTCACTGGATAGGGAAGAGGCTGGATGGTCGCACCTAAAGGTTGCAGTCAATGGTTCAGTGCCCTGTGGAGACCAGTGACAATTGGCATCTCTCAGGGGTCAGTGCTACAAGCCATGAGGTGGACAATGGCAGTGAGTGCATCCTCAGCAGCTTTCTGATGGCACCAAGCTCTGACACACTAGAGGGAAGGGAGGCCATCCAGAGAGGCCTAGACAGGCTTGAGAGGTGAGCCCATGTCAGCTTCATGTTCAACAAGGTTGTTCAACAAGGTCAAGTGCAAGGTCCTGCACTTCTGTTAGGGCAATCTCAAGCACAAATACAGGCTAGGAGGAGAATAACTTGAGAGCAGTCTTAAGGAGAAGACTTGGGTACTGGTTGATGAAAAACTCAACATGAGCTGGCAGTATGTTCTTGCAGCCTGAAGACCAACTGCATCTTGGGCTGCCTCAAAAAAAAAGTGCAGCTAGAAGACTGGGGGAGGTGATATTCCGTTCTATTCTGCTAAGCTCTTCTGAGATCCTACCTTGAGTGCTGTGCAGTTCTGGAGCACACAACACAAGATTGTTTGGAGCAGATCAAGAGGAGGGCCATGAAGATAATCAGAGGTATGGAGACCCTCTTCTATGAAGACAGGCTGCAAGAGCTGTTCAGCCTAGAGAAGAAGAGGCTTCAGGGGGACCACAGAACAGCTTTCCAGTACCTGAAGGATACCATAAGAAAGCTGCAGAAGGGCTTTATGTAAGAGTTTGTAGTGATAGGATGATGGGAAATGGCTTTAAGCTAGAAGAGCATAGATTTAGATTAGATATCGGGAGGAGATTCTTTACAGTGAAGATGCTGAGGCCCTGGAACAGGTTGCTGAGGGAAGTTGTGGCTGCTCCATCCCTGAAGTGTCCAAGGCCAGGCTGAACGAGGCTCTGAGCACCCTGGTCTGGTAAGGTGTGTCCCTGCCCATGGCAGGGAGTTGACACTGGTAGATCTCTGAGGTCCCTTCCAACCTAAACCAGTCTGTGATTCTGTGACATCACTGGTCTCAGAGCAATTCACCACTCTTACAATGAATTAAATATTAATTTTGGAAGGGAATTGGGAAGAGAAACCAAGCTAATGCTAGAGCTGATGAGCTGCTAAAAGGCATTTCAGGAAATCTGAAAGAAAATAACCTACCATTTCTGTAGGTGGATATATAGAAGAGTTTAAAAAAGCCACACTAGACACTGTTCATGGTGACTGCCTAAACATTGGCGCTTTATTTTGTTAAGATCTGCTTCTCGGAGCAGGTCTATGCATGCAACTTGGCCATTGCTATGGTAACAATCGTTTGGGGAAAAGAGCAGAGTAAAATAAACATAGAACCCACATAAAATTGACATTAAATGGAAGTGGCTTCCCTGAGCTTGTTCCTGAACACACACATCTCATGCAAAGGTTTCCACCCGCCCCCCCCCCCAAGACTTAACCTTATTATGTTTCTGTTTGGAAGGTGAATGGCAGGACCACTTGTATTTATCAAAAAAGGAATATATGGGCTAATAGAGGAAATATCCTTTTGTCTGAACCCATCTGTGGTTAGTGCTTTAGCACCCAGGATTTGTACACCCATCCCCTGCCACTGTTTCTTTCCCAGAACAGCTTCAAGGGTTGGTGAGGAGCTGGCTGCTCCTGCTCTTGAGCCTGGGCATGCTCTGGGGCACAAGATGTTCTAAGAGCCCAGACAATCACATCTTCCTCTCTTAATTCTTCATCATAGCCACCGCATCCCACTGTTAAAACAAAAGGCTTTTCTGGAATCCCATGAGATTCCCCAGACAATGTGAGTGGAAGTGTCACCTATGATATTGGGGGGAAAGGCACATGGATTTGTGCTGTACAACACACTGCCTTTCAAGCTTCATATCTATGCAAAAAGTATAGGCTGGCTTCATGAATAAAGGTGCTTTAAAGCTGCTTAAGGTAGTAATGGGCTACACAAGGATGGTGCTTTTATTTTAAATAAAACTTAAACAAAACGGAACTGAAAATTGAAGAAAGTTATGTGTGTAACTTTCTAGTTTAGGGACTTATGGGCTCTCTCTGGGAGCCATCTGACTCTTCCTGTAGATCTGAGACCAAGTCCTACAAGCACTGGAACAACTTATCACAATCAAACTTTACTACTGCTTTCTTAAAGGCTCACTTATGATTCTTGAATGGGAAAGTGGAAAATAAGGGACGTCACAGCTATACCACAAATCCAAATCAGTATGAAGCTGAACTCTATATCCACCTGCTAATGCAAAACATGTAAATGCTTGGTCTGTGTTGACAAGACTCATCCAATCATTCCATTTCCTGAATAATTAAGGAAAAGAAAGGAATAAATGTAGGATGATACCTCTAGTGAAGTCCTACATCCATAAGAAAGGAATCTAAGGCAACCAGGATGCTGAGACAACAGAGGATAAGCACAGTAAATTCTAGTTATGGTGTTCACTCTGTGCTCTCAGCCTTCAAGCTGGTACCTGGTCACAGTTACTTGCAATTGTGCATTAGTTTTGTTTTCAGGAAAAACAAGACTTCAGCCTAAACGCACCCCAGATGTAAGATTGCACTTGCCCATAAGGATTATCATAAAATCACAGAATCATACAGATTCATTAGGGATTGGAAGGGACCTTGAGAGATTATCTAGTCCAATCATCCTGCCACAGCAGGATCACCTAGACCAAGTCACACAGGAACATACCCAGACAAGTCTTGAATGTCCCACAGAAGGAGACTCCATAACCTCTCTGGGCAGCCTGTTCCAATGTTCCATTACCCCACTGTGAAAGAAGTTCCTTCAGATATTTATATGGAACCCCCAATGTTTCAGCTTGCACCCATTGCCCCTTGTCATATCACTAGATGACCTTGAGAAGAGCGTGGCTCCATCCTCCTGACACCCACCCCTCACATATTTATAGACATTAATGAGGTCACCCCTCAGCCTCCTCTTCTCCAAGAGACCCAGCTCCCTCAGCCTCATAGGGGAGGTGTTCTACTTCCTTCATCATCTTTGTTGTTCTACCCTGGACATCCTCCGGCAGCTCTGTGTCCTTGAATTGAGGGGACAGAACTGGACACAACACTCTAGATGCAGTCTCACTAGTGCAGAGTAGAGGGGGAGAAAAACCTCTCTCGACTTGCTAAACACCCCCTTCTGATCCCTTCCAGGATGCTGTTGGCCCTCTTGGCCAGCCCTCTTGGCCACAAGAGCACAATGCTGGCTCGTAGTCATCCTGCTGCCCACTAGGATCCTCAAGTCCCTTTCTCCTACACTGCTCTCCAACAGGTCACTCCCCAAACTGTATTGGTTAAGGGGGTTCTTGCCAAGATGCAAGACTCTACATTTACCCTTGTTGTACCTCATTAAGTTTCTCTCTTTGCAGCTCTCTAGCTTGTCCAGGTCTAGATAGACCACATCCACCACTCTGCCATCACGTTTACCCGGTTATGCCCTCATAAATGGCTATCAGGTTGGTCAAGCATGACTTCCCCTTGGTGAAGCCATACTGACTATCCCTAATGACCCTCTTTCCTTGATTTTCCTAGAGACAGCATCCAGGACAAAGTGTTCCATCACCTTTCTTGGGGTGGAGGTGAGGCTGACTGGTCTATAGTTACCTGGGTCCTCCTTCTTACCCTTTCTGAAGATTGGAGTGACATTTGCTAACCTCCAGTCCTTAATCTTTACGCCCATGACTTAGCAAATATGATGGAGAGTCGCTTAGGAATGACTTTTGCTCTCTCCCTTAGGTATGCACGAGTACATCCCATCAGGGCCCATGGATTTGTGTACATGAATTTTGCTCAACACATCCCTAACCCAGTCCTCATCAACCAAGGCAGGCTTATCTCTTGCCTCAACTTCCTGTGGAGCTTCAGCAGTCTGGACTTTGATATCAGGACAACTCCCAGAAGTATAGATGGAGGCAAAGAAAGTGTTCAGTATCTCTGCTTTTGCTGTATCCCCTGTTGTTAGGGCACCCAGCTCATTCAGCAGAGGGCCTACATTGCTTCTAGGTTTAGTTTTGCCTGCAATGTATTTGAAGAAACCCTTTTTGTTACCCTTGACCTGTCTTGCAAGGTTTAATTCCAAGGAGGCCTTGGCTTTCCTAGTTGCATCCCTACATTCTCTCTAGTCACCCGATGTGTCCATTCCCTCCTTCCATGACATACAGACTTTCTTCTTGCTCTTCAGTTTGCTGAGCAGCTCCCCATTTAACTGTGCAGGTCTTCTGGCTCCCTTCCTTGACTTCTTTCCTGTTGGATGCACTTGTGTTGTGCTTCAAAGAAGTGGTCTTTGAATGTTAACCAGCTATTTTGGGCCCCTTTGCCTGCCAGTACCCTGTCCCATGGGATTTCCCCCAGCAATTGCTTGAAAAGGCCAAAGTTGGCCCTCCTGAAGGGATTACATTGTTTGAATGTCTTTTTGTAAATGACTTTTACCCTGTTCATCTTCTCTGCAGGGCAGCAGAACTAAAAAAAACAACGAAGAACAAACCAACTTGCAGCATAGAAAGATGGTCATGGCTACATAAATCCTTTTTGAGTCCATCTTGCACCCTGAGTATCGCAGGGGAATCAAGTTCTTTTGATTTCTATCTCAGTTCCCTGCCTGTGACTCTCAAAAGAGGGGTTTTTAAAATCTGGCCAAAGCTTCCGGTGAGCTGGACCAGCAGCACCAGTCTGATTTTCAGCAAGCACTTTTTGCCGTGCCCAGAATATGGGAAGAGATTGCAGCAGGGGAATGAAGAGGGAACTTGCTCTGTCCAAGTAGATAGTAAAACTCCACTTTCTGTAGTGTTTCCTCCCTCTGGCAATGACAACGGCATCGTTCTGGTTTCTGGAGATAGAGAGGCATTAATAGTTCTGGTTCAGAGGCACCCAGCAAGTTGCCAGCAGGAAGAGGCGGTTTGGAGATGCAGCTGGGGAAGATCCCTCCTGTTCTTTTGGTTCACATTTTTCTTATCCTGGCAGACTAGAAAACCTCTCCTTTTGTTGATGCGAATGTGAATTAGACATCTGCCTCCTGAGAACATGAGAACCATGGGCATAAAGAAGGCTTTCTTCTTAAACTCACATTTCCTCTGCTGAGAGTCTTTTTGTGTGTGTGTCTTTCCTAGCAGGTGTACTCAGTAGCCTCTGCAAGGCTTTTCCTATGAAGGAGGGAAAATTTGGAGTAGCGCATGAAAGACTTGATTTCACATTTCACAGTGGGTCCACCTCCCTGGGAATTTTCAGCTGCTCCACAGGAGTGTGCAGCACTGGGCAAACCAGCCTGGTCCATGATACACTGAGGAGTTTATAACTGCATGGTGTATCTCAGAACAGACACAGCTGCCATTCTTTACTCCTAGCTTGTCTGCAATTTCCTTCATTACATTTTACTAACATTCCTGCCTATGAAAAGCAAAATATGGGGACTGTCTACTTGAACCTAAGACACAAGGATTTTGCTTTATAAATTAACATGTGGTCAAAAGAATTAAACCCACTTAGTTATGTGATACTGAAAAATCAGCTAACAGCAGAATCTCAAAGGCAGATCAGGCTTACAAGACCAGAGGAATAGAAGGAAAAAGTCCTCATTATACCATTCTGGTTTAGTCCAAGATATGCCCAGGCAGTTCCTCACCCTCTTCATAACCTAATCCAATGCAACCACCTCATCACTCGGAGATGGTTCTGTCCAAAACCACCTTCAGATGTGAGTTTCTTCAAGCTAAATCAGTATGCTTCAGGGAAGTAGGTGCTGGGAGCCTCAGGTCTTTCAAAACTCACCTACCTCAGGTAATAATTTCAAATCCAGATACTGTTTTATAATCATTTGAATGTGGCAATAAATGCATGAGAATTATTTCCATTTAGCCAGATTTTGGTTTTAGGGCAAAGGAAGGAGTGGCAAGAAACCACAGCAGGACAGTGATTTAATATCTCTATGGTGGTACTAAATATGGTCATCATTACTTTCACTGCCTGTTGATAGGACAAGCTCTTCCTTTTAGTCTCAGTTGGATGTCAGTCAATTAAGTAAATGCTTCTCTGGATCTGGGGAATGCATGCATATTTTACCTGTCAAACTGGTTCAAAGGGACAACTGATTTGACCGGTGGTGAGAAGATGGGTGTGGGAGATTGAAGCCCTTACATCAATAATCACATCATTTTATGAACCACCACTTTAGTGCATTTCATCATCTTCTGACCTTTCCCTACTGTTTCTTCTCTTGCAGTCCATTGTGTTCACAGTGGTAAATTGACACAGGAACAAATCAGTCTGTTTGCTACTCAGAGCCCTACTCATCTATGTGCCTAAAAGAGAAGACGACAGGTGGAATTCCTGTTACAGTGCAGGGAAAAGATTTGTTCCTTGCTTCTGGCAGCACAGCTAAACCCCAAAGAGCCATTCATCATCTTATGATGTTGTACTTTGGAAAAGGAAAGCGACTAATTTGAAGCACTGAATGCTGTATGATCACTTACGTGCCTTGACCTCAAGAGGAAATCAAACATGCCCTTGGTGATTAATAGAAGACAACACATTTATGCACCTCTGAGGTTAACCACTCACATAGCCTGGGAAACTCTAGTCAGTAATTTAAGGGAGAACTGAACTCTTTTTCACCCCTTCAAGACCTGAACCCAACAAAAGGGAAGGGACTGTGATAGCCTGTGTAGCAGGAACAAGTAGGAAGATGTTCTGATTGTCTTTCCTTCACTTCTCTTCACAAATAACCAGAACAGCCCCTGCCTGACTACCCTTAACCCTGTGGCTACCACATACTAAAAGCCGGAAAGAAAATGTTATTCCAAGTAATGACCCAATGGCAGTTACATCATCTTTAAACTACACCCCAGAGAAACAGCTGGTCTAATAATTTATGTGTCTGGCTGTAGACACCACAGCAGGGACTGGGACTTAACCTGGTGGATTAGCCTTTCCTGGACATCATTGCCGCATAAACTTTTAATCCCTGTCTTAGCACTATAAATAATTTTTGGTGTATATCAGTTATGCGTCCCACAGCAGATAGCAGAGGAAAACCCACATGCCAAATCTCCAGTTGATTTCAATGACAAGATGACATGATTCTTGGGAAGATTAAAAAAATTTTAAGCATTGGTTAAGCCTCAGCCAGCTTCTTTGAAAAATTTAGACCACCAAACTTCACAGTCCCTTATGTAATAGTAACTGTAATAATAACTTAAAGGTAAACCAAAGCATCTGGTTTGGAGAAAGTCTGGTCTTTACAGCTTAGTGTCACTTAGAAAGTTCTGCAATTGCAATTATCATTGTTATACAACTGTGTTCCTTCTCATTACTTTAGGTGCTGTTGCTGCAAGCTTAATGGTTCACACTCATTTACATGAGGGAAAAATAAAGTGTTTATTATGAAATGGGTAGCCACAGTTTAATGTTCCCCAAAACTGATTCCATTTTAACCAAGCTGCAGAAAAAGTAAGTTATGTTCTTATTTTTATTGTTTCTAGGAGATAAAATACAGCTGCAAGGGATGCTCCAACCCAAGAAGAGAGGCAGTTCTTACACAAAACCCTGCCCACTCTGGCAAAAACAGTGATCAAATTTTCATTGAGACCTTTGAAACATTTCATTGAGATCCACAGGCTATAGAATGATCCAAACCAACCCACTTCTCAACCAAGAAGGGGTTTACTCAATAGGAAACACAGAAGTTTTAAAGTTTTTAAACTGATCAAAATCCAATACATTTGAAATCCACCATGGGCTTTCCAGTTCACACACAGAAACACTTGGAAACACAAGCCAAACTACATACTCTTTTCCCATGAGATAGCAGTGGTGGAAGAAGTTTGTAACACTCGGGACAGCCCCTCAATTTTCCAACCATTTTGTAGAGAATATCCTAGCAGATCAATGGCACGATACTTGACTCAGGACCTGTTCGCACAACCCAGCCTGCGGCCCCAGAGGCACTGTCCTTGAAGCCTCCTAGAACAGTGAGAATGAGGAGGAAAAGTGATGTCAACAAGACTGAGGATGATAAGCAAGACACACTGACCACAGAATGGGGAGGAGAGACTGACATGGAGGCGCTTGCAGATCTATATATAACCATTCATATGTAATTAAACACACGTGGCCAAGTTAGTTTAGCCAATGGTAGATTTGCTTATGCGGTGTGAACCCTGTAAAACCCTATAAAAGTGCACTGATTAAGGCAATAAACGAAGTTAACTTTTACCTCAATGAAGACTCTCTGAATATTCCAAGTGGTTTTCTTTTACCATTTCAATTCCATAATTACAGGAGCCTTTCTAAAGTGCCAATATCTATCCAAAGAAAACAACTCTGCGCGATTCCAACAATGAAAATAGAACTGTAACTAGCAGCAGAAACAAAATGGGTTTCATGATATTGGATTTTTTAATATTCCTAAATAAATAAATAAATAAATAGGAGACATGGAACCTAAGCCAATATTTTGTTTCAGTACTTCACTTCACAGAATAAATCTGTGCCAGAGGAATAAGATGGTTTAGCATCACTGATGCCCATTTCTTTATGATTCTCAGCCCAGCTCTGTGGTACTCAGATTCCAAACTGATACTAAATGCCAGTAGTGATACTCTTCCTTGCCATTTTGAATTGTGCCAGGGATGAAATGTGCTTTGACCTTCACAATCCCCATATACCACTTTTAAAAATAAACAAAGCCAAGCTTATCTGTTTTTCTTACACTGAAAGAGATCAAGAAGAGCTCTTAAAAGATGGCCCTTCCTGTTGTTTGTACCTCCATATTTACATTAAAGATGTGTGGACATGAGACTGTGGGACACAGTTGAGTGGGTGTGGTGCTGTTGGGTTGACAGTTGGACTTGATGATCAGCCTTACTGATTCTATATAGATAGCTGTATTCACACACCAGCCCACACAACTTGTCCTGCTACCCTCAGTCTTCACTATAAACTAAAGCAGATCAGAGAAGAAATGGAGATACTTCTATGACACGTGTGATTTGTTCATCACTAAATCCATTGATGCAGCAAGAAGGAAAGATGTGACAGGTTCTAGCCATACTGATGTTATTCCCCTAGGGAGAAGCTTTTCTTCAATTATACTATTCACTTCCCAAGACTGCTTTGTAGTTGAAGTTTCTTTGATTAATATGCTAATATACATTCTTCTAGCTTTCTTACATCATTAGTAATTGCTGCTTTGTGCCACACTCTTCCAGCTGAGATTTTCACAGGGACAATTAAACTTCAGCATCATCCCCTCGGTTCTAAGTTCCTGAAATAACCATCTATTCATGATCTGCAACATAAGGAAATTGTCACAAGTACTTTGGAGCTCCTAGAAAAGTGGAGCACTGCCTTACAGATGGGTTTCTATGCTCCTGGGTTTTTTCAAGCAATCCCTTGTAGTTCTAGGGAAGACAGTGCTCCTAAAACAGGAGCAGTAGAGAATCTGCAGATCCTACTAACTATTCTTTGAAAACAAGTCTGTCACGTGTGTAAGAGTATTCCAAATTCCTGCAGCTGACATTGAGTACCTTTTCCTTATGACCCCCATAATGTAAGATTTTAATGAAGGTAAATCAAGAGGCAACATTTACTTAAGTTTCAAGCAAAAAAGTATCAAAGTGCCCTCGAACAGACAGTGCCTTGAAGCACATAGCAGCGATGTCCTGAGTACTGCAGTTCCAAAAAGCAACACTAAAAACAGAGAATTCTGTATCAATTTTAACTTCATTACCATTTGCAGCAGTATTTTTTCCTCAGTTTATGGAAACTGAGCCTCCATTTAAAAGTTCTACTTCATGACTCAGGGAAAAATATTGCTGTTGGGGTTATTTGTGAGCTACTTCAACAAAGCTCGAGTTTTGTGTATCTTTTATAGTGTTCCTAATTTGAATGCAGCCACTCACTTAGAGAACAATCTCTAGCTTCTGAAAATTTCCTTCCAGTGTTTGATGTAGCTTATACTTCAACAAAGGTCAGTTCTTTCTTTAAGACTATTGAGCAGGTTAATTTCACCAGATGAATTCAGACTTCACTCTGAAATTCAGTTCACATTTGTAAATGGAAAGTGACTGACAGTAGTAAGTGGAGGAGGGTTAACAAAAAATCTGTCTGAGCTGATTCTACTGTCACCAGAATAAGAAGATGTTCTAGTGTGCACAAGAGTCAACATTAACCCCCAAATTTTCTCATTTTGTATTCCCATATGGAAGTCGATACTGGATCTCAGTAGCTTCAGGGACTTGGTTTTCACACTGGAGCAATGATGACTTATACATTTCTGCCAGGCCTGTGGTGTTCGCGCCTCAGATAATTCAATGTTTTATGTTACACTCCCCATCCCGGGGCTGCAGCACTCAAAGACCAGCATACCTGCCCACACTCACTGCATTCACAGTTAAAAATGAAGGGTGAAAAAACAAAGATCTACAATTTTCAGAATTTAAGTTAGAGTAGAAAAATGATGGAAATATTCTATGTTTGGAGGAAAATGAAAGCCATATAGAATCATTTAGGTTGAAAAAGAGAGGCATCCCTACCCATGGCAGGGAGGCTGGCATAGATGATTTTTAAGGTCCTTTCCAACCTGAGCCATTCCAGGATTTTAAGACCATTAAGATCGAGTCCAACCATGAAACAGTGGTCCAAAGTCCCATTAAGTCATATCCCTAAGCGACAGATCTGCACAACTTTTATATGCATGCAGAGATGGCAGTTCAACCAGTTGGAGATGTCTGCTTGCCTGCATGTGGAACATAGACTAACTTGGAAAAATCCTACATCAGCAGAATAAAATATCAATTCTGTGAAGTCAAATTAGTGTGTCTCTGGTCAGAGAGATTTATTTCCAGGAAGCTCCTGCGGATTTCCTTGGCTTTCCCCATGGAGCAGCATTACACCTTTCATTGTTCCCATTTTGCTCAGCCCAGCCTTACGATGCGAGAGACAATTCTCACATAAGCTCTGCTTCACATAAAAACAAGACACAAAACACAGCTTTAAATTCATTATTACTTCTCTCACTCCAAAGTGCCAATAGCAACACCAACAGTGGCAGGTGCAAAGATAGAAATTCTACAGATCACAACCACAATGGGGTTTGGGCTTTGTTTCTGCCTTTCTGCTAATGTTGATTCAAAAGCACTAAAGGATCTGTTACAAATTACTCCTGCTGCTTTCACATTTATTTAGGGCATCAGTTTCTATCAGGTAAATCCGCACCTGCAAGGGGGTAATGAAGCCCCATGTAAGCTAGGTAAGTGCTGATGTATACAACTTTGGAAGTGTTTGAAGACAATTAAAGAAAATAGTCAGAAGAGTGTGTGCACTCTACAGATAAAGAAATTCATTAATGATACAATCCTGGATGTCCTTTTGCAAGCTGCAGTCACTGGCCATAAGTGTGTCTATGAACACATGCTTGCACTTTCAAATGCACATGACCAGGACACGTGTACAGCTGTAGCCTCACATTAGTGCCTTCATCAATTTAGAAACATGTTTTGGGTCGGGATATGTCATCACTTACCCATCAGAGTCTAGCTGGACAAGAGCAGCTAACAATTTTCCTTCCATTATGGATGTAGTTGTGCAGGAAGGAAAGTGAAACAGCTGAAAGTTCATGCTGGAAGACTGACATGTCAGGTTTCGTATGTAATAAGATTTGGAAAATGTCAAATCACCACTGACGGAGTAGATGTCAAGGATGCACAGAATCAGCCATCTTCTGTGGGAATCTCAGCAAACAAGAGGATGCAGAAAAAAAATTATGACCTGTGTCCACATAGTGGCTTTCAGGACAGAGTGATGATACCTCCAACACAAGTGCACAGACCTGTTTTGCATCATGGGCACCTGGGAAATATTTCAGTCTTGTGTCTTTTCTCAGCTATTTCCACAAAGAACTCAGGTTCTTCAGCACTGCTCTGATAACACAGTCAGTGGAACTACAACCGTTTACTCCAGCTGAGGATTTTCCCTCTTTTCTGGCCTTTTCTGTTTGGTTATTTTCTGAAACCTTGCAGAAAAACTGTTGAGTAGAGTGCATCATTTACTCACCACATTCTGAAATTACATGTGATGCCAAGAAACATTGGCTCACCAGGCTGGTGTGTCCCAGTTTAGGGACATCATCAGTAGGGTAGGGCATGTTGCAGCCAACACCCTCAACCCTTGGTGATCAAAGAACTCAGAAGTGAGTAGGCAGCTTTTATCAGTAAATGCTTCATTTAAAATCACAGCAGCTATTCAGGTTTCCTTGTTTGTAAATTCCAGACATCTACCAAGGGAAATCTCTAAAACTTTATTGTGTAACTAAGTGGATGATGAACCAACTGGTCTTGGAACTCAGAATCTGAGAGTTGCCCAGCTACAGAAAGTAGCTGGTAGAAAGCATTAAATGCAGTAGCTACATATTATTCGGAACATACTTCTCTGCTTTGTCCCTGGTACAACTTCCACATTGCTAGTAGAGTAAAAAGAAGGGGAAGGACCTCAGTGATAACCCAAAAACCCCACCATAGTTGTCACTCACGAATTTTCTGTCTGGAAAACTCTGTACATGTGCTGCTTGTACCCTGAATTTGTAGAATCACCACCCACCTGCTTTAAAATTACACTTAATGCTTTAATCCATGATGTTTATTCTTTTCAAGACTAGATATAGTAGCATGGTAACAGCAAGAACAGGCTGAATGAATGGTCTCTATAGTGAGGAGGAACACACTCCTAACTATTTTGTTGCAAGTCAAATGTATCTTGATTACAGCTGGATGTTCAATGTCCTTAGAAAGAGGAAAAACCTCAGAATGCGTCTGCAGTCTCTGACTATCTCATTTCAGATGTTATTAACATCAATTGGACATTAAATATGAATCTATCTGCATTGAAATGGTGTGTATTTGCACTTAAAAAATCCATAATTTATTATGATTTCAATATTCTATAATAATTTTCTTAATGTAGATCTCAATGTTTCAAACTTCAATGCAGCTTCATCTGTTTTTCCTGCAGGATAAAACAGCTTATAACTACATCTTCTTCTTCCCTACCTAATATAATTTGGAAAAGATATTTGTTAGTAGTTTAAAGTACTTCATTTTTTGCACCAACTCAAGAAGGAATTATCAATATTAATGTAAATTTTCCTAGAGAAAGCAGGAGTGTTTTTCAAATGATACTTAGGAGGAGATAATTTGTTTCTATTAGAAAACTGCATGGCTAACAGAGGGTAACTTTTAATTACGTAATAGAATATGTTTAAAAGTGAATTGCTAATGATATAAGAAAATCAAACAAATTCAACCCAAGGCACAGCTGCCAACATGGTGAAAATTATATACAGAACCATGCAATTACTTGTGTTTCCTACAATAAACACAGAAGAATCAACACAACAATGTACAAATGAGCCAGAGTCAGTCCAATTGGTATGGCAGGATGAAGTAGGAAGGCTGTTTGCTGTTTTCTAGAATTCTGAATTATATTTATTTCTCAATAGTTTGAACCAGAAAAGCCTGAAATTATCCATATTTCCACCAAAACACAGAGTTTTACTCTAGATCTTTTTATTTAAACATGATTCCTTCATCTTATTTTTAAAACTTTGTAGTTATTAATCATGTCTCATTATCTTACTGTAGTCAGTTCCTTGTTGCTTCAGAATTATTTGCCTGATCTGTGTGAGGGTTTTATCCTTCTCCCTGGAATTATTAGCTTCATTTATCCCTATTACATCCACTCCCTCTCTTGTTATGAAGAGATTACAGTAACTGAAAAACAGCAGGAAACCCAAAAGGAAGGAAAACTCTACTGTTGCATATCTTTGGGTTGTCAGGAACTGCTGATTTTCATTCTTAGGTTCCTGTGGCTCTAACAGACCTAACCTACATGAAGATGAGATTCTAAGCTGAGGAGTTACACCAAAAGTCCATCAACAGCTTTGACTATTTCACCTCCTCACTATTTTGCAGACCACCAAGGGCTTTCTCCTTATCCCATTACAGGTTCTTCATTAACAGCCTCCTTAAATGTCCCTGTTTAAATCCATAGCACTGCAAGCATATTAAAGACAACACAAGATCCCATGATTTACCTATGCAATTATTTACGTGACAAGGATGCCAGCGAAACTTCTGGAGATGGCAGCACTCATTGTCTGCTTAATCCTGACAAGAAGATGCGAGAAAACCACAGCTTGTGAGTAGAGCTTTGCAAGACTGCCTTGTAGAGATTACTTCCACTAGAAAAAGGCTACAACAGCTGTTCTCATTGCTTTCTAAGAACAATCCTTCCTGCAAGATTGGAGGATGTTATTTTAACCTCACTTGGATGAAAAGACTTGGGAATAATTTCCTTAGTCAGTGTGACAGACCTTGTACACCTAAACCAGGGCTAATCTTGCCTGAAGAAGCAAACAGTAGAATCACTTAGGTTAGAGAAGGCCTTCAAGTCCTTCAAGATCATCACGTCCATCCATTATCCCAACTGTCACAAGGACATCACTAAACCCTGTCCATGAGCTCCAGATCTCCATGACTGTGAAACACAGCCAGGGATGGTGATTCAACCCCCTGCCTGGGCAGCCTGTTCCAAGGCCTGGGGTCCCTTGCCATGGAGAAGTTTAATGTCTTGTCTAAAGTAAGACCTGCTGTCATCCTTCCTGAGGACAAGCAACTCACTTGTCTTAGGTACTAAGCTGTCACCTTAGCCACCTCCCTTGTGCCACTGTGACACAATTAGCTATGTCAGAGTGACGCTTCTTTTGGGTGAGGCCACTTAGGTGCTGGACTTTGATACCAATTACCACTAGTACCTGTCCAGCCTAGCAATGGTACCCATCTTGTAGTAGTGTAACTATTCTTTTTCTCTAATATTCCAGTCACTGAGAGCAGAGTATGTGTTTTGGGTTTGGTGAAACCCCATTTGTCTGTAGTATTCCTGCATCAAATTTTCTCTCTCTCTCTCTCTTTCCTTTTTCTTTTTTTATTCTTTCCAGCAACAGCACATTTGTTCCAAGGAGTAGTCTTCTTTTGAGGGGTGGTGTTTGGGTTAAGAAGTGGCCTAGACATCATTTTTCGGTTTTTTTTTTTTCCACGACTCAGCCTAACAAAAGGCAGAGAATAGTTGCTGGTTTCAAAGGATTGGAGCCTTGTTCTCTTTTTTAAAATCTCTTTCTTTTTTCCTTCTCCTTCTCTTTTATTTTTTTCTTTTCTTTATCTCACAATAAAGCCTTACTATTTGCAGTTCCAGTTTCTGTTCTGGGTTTAAGGAAGATAAGGGTGTAGCTTCTATACTATTAAGTGACCAGTGCTAAACCGTAGCAGTATGGAACAGGAGCTGCTGCGTGGCTGATCAAAACACCCTAGATCAGAAGCTGATCCATAGGTGTAGGGATGTAAAATATAGAGTGGTGTCAGCAGCTTAAAAGGAATGATAATTAGAGAGTGTTTGAAGCTGCCAATGACAATGAGAGGTGTTTACTTATTTATTTTCAGAATGGCACTTTTGTCTAACTAGAGGAGAGATTTACAAGGCCAAATACCTGGAGAGAGAAGTGGGGTTGTCAAGGTAAGAAAAATAAAGAGAACCAGGGACCTTTTGATGACAGCGTATCCAAAAAACCCATTTTAATTTCAGCATTCTGCTACATTTTATCAATATTACAGAAATAGCAATGGTGGAGATAAAAAGCCCTGAAATTATACATCCACCTTTACAGCGTGGTGTTGTCTGACACTCACTCAGGATTTCCCCAATACTGTATTCATATCCAGTGCTCCCTGATTGATGCTCATCTTTGAAGTCCTTCTCTCTTCAGACAGCTTCCAAGTACTTGTATCTTCCTGATTTGCTCTAGCCACTTCCATGTCAGCTGCTCCTGTTCAAACCCTTTGCGGATGTGTTACAGGAAGATGGAATTGTTGTGCATGCTAATCTTGCATTACTGTCGACAACAAATCCATCATAGTCTGAGCTGGTAGAATGTTAGTAAGGAAATATGCTCCTTGATTAATTTCTGTATTTTTCCTGATGTGCTTAGCCAAAGGTAGATCCAAGACTGGACCAAACCTTAGCAAGTACTTCTGTGGTGTTTACGAAGATTAATTTTCTACTAGGAGGGAAACAGACACAACACTTCACATCCATAACTTCCTTATTCTAGGTGAAATTACTTTTGGCATGGTATTTAATTTTAATAGAGGCAAAATCTCATGCAAACAGAAGTGTTTATTTCTAGACTATATATGCTGGCCCAGTCTTTCTCAGCTTCCATCTTAAAATTCAGAAAAGCCCTGATTTACAAAATTATCTTGACACAAATGAGCAGTATTTTCAGCAAGTGTCAAGAGAAGTATTTTCATCTGTTCATAGAAAATTTGGTTTCTTCTGTTTGCCTGGTCACCTTTCTGCTCAGCTGTCCTCCCCATGTGCCACAGACATCCCAATCCTATGAATAAAATAGATGTGGAGTACTGATTTTCCTGGCTGTCATCAGGCAGGTGTGGGAATTTCCTACAGAGAGAGATGATTGAGTTTGCTGACAACCTCATGCAGTCACTTTATTTTTATTTTTAATTTTATTTTTAATAACAATTTTTTACTTTTATTTTTAATTTTTCTCCTTGTATGGGTAATTTCTTTTCTTACAAGCCCTACCAGCTTAGCCTGAAGGTGAGCAGAAAAGCTGGTGCTACACAAAACATGAAAGTAATTTAGATGGCCTCTTCACAGGCACACAGAATAATAGAGTGTGTTGGGTTGGAAGGGATGTTCAGAGGGCAACTAGTCCAACACCCCTAGAACAAGCAGGGACATCTTTAACTAGAACAGATTGCCTAGATCCCCATCCAGCCTGACCTTGAATGGCTCAAGGGGTGGGGCATCCACCACCTCTCTGGGCAGCCTATTGCAGGGATCCCCCATCCTCAGATTCAGTAACAGTTTCCTCCTGTCCAGCCTTAGTCTTTCCTTTTCCAGCTTTAAAACATGATCCCTCGCCCTACTGTTCTATACCCTTTGCTGTCTCCACACTGGTTTGCCAGCATGTGTTGTACCACCTGCTTGTGCCTCTCAGACCCAGATATCCCCTTGAAATGCACACACAAGATGCTACTTAGCAGGAGGAAGAGGAGAACAACCCACCCTGTGCCAAGGGCATGGGCTTGCTCACAGCATTGCCTTCTTATTCAATATGTATCATCATGAACTGGCATTAGGCATTCCACACGCATCTAACCCAGGGACACAATAGCTTTTCCTAAAAGCGTTACTGCTTGAATAAAGCTGATGTATGAGCCTCACAGCTCGAGGTTTTACAACACAGTCAGCATCTCTGCCTTTCTGACCGAGATTGAGCAGTCATAGATTTAAAACAGAGATATTTAACCAGACAGCAGTGTAAGAAGGACCACAAAGTACATGATTTAGGTATCCAGAGCAGAACTGCATGTCCTGTTGCAAACCACAGCAGTTAAAAGAAGGCAGCTTTCAGGGTCACGTTCCATACAAGCTGTATGAGTGTGGGAGAAGGCAGAGCTGACCACAGTGAAAACTCTGAGAGGAAGGGTCTGTGAACCACAATAAGATGCCAAAGGCACGCTGAAAACCACCAAGACACCAAGTGGCAGCCACTGTCAGGAGCCAGTATTATCAGTGAAACATTGACATGAATCAGCCAGGGTGCCAAATGGATCAATCTAATCCTGATCTTAATTAGATGTGACTAGAAGTGGAGCAAATCCATGGCACTGCCGCTCAAGGGTGACCCAGAGAGTTTCAAGTGATAATTCCACATCCCAGTGGTGCTCAGAAAGCCAAGTTCTGAAGTGGATGCTGACAATAAACAAGCAACTTCTTCTGGCCTCAGCAGAAATTAATCTCATTTCAAGTGCCTATAGTTGTAGTCTCTGCCTAAGACTGTTAGATCAGAATGGGTTGGAACCAGCCAGGAAGGGTTTTTTTAATTCATAACAGGATAGACATGGTCATCTGGATTTAAAAACAAAAATCAATCTGAACTCTTGCTTGGAAATAAGCAGGAAACCATTCTGAGCACTGAGTCAACTAGTCTGGGAGCTTGTAACTGCCAGCTTGTGAGGTTTAAATGGAATATTCCAACTCAAGGCGCAAGTGAAAATGAGTCAACTGGGCTTTAATTATCAAGTGTTATCCTCACTAGAGGTGTGATCCACAGAAGGGAGGCACAGGACTGCATCATATCAGCACTTAGGTGTTCTTGGGGACACATGTGGAGCCAGAATGAGAAGCTCAAGGTGGGGTGACCAGAAAAGGACAACAGATCTGAAGGGCACAACCACTGCTGGGCAGATATACGTCTCCTTTTTTTTTTTTTCTTTTGNCTCGTTCTCAATCAGTCTGTTTATCTCATTGCAAGCTGTCATATGCTACAGTCTCTCTGGCTGGCTTACTGCAAATGCCCTTCCCCTGCCACATTGTTCATCAACTCTTCCCTGCTTTTTTCTCTTCTAGGAAGTCAGGAGATGCCAAGCACAGATCACTACACAAATGCAAATGCCGTGCTTTAACATATGTTTTTCTCTTAACACTAGGGAATATGTGACAGCTGGGGACAAACACTGTCCAGCCCAGGAGAGGATTGTTCTGCATCTTCATGATTTTTCATGCATCTTCATGCCGTCTTGTTTGTTTCGTCACAGCGCCTTCCCAATGTGGAATGTGAATGAAGGTTTACAGTAGTTTTGGCTTAGAAAGCTGGTAGAATCCTTTTCTCCTGATAGGTGGATTATCACATGGGCCAGGAAGTTTGGGGTTAAAGGCTGCAATTCTTTTCCCAGAACTCTGTTACGAACAGTATTGTGAGCTAGTATCACACTTTCCTTTGGACAGAGTCAAAAACCTCTGAAAAACCAAAGCTCACAACTTAGAAGGGATGTGTAGAGCATTATGAGGAAACAGTGTCTTTAATAGCGAAGAAATTGATAGTCTTGTCATTTAGCTAATTAGCCACACTGCTGCTTCTCCATCTTCCTCTCTTCCCCATGGAAGTCTCCTGCCCAAAGACTGTGCTATCTGCCAAGATCTATGGATTAATAGAGGGAACAATGAGTACTAAGCTCTGCCTTCAATCAATTCAGGATCCTGGGGCTGGAAAATATTTATGTAACAGTTGGAGATGGGGGGCACCACCAATTTTCCTCACTGTGTAGAACATTTAAGAGATGCTGACTACTACAAAAAGTTAAAACTCTCTGAGGATAAATATTTACTGTAAAGCTGTTAGATCTTTTCTAATATTACAGCATTAAAAGAAATGATCTGTCAGTTTTTTTAGATGTGCTGCAATTTCCATTTATGTAGCTGGCTGAGATAATGGTCTTAAAGCAGGGTAAGGAACAGCTGTCCTATATGAGGAAGGCCTAAGCAGATTAAGGCTTTCCGGTATGGAGTAGAGATAAGTGAGGAAGACATGGTAGAGGTCTGTAAAATCAGTGGAACAATGGAAGACTGCATGAAGGACAATTATTTTTTTCTTTTAATGCGAGGATTAATGGGGAAGTAAAAGACATTCAAAGATGATAGATTTTAGAAAGCATAAGAAAAAAGCCACACAGAAAACACAAATAAAACTATCAAAGTACTGCTGGAGATGTTAAGAGTTGCTGTCACTTTTATGCAAGACACAGTAGAGGAAAAACGCACTGAAATTTCTCTCCATGCAGATACTACCCATGTCTCACAATTTAAGCTGCAATTCACAGGAGGCTTGGAGAACATAACCGCAGAACTATCACTGTGAGATGTCCACTGTTCTCTGTTGCAGCATGTAGAAGAGCCTGCCTTGATATACTTGTGAGCTGGCCTGAGGCAGTGATCTTATGTCATTATTGATGTATACACAGTCACATAAAGCTGTAAGGGAGAAGCAAGAGCATGGATACCCAGCTGTAGCAAAAGCAGTTGTAGCCGTCATTGCTGAGGGATTAAACCTTGCACAGAAACACCGTCTCTACACTAAGCACCTGCTTCTAGTGAAGAACTACAGCAGTGGTCTGGACACCTCCCTTCCCCTCCCCCCACCTGTAAAGAACCGATTTCATTTAAGGTTTTGTAACTCCTCAGCAAAGTGATTTGAAGCTGGAAAACAAACTCCAGTATGTAGTGAAAAAAGTGGTAGGAAACAGCACAACTAATGTGAGACATAAGAGAGCATTGGTGAACTAATGTTCTGATAAAATGTTGACCCTACCATGGTTAAAGCTGTTACACAGGTGAGTGCAGATCCAGAGACAGAAAAGGTCAGGAAGATGTCATGCAGCAACCTTGTAGTTCCACTAACAGTGCAGCCACTTAGAGGAGATCCAGTGTCTAGGAAGGCAAATACAGGCCTAATGTGATTTGATTGTTCAACAAACTACTTTGGGATGGTAAGGGTGATGCCCTTTTCATTCAGTTTTACCCTCAGCTGCCAATGTTCTCGAGTTTTTCTCCTTTTAGCAGTAAATTTTAACAACGAACTTTGGCCATTATGAAATTAGAACCCAAATTGGTTGCAAAAATGCTCACCTTCCAGTAAGCCTGGCTTTGTACAGAAACTGGGGATACCTCAGAAACGTGACACTTACGGGATATTGCAACAGAATGACCCTCCCTTCCTTCAGCTGATTTCTCCCATTGAACTATTTTTACTCCTGATTTGGACCAGAAGACAAAGACACATGTTTTTAGGATTGATCAGTGTGATTAATCTGATTGCTAGGATGCCAGGCTGGTCTTGCAGTAAACATCCAAGTCATCAATTTGAACAAAAGGAAAAAAAAAAAGAAAACAGGTTAATGTGTGGATCAGGAACTGGATTATTAATGAGTAATTAAATAAAGATTAAAATGCATTAACCTAGCGCCTGCTCATGGAAATTTAGCTGTCAGATGATGTGGAAGCTGTCTGCTTTGAGAGAATCTGATGAATTCAGGATCATGGAACGCTGTCACTGTGATGAAACAAGCCCAGCCCGGGTTAATAGATTTTCCTATTACTACCTGCCAGATCATAATAGGATCTGGAGTCACCCCAGTGATCATTGGGTATCTCTAGAAAATACATAATAAAAAAAAAAGTGTCACTAGGATTGAAGGGGAATATTTTTTGGAGCTAGATACACAGAGACACTATTGCTTGAAGCAAAGAAACTAGGGAAGGTTGTGTGTTGGGATAGAACTTCTAACAGATTGCCAAACCATCTGCAAAGAACAAGCTAAAATAGCTGATGTGCTGCTCTTGCCTCTACACAAAAAATTCCTTCCTGTTTCCCTGGGGAGCTAATGGTGCCACACATCTAGCACTGCATATTCTTGTTTGGATTTGTAGATGTTTTGATGAAGGAGAGGCTGAAGTAACTAAATGTACTTCCAGTACCTCCAGCTGAAATGCTGCAGGACTTAGTGGACTTTTCTAATTTGCTAGACTGGTGCTAATTGAATACAGAATCATAGAATCATTAAGGTTGGAAGAGACCTCCAAGATCAAGTCCAAGCTTCAACCCAATGCCATCCTGCCCACTAAACCCTGTTCCCCAGTGTCACATCTACATGTGTTTTGAACACCTCCAGGAATGGTGACTACCCCCCACCCCCTTCCTGGGCAGCCCGTTCCAACCCCTGACCACTCTGTCATAGAAGAGATTTTTCCTGACGTCCAGTCTAACCCTCCCCTGGCCCAATTTGAAATGATTTCCTGTTGTCCTGTCGCTAGTGACTTGGGAGAAGATACTGACCTCCGCTTGTGCAACCTCCTTTCAGATTTCAAGGAATCCCGTTTTGGAACGGGCTGCCCATGGAGGTGGTTAGGTCACAGTCTCTGGAGGTGTTTAAGGTTAGGCTGGATGAAGTGCTGAGTGGCATGATGTATATGTCAGATGTTTAGGTTTACTTGGTTGGTTTTAGGTTGGGCTGGATGATCTTTAAGGTCTTTTCCAGCCTCATCAGTACTGTGACACTGATACTATGAATAAGGTCTTCCTCAACCTCCTTTTCTCTAGGCTAAACAACCCCAGTTCCCTCAGCAGCTCCTCATCAGATCCGTCCTCCAGGCCCTTCTCCAGCTTCCATATGAAAGGCTGCACACAGTGTCATTAAGCAGTTGACTGAAGTAAAGGCAAGAGCATAGCACGGGATAATGGACTATGTGTGTGTGAAACTGAGCCCTCTTCTGGCAACTAAGCTGCAACCTGGGGTCATTCCTCAATGCAAACACAAATCAACTTGTCTTTCTTTGCTCAAGAGCAGAGTAGTCAGTACTGATAACAACTGCTGAAGGCAATTCCATGCCATCTCTCTATTCTGCAACTTCTGCCAAGAGAAAGGAAACGGGGAGCCCCTGACTCCATAAATGTGCACAAACCCATGCAGGGGAGCATATCCGGGAAAAGGTATTTTCCTATGCCACATCCATACCCAGCCCTCATGGTGACTAGTATTAACATCCTGACATGGACTTGGGCTCGAGTTATTCTCAAAGATTTCATCCAATCCAGAGGAGTGACTGTGTCTGCATGAGAGATCTGTAAAAGTCTCTGTGCTTGAATCCTTAGAGAACCTACCAAAGTGTTAAAGTGGATTTCTTTTAATTCTCATAATTTTATTCAGTCTGGAGAACAAAAAGAAGTCTTTGTTTCAATCTCTATCAGTATTGAATTGCCCCTTTGATGACCGTAGTAGCCAAAACACCAACCAATGTAGCCCAAACACTGTAAGGGCCTTCTTTTGATTTCTTATATGAACAAATTAGCAACCTAGAAAATGCTTCCTTAAAACCAAACAAATCACTAAACCTTAAGCCCACTCAGAACATTCAGAGGCTTTTCAAACAGTGATTTTGTAGGCCTGAAAGGGAAAGGTCTGACAGAAAGCTCAGTTTTGCTAAAAATAAATAAAAATAAATAAATAAATATTATTTTTCAGTCACTGCTTTAGTGTAGAAAATGCATGACCATGACATTATTCAGAAAGAAAGCACCAGGAACATTGTCTTCTCTTTCCTAGGTTTTCCAACATGAGTAAGCAAAATATGTAGTACATGAGGAGGTAGTTATTTTTCCATCCAGAAAGTGCAGCTAAAGGGAAGTTGCTGCTGCATACTCATACTACCAAGTCTTTAACACAAATTTCATGTGAAAACCCTAAATACTACTCACTCTTTCTTTTCCTTCTTATATTGATAGTCATGTTGTCCAGTCAAGAAATAAAAGGCATCTGATTCAGCTATCAACAGCCACAGAGATCAGAAGCTGCTCTATAAACAGCAGTGGCATTTTTAATGGGAAAAAGAACCTACAAACACTTGAGAAACTCCATTTCACCTGCAGTGGCCACTGAATTTGTATGATTAGATTAATATTAGAACACAGAATGCAAAATGCCAGCAATTTATTAAGCAGGCACATACAAATTGCAGTGGAGATTGAATCAAAAAGTTCTGAGAAACAACTGGAATAAGTGTGATTATCTGGAAAACCCTTGATTTTTCTCTTTAAAATGCTGTCCCCTATGTTTTGACATTTCATGTAAATAACTGAATCACATGAGAAAATCTGTTCATGGTTTACTGTTTTTTCTGTCCTCTTAATTATCATTACTGCTAATTAATGAGTCCATACATTAGTTCAAACTCTTTGTTACTCCATAAGGTGTAGATAAAATTTCCAGTAATAAATTCCTGCTTCTCGAGCCCAATAAATATAATGCAATGGTGATTAATAACTGCTCAGGACCGAAGTGGAACATGATTCAGGGCAATGTAAAATAGTCTGAAGTGAAAAGTCTGATGCCCCTCAGTTACTAAATCTGACACAGAAAATGTGTGGTGAAGCAAGCAGATCACTACTCTCTGCTCAAATCACAAATCCTGTGGCCACCGTGACTTGGTTGGAATTGCTTGGCTGAGTATAAACTGGTTATGTTCTCAATTTCCCCATGTCCAATTCAATTACTGAAAATTAGAATAGTTCAGTGACATTGAGTTGAGTATCATGTCAGTGTGCTTACTAATAAAAATATCAAGTCCTGTCTTGGATGCAAGTGCCTATCACAGGTATCATCCATGAAATCCTATGACTTGGTACAGTTGCGTCAATGATTGAACTGTCATTTTCAACCTAAACAATTCTATGATTCTGTGACTGTATCCCAGAAAAGGTCCATATGCAATGACATAGGGATAGACTCATGAAATGACCCTGGTGAGGAACAAGCTGCAGATGAGTCTACAACAGCTGCTGGTTCTGAGGAACTGTGACAGATGAGCCAAACCTCACATCTCTGAGCCCTTGTCTAGTAAGTTTCCCAGAACAAATCTGAAGCTTGTTTGCCAGAGGACAAGTAAGGAGCTGAACCTCGGGCATGTGCAATGTTTTTATAAGAATGCATCTTTTCTGTTATCTAAGTTCGCCAGTGCTGCCAAAAGGATGTTCTCTGTAGGAAAAGAAGGAAGCACAAAAACGGGAGCTCTTGATGTCACTATTGCTGCTTTACATAATATAATTTCTGCAAGTATGCTCCTCTAGTATTGTGCTGCTTTGACTGCTGCACCCAAAGTAGTTCTATTGATGGAGAGCAGGTATAAAGCCAGAGTGAATTCCACCTTACTGTCTCACACTGCATTGAACATCTCATCTCACATTAGCTGCCATAAATAGATAAAATTTTAGGTGAGAGGAACAAAAAAAGATTGACAGAAAAGCACACCGCACACCATCACCGCAATATTATTTTCACAGCTGCAGATAAGTCTTTGCAAGGAAAATGTACATGGAGTGCTCTCCATTCCAGACACAGACAACCAAACTCCTCTGTATGATTTCAGTAAAAACTAAGCATCCCCCAACCCAACAAACCAAAGCATTCCCAGACCAAAGTAAAGTATTCCCCCAAAAAAAAATATTTCACAAAACAACAAAAGCAGCCCCAAACCCAAGAAATGACTGGGAACAGGGAAGACAGAGTAAGAGAATTGTCTTACTGCTAGATATGATCTGACTGAAGCTCAGACCTTTCCACGCTTCATTTTCCTATGAACTGAAGAGAGTTACAGCTATCTGAAGCTCCACAATAAATCTGCACATCTCGAAGTGAAGCTAGTGAGCAGGTAATGATTTCTAACACCTAAGAACACCTGAATAAAACCTCTTTATTTCGCAGCACTGCCTGAACCAGCTGAGCAAAGGCAATGGAGATCTCACCCACCCCATCACCTCCCAACCCAGAGACTGTGAAAAACACATTATTGGGGTTTTCAAAGTGGTAGAATGTATCCACAAAATACTATTTAAAATCAGATAAAACACCTCCTCTCCTTCATTTTTGCAGGGGTGGGTATTTGCAGTGAACTGGAAAGCTGTTGGAGCCAGGGAAGTGTTAGCCAAGTGCTAGAGCACTGCATTTGCAAGCTAAGTAAAAAAGGGACAGTTCTCACGTGTTCTCTTGGAACATGTGAAAGTAATAGAGGGGAAAAGGAAGACTAGGATGTTGTGAAATCATAAGGCAAACTCAGTGACAATGGAAAGGACAAGTTCATGAAAAAATCATCCTTTTTAGCACAGTATTGATGATTTATTTATGCTGAAAAACTGCAGAGTGTAGAGCTGTGGGGTTTTGTTTGTTTTTTGTTTTTTTGTTCCCCTAAGAAAATACAAGTTGTTCAATTGTTTTGGCATAAACTGCCTCCTGTTGGCTTTAAAGTGGGTAAAGAATAGTTTTTCCCCTTCCTTCATAGAAAGAATTCCTTCCTATCCATTGGCACATGAAGACACTAATGAACAGGAAGTTTGTGAAGGTAAGGCAAGTTGCTTATCCAAACTACATGTTTAAATCAAACCAGCCCCTAAATGGAGTTCTCGGCATCATTGTATCAGAACTGTTACAGGAGCTACAGAGAGAAAAACTTTGTTGGCAGAAGAGAAATGGAGGATTTGGATACTTTCAAGTAAGGGCATATCAGAGATCCCTACGTTTCATCATGACTTTATAAATTTACCCATCATTTCATTATGACTTTACGCAGTTGTCCATCACAGCACACTGTCTCCATCAAACATGGGTACAGTCGTGAGACATGTTTTATCATACGTCTGCCAAGGTCAGTCACTGACCCCAAATGATGCATTGTTTACTAGCAAGAAGAAGCAATTTAAATGTGTAATGTTTATCCTCTTATTTCAATTTGTATTGTGAAAAGCCCTTTTGTTTTGTTTGATTGAACAGCATGTCAACCTGGTTGAGCTTAATGCAAAGCAAGAAAAGAATGGCAGGTGTTAAACAAGATTGAAATGTGATCAGAAAAATATATTCAGAAATAATATTTTCAATTTATTCTCCAGCTAAGGCATGGGGGTGTCTAATTCATCATTCAAGTGACACAAGGGAAAGAGAGATCTGATCTAAAAGTAACTGTGAAAAGTGCCCAGATGAAAGAAAGTCAGAAGACATTCCAACAAGAATCTGCTGTCACTCACTTGAACTTTCTGAGGTGACCAGTATCAAATTCCACCCAAGACTGGTGTTCTTCAAAACAATCACATAATAGTTCAGGTTGGAAAAGACCCTGGGATCATCCAGTCCAGTCAATAACCCTAATCTACAAGGTTCACTACTAAACCAACTCTCTGAGCACCTCATATCAACAATAAGCTTGAGTTCGATATCACCAGTGTAAAAATAACTGGAAGATGCAGCCCAGGAGAACTCTTCTGGATGACCTCTACCCTCAGATATTCCAAAAGACCAGACTAAGCCTACAAGCCTAATCTGAACTGCAGTTTCTGGAGATAATACAATCATAGAACCTTAGAATCATTAGAGATTGGAAGGGACCTTGAAAGATCATCTAGTCCAATCCCCCTGCCGCAGTAGGATCACCTAGGCCAAATCACACAGGAACACATCCAAGCTGGTCTTGAACATCTCCAGAGAAGGACACTCCACCCCACCCCTGGGCACCCTGTTCCAATTCTCTGTTACACTCCCTGGGAAGTAGGTCCTTCAGATATTTATATGG
>VZRI01006823.1:0-96143 GCA_013397515.1 Upupa epops
GAAGGAAATAGGACACCTCCCTTATCATCTCCATTATGAGGAAAGGCTGAGGAACCTCGGTCTCTTGAGCTTGAAGAAGAGGAGGCTGGGGTGTGACCTCATTAATGTCTATAAATATGTAAGGGGTGGGTGGCAGGAGGATGGAGCCAGGCTCTTCTCAAGGTCATCTGGTGATAGGACAAGGGGCAATGGGTACAAGCTGGAACATAGGAGGTTCCATATAAATATCAGAAGGAACTTCTTCACAGAGAAGGCAACATAGCACTGGAACAGGCTGCCCAAGGGGGTAGGTTAGTCTCCTTCTCTGGAGACCTTCCTGTGCTACTTGGTGACCCTGCTTTGGCTGGGGGATTGGACTGGATGATCTTTCTAGGTCCCTTCTTATCCCTAACAATTCTATGTTTCTATGAATCTATGATATTCCTAGCTTCATTCTCAAACAGACTCAAGGAAATAGAAACGATTATTTTGTATCTTAGGAGAATGAGATAAAAATTATAAGATGCACAATTTTCTCCATGTCCTAGAAGGAATCCTATGTAGAACCAATGTTATTACACAAATAAATAATAGTAATTTCATCGAATCATAAAATATGTGGGGTTGGAAAGGTCATCCAAAGGCCATCTAGTCCAACCCCCTCCACCCACAACAAGCAGGGATATCTGTTAAGTAGAACAGATTGCTGATAGTGCCATCCAGCCTGATCTTGATTGTCTCCAGAGATGGAGCGTCCAACACCTCTCCAGGCAACATGTTCCAGTGATCCACCACCCTCACATTAAAGAGCTTTTTCCTAATACCCAGCCTAAATCTACCCTTTTCCTCCTGAAAACCATGATGACTCATCCTATTTTTCCATGCATTTGTGAACATTCTTTTCCCAGCCTTCTCATAGGCCCCTTTCAGGTATCAGAAGATCACTATAATGTCACCATGGATTCTTCTCCTCTTCAGGCTGAACAACCTCAACTCTCTCAGCCTGTCCTTGTAAGAAAGGTGCTCCACTCTCTGATAATTTTTATTTATTTGGCTATTTTCTTCATACAGTCTGCTTTTCATTTTAGGTTGACATGATTGATACAGCTGTAAGAGTTACAAGTTCATTGTCACAGTTGGGAACAAGAAAGGCTAATAATGTACTTCTTTTCCACATGTATCCCCATTTCTCCTGATGTTAGCCCAAACAGTGAAGCTTCTAGAATTTTGCTCTCTGAGCACCTGAATTTCTGCAGCTTGGAGGACCCTGAAAACTGGCAACATCTGAAAGAGCTGTGTTTTAGGCACTGCAAAAATTGTATCCTGGACAATTTGAAATTATAATTTTGGTATTAATTGTAAAAAACATTAATCAAACCCTGGGGTATCTTTGGGAAGCTTGCATTTTGGGGCAGTTACTGCATTCCTCCCTTACTTGAAATACCTACTTGCCCTTGGGGAGGATAAAGAATAAGTGCAGGCTAAGGATCCAGTTCCTAAGAGAATATGTCATGACTAATAGATGCAGAGAAGTTCTCGTTAAGGAATGCGCGCACACTGACATGCACATATGCACACACCACAGCTGATGCTGAGTGTAACACAAGGGAGATACGCTGCATGCTTCTACCTCATTGCCTCCTCTGAAAGGAAAATTGTGTACACTTTCTATAAAATGAAATGCTGTGCTTTAGGTCAATTGACCTTCATTACCACTCACGCTTATATTTTGGTAATGTAAATTTTAACTGGTTGTGTCTTAAATGATAGATGATTTTGTAAACAGGGAAAACTTGAATAAAAGATTGAATGACCCTGGGAAACTGAGAGGCAATTGCATCAGGAATTAGAAAGGCTTGCCACTTGACACAAAAGGCCAGTAGGGAAAGAGGTGAACTGATTTCCAGATGTGTTTCTTTAGAACAAAATCCCATTGGGACACAGACAGAGAAATGGAGTCATGTAGATAAAGAATACACTATCATTGCACTACGTAAGAACTAAGTAGGGTCAGTAAAGCAGGAAACAAAATGGGATTCAATGAGGAAAGTAGATAAAGGGGAACTGAGCCCAGTCCACCATGTTATGTTCTGATCAGAGCTACCCAAACAGAAATTTGTTCTATTTTTCAGTGACTAATTTTCGTAAAATTACCCCACAAACTCACAATCATTTCCATGAGCTTATAAACATCGGTTTCTACACCTGTTACTACACCTTTATGGGGTGTGTTCTACCACTGTCATAGATAAGTAATAGTTTCAAGACATCCAGATGATGGAGATGAAATTCCAGTTGTCTGGATTTTTAAAGCTGGAGTAATAAAAAAAGCCACCAGCATAAAGAGCAGCTTTGTTTGGGTTAATTGCAGAATTTGATTGTATCCTGCACTACTCCAGCCAATGTCAAGACTAGTCAGCTGGCAGTTACTGTGTGTTCAGCTTTTAGAAATAAAGTAACAGTAAACAAATTAAGCAAAATGATGATTGAGGGTTGTCCCCAGACGCTCATTTCTCTGACTGAAACAGATGCATCCATTATAAATATTCCCACTGACAATCAAAAAAAAATCACAGAATGCTAGGTGTTGGAAGACATGTCTCCGGGCAGCCTAGCCCAACTCCCCTACTGGAACAAGATCACCTAGAGAACAAAGGATAATGTAAAGGCACGTTTTCAAAGAACTCCAGAGATGGAGACTCCACAATGTCTCCGGGCAGCCTGTTCCAGTGCTCTGCCTCCCTTGCAGGAAAAACAAATTTCTTCATGTTCAAATTGAACCTATTGCTCCTTTTCCTATGGCTGGACATCATTGAGAAGAGTCTGGTCTCATTCTGCTGCCACTCTCTTTTTAGCTATTTACAGGCATTGATCAGATCTCTCCTCAGTCTCCTCCTCTCTAGGTTAAATAGCCCTAGCTCTCTCAGCCCCTCCTCATGAGGCAGATGCTTCAGCCCCATGATCATCTTAGTGCCTCTGTGGTGTGCTCTCTCCAGTAGCTTCTTGTCCCTCTTGAACTGGGGAGCTCAGAACGATGCAGTAGTCCGGATGCAGCCTAAGCAGGGCAGAGTAGAGGAGGGGGAGAATCTCCTTCAATCTTCTAGTCACACTCTCCTTCTTGGCCACAAGGATATGTGGTCCACCAATGGTCCAACAGGACCCCCAGTACCCTTTCCTCAGAGCTGTTGTCAATCAGGTCAGTCTCTGGCCTGTACTGATACACGTGGGGGTAGTCCCTCAGATGCAGCACTATCACTGCAACATGATGCTGTCTCAATGTGAGCATGTGAAGCAGGAATAAGAAGCAGTGATTCATCCAAGAGCTCTGCCTCACTCTACATTTACCAGATCTATATTTGCAAGCTTTATCAACAATAGAAAACTAGAAACCACTGTGTCAGTGACATGAAGCTGATCTTGATAAATCAAGCTCGGTTTGGGAGGGCAAACTATCCACAAGAATGAGATTTAAGATCAGTATGCTTGGGATATTTAGTATGTGGGGTGTTTGTCAGGTGTTATCACAAAATTCTGTGATGCTTTGGAGAAAACTACACAGCCTCCAACTCTAAGTCTTCCTGGAAACTCACATTCCATTTTGTAAAATATCCATTTCACCTTGGGGTGCACAAACATTTGATACCTAATTTTAACAAATCTTATATGTTCCAAGGTAAGTCTTGTAAAAAAAGGGAGTATGCCAACCTATTAATTTCCATAGCTGCAATGAGAGACATGTGCTGTGTGTGATAGGGTTTTAATGAATCCTTGCTAATTTCACTGTTTCACTTAATGCAGTGACAGAATTTGGATATTCACTAATTCAAAGCTAATGACTAATTTAAAACAATTCACAAGCTTTGGAGTGTAACACTTTGTTTTACTGATTCTAGTGTAATCAGATTAATAAACAGAGTTGTTCAAATAAGGCAAAGAGTTAGTAACCATTTCTATTAGCAGTTCTACAGACTACCCTGTTCTTTCCTCCCTGATGTGAAATTGAGCAGACCAGAAAGGTGCATCACCACTGTAATTCTGTTTTCATTAAGTTTTTCTCTTGGGGTACAAAGATAAAAATTCTACCAGTACCAGTCTTATCAAAATTGATCATAATACATTTCTTTCCAAATCTAAGTTACTGTTTCAGCAGTTCAACACGTATCCATCATCCAATGAAAAAAACTCTCTGCCCACCCAACTTTCAACCCTTTTCCCTGTCATACTTGGCAGGGATCTGGTTGTTAGACTTCAGAGGTCTAGAATTTGAATGTGATACTTAGGAATAAATTCACCTGTCAAGTGCTTTAAAAGCTTTGCACTTCAAATTTGTCTTTTTTCTGCTTATTTTCAAATTAATTTCCTTGTTCCCAAGGAGCTAACACAAGCTCTTGTAAAGTCCTCCCCTTGTAATGACAAGAATTTACTGCATTATCACAACAACTTTCATCCATCAGTCAGCATTTTGAGAGACATTGTGTGCTTGTGTTATTTACATCAACTGGATTTCTTCAGAATCCGGCTTGAAGATAAATTTGTTTTGCTGCATTACAAATGTTGAAGAAATCCTATATAAAATACTATTTTTTTCATAATTTTCTTAGTATGGTTCTGGTCTGCTCTGGAGATATACTTTCAGGTTCTCTTTTATCCAGTATTTAGGTGTTGGAGTGAATTATGTTATTGTAATGTTATCACTAATTTGCTACATCCCCTAGTCCTGAACAAAAAAATAAAGACAGTATGTGAGCACAAAACCAAACAGTATGTCATCTTATCAAATGAAAATGTGTGAATTTACTCGTGTAGTTTGTGTTCCAAGCTTTTAAAATGCCTGTAGGACAATAAATATGCATAATTCCCAAAGAGTATAAATAGTAATTAATAATTATTCTCTTGCTAAATATATAAACTGTAAAACTCAGCAGTGAGTTCTGTCCTACCTGTCTGTACACAGTTCTTTTGATTTACAGACTTTGTCCTCATCCAGACCATGTTATGGATTGGCGCAGGCAAAGTTATGCAACTTCTGAAGTTAACAAAAAAAAAATATACTACATTTATGCAAAAATAATGTTCTTTTCAGGTGACCAGAAGAAGCGTGTGTGCAGCTATTGGCATAAAACTATCAAATATGCTCAGTGCAGACACTGTCATGGTTAATAATGCCTGAATGTGCTTAAAGCATTCTGTAAGACACAGTGGTTTCTCCTCTATCAATAGATGGAAATAGATCCATTTTGAGTTAAGTTTTGCACTTGAAAAATGGAGCTGCAAAACTTAGAGTGAATATAAGCTTTTGCTAAAAGCAGTAAGTACCTTAATTAAGGAGGTCCATCTGTGATGAAGGATACATTTCCCTCTTGGGTAATCCAGAAAGCCTGAAACACCACCAATTTTTAATGTGCATTGTTTCAGCAAATTGAAAGTGTACCTGACTGTAGATGTATGGATTATGGTATCTCAACAGTTCAGGTATAACCTAAAAGTTATGATATCCTAATAGTCAACTGTTAGTAGTCAGATGCTCCTGCAGCCAGAGTCAGTGTCAGTAAACTTAAATTTGCAATACACTCTAGTGGCAACCTCTGGAGAAATTTCTGCTGGATAAAACTGGGAAAAAAGCTAGAGGAATAGATGCTATTAGCCGATACAAATTCTTACCCATTGTTTAACAACATCCTTCCCAGGCAATATCATGCCTTTTAGGGAGAACAACATCTTCTTTTGGAGAGAAAAATATGCCTTCTGGCAATAATCTGGGAGGCTTAATGGCAGAGAATGGTTTTAGTTGGGTTGGATGTCTGTAGCAAACTGAAATGCCGACATAATTGACATAAAAATAGTTTATTCTGAACAAACTTCCTGTTTGTAAGGTGAAGGCCCAAAGTACAGAAGACAGCTTTGTGTAATTTATTTTATAGACAGCATTATTTTCATTTTTTTCTTAGTTTTCAGGAAAAATAATAAGTAGGTAAAATTCAGCAAATAAATAAGAGACCTAAATGAAGCAATTGACATGGTAAGACCATAGCCATATTAATCACCAAGTTAATTCAAGAAGTCTGGACACTAAAAAAAATGAACCAAAAAAACAAACCATAAAATAATTCTATTCTTTAATCGGTATTCTGTTCTATTCTATTACCAATTCTATTACCACTGGAAACTTCCAGGCTTTGAAATAATGAGCATCTATAAAAGTCTACATGTACTCAGGTATTGAGGCATGAGACATATGGACACAGGCTAGTGGCTTTTTTGTCCTCAGAGAATAGAATAAGATAAACCTCTTTGAGTGAATAAATCCTGCTCATAGAAAAATCTAGAAATTTAGAAAACAGGCGAGAAAAAGCACAAAGTAAAAGCACAAAGGGATGAAAAGTTTGCCACGTCTGACAGAAAAGCAGTATCTAATTCCAGAGGCAAATAAATCAGTCACTGAGGGAATACCTTTTGAAACCAC
Source organism: Upupa epops (assembly GCA_013397515.1). NCBI lineage: Eukaryota > Metazoa > Chordata > Aves > Bucerotiformes > Upupidae > Upupa > Upupa epops. Next base: position 6,443 of record VZRI01006823.1, read on the forward strand.
AGGTGACAGTAAATGTTGAAGACAGATAAGGATGCTGTGACAGCTTCACAGAGACCATCAAGGCTTTGGAGGTATAAAGACAGAATATTGACAGCCTTGACTGACGTGAGAGAATAGACTCCATGCAGTGGTTCCACTAGAACACTCCAACGGGACTCTCTATCAGTGCACTCAGGCAATACTCTCATCAGAGGATGACAGGATGACAAGAGATACTCAGGATGGGGAAGTGTCTGAGGCCAAATCCTTCCAGCTGTACCAGTGTCTAGGTCAAAATTCATAGCGACTGCCTGTGAGCAATGGATACTGGAGCTGACTTGCTGTTGCTAACATCCAGTCTTAAGCCTATCACGTCCTACCCTTCAAGGGCCTTATCACCTAGTCTTTAGCAAACACAGTCCAGCCTTGCTGCATGCAAAATACTTGCACTTGGCAACAGTTACGTGCTTTTGCACTTACAAAACTACTGCTGTCAATTGTATGTGAATACCCAATCAATGGTGACTGGAAGGTTTGAAGGGCTGAAAACTCTTTATCAAGTTTCAGGCCAGGGTGGCTTCTGACCCTAACAGGCAGAAGGAAGAAAGACATGCTTTTCTTTTTGATTCTTTCTAGTGTGCTGTACATGGCTACTGCAGTGTGCATGAGCTTTTATAATTATGACGATAGTCTTAAAACTGAAAATACAGAAAAAGTGCTGCACTACCCTACCTGTGGGCTAATACCGTTATTATCAAAAAACATAATCTTCTGAATCAAGCAGATACAGATTTGAATATGGTTACAGGTGCCAGAGATCTTATCAGAGGTAATTAAAGCCTGGCTAAGCATACTTGCTTTTAAGATGCCTGTAAAGGCTTGCTCCATTTTTATGAAAGAGAGATGCTGGTTCAGCACAAATCACCACCTGATCAATGGTTTTGGCAAGAAATCTATTAGACAGCCCTTGCTGAGATGGTGGAGGCAGTCTCCCTCAAAATGTCTGACTACTGCAATTTCCTATTATGTCTAAAGAAGATGATTTGTGACTAAGCAAGGAAGAAACAAAACACAGGACACATAGCTATGCTTAACTGAAAGGAAATTCTTGTCAGGAACTGCCAGGCAAGAACTGATCAAAATCCTTGGCTTTTTGAAGCTAGTTTTGCAATGTTTTGGTCACAGAGATAATTTTAGTCTGTGAGAAAAGGACAATATTAATGAGGCTTATAACCTACTCATTTTTGCAATCTTTTGTTTTCTTTTGAGTATCTTGTTGGTGCCCTGTTTCTCTGATAACAAAGCAAGGAGTTGTTGACTCCTTCTGATGTCTATTATGCCTTTACTATGTCCTTTAACTTGTTACAGATAACACTACCAAAAGCACTTAGAAACCTTGGCAGCTTCAGCCCTGATTTTATTCATGCCAGAGTCTCCTTGCACAACAGCATTGTACATCCAACGCAGTCAAATCTCTTCTTTTGGTGGGGCCTCACTTGTGTAGGTCCTGCATATTTTTCCTAATGTCAGTGAGTTGCATAGTGTCACAGCTGAACCCTGCCCAGAGAGCTAGTGCCAGAGGACATTGCAGTGCTGGAGTTATCTCTGTAACTAGTCTGTAATGTTGGTGCTATAAAAGCAGAGATAGAACTGAGCAAAAGGGTGACAGATAGAATTTCCCCTACTCTTAGCCTGTAGTGTGTAATGCAGGTAGACAGAGGAGAACATAGGTAGCAGTAGTTAGTGCTAAATATCACAACAGTCTCACCTATCCAAGATTGTCAGATGCTTCATTTATGTGCCAATAGGATTTTTCTAGTGTGACTGCACTAAGGTAACAAAGTCGTAAACTGTCTGTATTTAATTAATTTAGCAATAAATAAACACACAGAACTCAGAAGATCTAAGTAGTATAATTACTCAGCTCCTGTGAAGGGCAAGTAATTAATTTCACTATAATTATTATTAAACCACATTGAGGAGATTGGCTTTTTCTCCTTTGAATTGCCTCCCCTCCAAGTCTGTATCTCAATGAAGGTCTTTTTATTGTTTAATCTGTCATCAGATGCTGTCAAGACAACATCAGGCAGATGCAGGCATTCTCATTTTATTATTTGATTATTTTCCTTTTGTTTGCCTCAGGAAAGATGTTTTAATTGCTAAAGACAAGCACAAATCCACAGATCCAGGAGATGAAGGGGAAAGAAAACAATGTGAGCATTTGCATGACTGAGAAGAAAATCTGTCTGTTCATACAGTTCTGAAATTCCTTACATTATCTTTTGTGATTTGAAAAAAGCTGACATCAGTAAGAGAAGGTACCAGGGGATGGGGGGAGGGCTGTGAATAACTACAAACCTCTGGTATTATGGGGATTCACAAGAACTAACCCCAAGGAGTGTAGAAACCAAGTGCCAAAGCTTTGTCTTAGTGCTTCTAGCTCCACCTCTGATTTCTCATGGAAGCACAGGTCCAGGCCGTACTGTGCCATGGCTGAGTTCTATGAACAGTCTGATCTCTCCTCCACATGCTCTGGAGAGCAAGGGCCAGTCTTAAAATGTGAGTGAAGAGAAAACAGATTTTAATAAGGGATTAATTAATTAATCAGCATTCACTATCACAGAATCACAGAACTGTCGGATTTGGGAGGGACCTCCAGAGGTGGTGTTTAGCATCTTTGTGGGTGACATGGTCTGTGGCACTAAGTGCACTCTCAGCATCTCAGTTTGCTGATGAGTAAGGTCACTCACTGTGAGTCACACAATTTGCTGTGTGAGGTGGTCAGCACACTGCAGGGAAGGGAGGCAATTCAAAGGGTCCTTGACAGGCTTGAGAACTGGGCCTATGCACATTGCATAATAAGGTTCAACAAGTCCAAGTGCTGGTTCTGCATCCTGGGTTGGGGCAACCCCACGTACAAATACATGCTGGGTGGTGAACAGATTGAAAGCAGTCTTGAGAAGGACTTGGGTATGTTGGTTGATGAGAAGCTCAACATGGGCTGACAATATGTGAGTGCAGCCTGCAAGGTCCACTGTATGCTGGGCTGCATGAAAAGAAGTGTCACCAGCAGGTCAAGACATGTGATTCTCCTCCTTCTACTCTGCTCTTATGAGACCTCACCTGGAATGCTGCATCTAGTTCTGAAGTCCCCAGTACAAGAAGGACATGGAACTATGGGAGAGAGGCCACAGGGATGATGAGAGAGCACCTCTGGTATGGGAACAGGCTGAGGGGATTGGAGCTGTTCAGCAAGGATCTGTGGGGGTATAAAAATCTTCCAGTACCTGAAGGGGGCTATGGTACACAGCTCTCTACACTGGAAGACAGAGATGGGGAGCAGAATGCAGCCCCCATAGTCAAAGAGGAAATTGTCAGTGACTTATTGTACCACTTAATGTGCACAAGTATATGGGGCTGGATGGAACCCAACCAAGGGTACTGAGAAAGCTGGCAGAGATGCTCACTCAGCCATTTTCCACCACTTATCAACAGTCCTGGCTAAGCGAGGAGGTCCCTGTCAACTGCCAATGTAATGCTCATCTGCAAGAAGGCCTGCAAGTTGGATCTGAGGAAGCTATCAAGGTAAACTCAGTCCTGGGGAAAGTTGTTAAGTAGATAATCTTGAGTCCATTCACATGGCACACACAGAGCAACCAGTGATCAGTCCCAGTTAGCATGGGTTAATGAAAGGCAGGCCCCGTTTGATGAAACTGAACTTCTTCTATGACAAGATTAGCCAGTTAGTGGCTGAGGGGGTTTGTGGATGACATCTGCCTGGATTTTAGTGATTTGATGCAATAACTCACAGCTTTCTCCTGGAGAAACTGGCTGTTCATGGCTTGGATGGATGTAATGTTTGGCTGGTAAAAGAATGGGCTGGGTGGCTTGAAGGCTGGTGGTGAATGGAGTTAAATTCTGTGGGTAGCCAGTCATAAATTGTGGTCCTCAGGGCTCAGTAATGGGCCACTCCTGCTTAACATCTTTATTAATGATCTGCATGAAAGGATCAAGTGCACACTCATGAAATTTGCAAATGACTCCAAGTTAGGAGTTGAGCTGTTTGAAGGTAGAGAGGCTCTATAAAGGGACCTAGATAGACTCCACTAATGGGTCAAGGTGAATGGTATGAGGTCCTGCATTTCAGTCACAACAGCCTTGGGCCACACGACAAACTCGGGGAAGTGTGGCTTGAAAGCTGTCTGGCTGAGAAGTGGAATGCTGGCCAGTAGCCAGCAGTGTGTCCAGGTGTCCAAGTAGGCCAACAGCAACTGGCTTGTATCAGCAATAGTGTGGCCAGCAGGAATACTCAGTACTCATGAGTCCATACTTCAAATCCTGGGCTCAGTTTTGGTGCCTCACTTTGGATCATGTCCAAAGAAGGGCAACAGATGGAGGCTCTGGAACACCAGACTTAGAAAGTACAGTGAGAATTGTTTAGCCTGGAGAAAAGGAGACTCAGGGGAGATCTTACCACTCTCTATTCCATGAAAGGAGGCTGGAGTGAGATGAGGGTTTGGCATCTCCTAAGTAACAACACAAGAAGAGACAGCCTCAGGTTTACCAGGGGAGGTTTAGGTTGGACATTAGGAAAAATTTCTTTCCTGGAAGGATTTTGAAACTGTGAACAGGCTGCCCAGAGTAGTGTTTGCGTCACCATCCCTGTAAGTTTTTGGAAGATGTGGAGAGGTGGTGCTTAGGGACCTTACTGGTGGACTTGGCAGTGCTGTCTCAGGCTATTCTCATGTAAAAGAAGTTCCACTTCCTTCATCATCTTCAGGGCATACTCCAGTTACTCTGTAGCTGTTTTGTACTAGGGATCCCTGAACAAGACACAGTACACCGTATGTGGCCTAACTTCTAGACGAACAAAGATCACCTCCCTTGGCTTATTGGATGTGCTCTATATAATGCAGCCCAGAAAGCCATTTGCCTTCTTGGCTGTAAGAGCACATTGCTGACTCGTTGTCACCTTGGTGTCCACCAGATTCTCAGATCCTTTTCTGCAAAGTTTCTTTCCATTTTTGTGTCCCGTGGTATTTCTTGGTGCTTGGGATTGGCAGGAATTGGCAATTTAATGGTGTTCTTGCTGACCTGTTTCTCCAGCCTGCTGAGGTCCTCTGAAAAGCAGTACAAAGGTGACAGCTACATCTCCCAGTTCTGTATCACCTGCAATCTTGCAGAAGTTCATTAATGCAGATAAAGCATACTGCTTCCCTGGGTGCTCTGCTGCCAGATACACTCCTCTGACAGGCTCCTATAGTGGCAAGATACTTCCACCTGGAATCAACCAAGTGGACACTGGATACTATCAGCAATGCTTACAAAGTCCTTAGACCAGTTCAGAAAGTTGCACTGGCACCTTGGCTTTACTAGGGAGTCTAAGACATATCAACACATTTAGCTTTCCTTGTTCTTTAAGTTCTTTATATGAATAATGTGTAATACTGCATCCCAGAAAAGTACAGTACAAAATGCCAGTGTCATAAAAAGGATTTATATAAACAGTTTTATGTTTTCTTCCCACCTTATCTGCCTTTCTTCACCATACAATGACAAAGTAAGAGACAAAGCACACACACTGAGCACAGGCCATGAGGTCTGGTGGATTTCAGCTTTGTTTAAGGATATAACTGTTCAAATGCAGTGCAACATAATTAATCTACATAGGTTCACCCTCAGCATTTCTTTAGAAAATGTGCAAATTTGACTCATTATCATTGCTTGGCTTCTGAATACAAAATAGCAAAGGAAATGCACTTGGACAAATAAAGAAAAAACAGTTAATATGGAAATCAGCTTGTCCCAAGTGGAAGAACATCTCATTTGCATTCAGATTCTGTTTCTGCTGCCTCTTCTTTTGTTTCCAAAGTGACAAATGGTCTTTCCCTCCTCCCCAGCCCTTTCAGAATCTCATTAAAAGGTGCAGAAATGAGGCTTGAATGGCACCATGACCTTCTTTCCTTCAGGGGTCACGTGAAAAACACAATTCAATCTGGCATGCTGGCATATTTTATCAAGGGTGGTTTGTTGTTTTTTTTTATCAGAATGGGGGTACAATAGTACAGAGTGACCCAAAACACTGATGCTACAGTACACATAGCGATACACATGCCATGACTCCCAGCAATATATTCCGATGGCACACAGATTGCCGTATAATGTGATTTTCCCTCAATGAAAGGGAGCTTGAACAATAAATGGCTCTATCACAGGCAAGAGATGCACATATTGCATTTTGAGAAATGAGGTTTCTCACTGATTTAACATTCTCATTTGCTGCACAGTCTTTGACCCTCTAATAACAAGAGACTGGCTTGTTTATTTCTAGTTTACTTTACCTCTATTTTAATGTAAAAAGCATGGGGAAGAGCAGCATGGCATTTAAGTGATTATATGCTAAGTAAGTCAGAGAAATACTTGTAGCTTATAGAAGTCATGGAAATTAGAACTGAGATGCAGGGAATTTCATGGCTAGAATGAAATGGACAAGAGCCACTACTACTATCAGACATGAGAATCCTTACAAATTCTGTCACTGGAGCAGAAATCTAGAAAGAAATGGAGCTCTTTCAAAAATTGTCTTACCAAGCCTTACAAATCTTCATCCCAGTTTTCATTTGGGAAACAACTTGGAATTTTTGTGGCTGACACACATCAATATTGAGGCCTGAAATAGCATTTTGTGCAATTCCACCTTAAATATTTCAGCAATTCCATTACGGGCTCCTTCAAAGAAATAAACCAACAGCTGGTCCCTTTTACGTAAATGAAAAGCTAACGTGACAAACTGTCATAGTAAGTTATTGCCGCACGGAGTGAAAAAACCCCACCAGATTACATGATATTGACTTGACTGCCAGCACCTTTCTTCCACAACCTTGTGCCTTTTCTTCTCCCACAAGCTGTGTCCTGCCCTCGTGTTGTTGCTGAGGAGGAACAAAGGGCATTAACTGGTATTTGCAGAGCCATGACAGTGTACAACAATTAAGAGAACTACTTTATGATTTCTGGAGTGAGTAATTTCTAATTATAAAAGTATTTTTACAAGGCTTAGAATCATTTTTCCTCCATTTAAAAATCTGTAGTGAATCTTGAAATGCAATCACTAATGCTGTGCTGAAGATTTTCTGGTACACATCATCCAAGTTTAACCTGGCATGAAATACCGGTTTGTCTGCTGAGTTATGCCTGAGTGTACACTGCACTGGTCTAAATGCCTCATTCAGATTTCTTCTGGAAATGAGACCCTTTGGTGGGAGAAAACTGGCATTTCACAGAATCACAGAATCTGTGGCTGAAAAGGCCTCTAAGATCATTAAGCCCAACCTATAACATCACTACGATCACACATGGCACTAAGTGCCACGTCCAGTCTTTTCTTAAACATCTCCAGGGATGGGGACTCCACCTGGGCAGTCTGTTCAGCCTTTCCATGAGGAAGTGCTTCCTAATACCCACTTAGCCCTACCCTGGTACAACTTCATGCCTTGCCCTTTATCTGTCATTAGTTGCTTGGGAGAAGACCCTTCAGGTAGTTATAGAGAGTGATAAGGTCCCCTCTTATTCTCCTCCAGACTAAACAAGGCCAGCTACCTCAGTCTCTCTTCATAAGACTTTCCCTCTAGTCCCTTTAGCAGTCTTGTTGCTCTCCTCTGGACCTGCTCCAGTTCCTCAAATATCTTTCTTGAAGTGAGGGGCCCGGAAGTGCACACAGTACTCGAGCTGAGGTCTCACATTTCATCATTTCCAGCTAGAAAGCTACTGGTATGCTTCATACAGGACATGTTTCTTCCCATCACTGGTTGCCTTTTTCAGTCAGAGCATCCTGGAGTCAGAGACAACTCTGTTTGATGCAGAAGATTCTAGGACCATTCCCCAGCTGGGATCTGACAAGATGAGTTTAAAGTGCCTCAAGAGCATGTGTATGTGCATGTGAGTGTTCAGAGGTTGGGCATATCTGAGCCACTGATGACACCTTACTGTAACTTCACATTTCTCAGACCAGCTGAACGATGTCAGAGTCTGGTAGTTATCTCTGCATACAAGCACCAGACTGCAGAAACCAGAAAGGGGCAGTAGTCTCTGCACCAGCAGATCACTTGAAACCAAACTCAACTCTTTTTATGGAACTTATATTTCCACAGACATCAGAAGAAAAAAATTCTGCAATTGCTGCATGTCACCCAGCTTGAGAAAGGCCAGACTCAGAAGGTACGTTTGCTAAAATAACGAGGGAAGCAAGGTGCCTCTGTTTCTAAGCCAAGTTAACAGGCTAAATGAATCTGGAGGCCTCCCTTTTAACTCCCACACAAGCTGCTTCCACAGATTAACTTCAAAGCTCTTTTTCTCTCACAGGGCACTAGCAGAAGAAAACATTTTCTTGTTGCTTTTTTTTTTGCAGAAAGGCATACCTTGCATTTCTGCACTGGAGAAACCATGGAAAATGCTTAAACAGTACGTTTTTTGCAGTGCACAAAACCCCACATGTTCATCTCAATTAATGAATAATTTTGTAAGACACTTGCCTCCAAGGACGGTGATAGATAGCAGACAGTACATAATGTGTAAGACAAAATAATGCTGGGCATTGACTGTCCATAAACTTAATGAGGTACAACAAAGGTAAGTGTAGAGTCTTGTATCTGGGCAAGAACAGCTCCAGGGACCAGTATAGGTTGGGCACCGACCTGCTGGAGAGCAGGGTAGGAGAAAGGGACCTGGGGATCCTTGTGGACAGCAGGATGACTGTGAGCCAGCAATGTGCTCTTGTGGTCAAGAGAGCCAACAGCATCCTGGGGGGGATCAGAAGGGAGTTGGTTAGCAGATTGAGAGAGGTTCTTCTCCCCCTCTACTCTGCACTAGTGAGGCTTCATCTGGAGTATTGTGTCCTGCTCTGGGCCCGTCAGTTCAAGCATAGAGCAACGAAGATGATGAAGGAAGTAGAACAGCTCCCTTATGAGGAAAGGCTGAGGGAGCTGAGTCTCTAGCTTGGAGAAGAGGAGGCTTGGGGGTGACCACATTCATGTCTGTAAATATGTGACAGGTGGGTGTCCAGAAGATGGAGCCAGGCTCTTCTCAAGGTCATCTAGTGATAGGACAAGGGCCAATGGATGCAAGCTGGAACATAGGAGGTTCCATATAAATATCAGAAGAAAGTTCTTCACAGTGAGGGTAATGGAGCATTGGAACAAGCTGCCCAGGGGGGTTGTGGAGTCTCCTTCTCTGGAGATGTTCAAGACCCACCTGGATCTGTTCCTGTGCTACTTGGTCTAGGTGATCCTGTTGTGTCAGGGGGATTGAACTAGATGATCTTTTGAGATCCCTTCCTAACCCTAATGATTCTATGATTCTATCAACACATTGCAATGCATGAACTGCATCCTGAGCATCTACCTTTTTACCAATAAATAAGTTACAGCAAGATCCTTTCCTGGCATCCTTATATCAACTTTTGTGAATATAGGCAAAAAATTACCACTGACTCCCCACCAAAAGCTCTAACCCCCCTCAAAACCTGCTAAAAATGAGTGCTACAGTACTCTTGAACCTGTGATATACTGCCACTTTCATTTTAGTTAATGTATTTCACACAACAAATCAAAACAATCTCACGGACTGAATTCTTAATAAAACATCATCACATTTTATCAGCTGGTGCAATTGCAAAAACAAATGTTTGTTGTTACATACAATTACTCTAGTTTTAAGCATCAGTAAAATAGGCACAGGGGAATGTGACTGCCATGAATTACTGCGATTCACAGGGACCACAAATACTTGGTACACCTGGCGCCTTGTCTGCTCTATCATTTCCCAGCTTTGGCTCATAAACTTCTTATATTTCCTTTAGGGCCTTTTGTTCGAGGCAGGCCACATTATATAGAAAGCTTTCGCGAGCTTTGAATGAAGTATGAATTTGGCCAACTGCAGGTGATTTGACAACAGACACCACACTGCAAAAGAATAAAATACCCACGCATTAGCTTCAGCATAGCCTTGCAGCTACTGAGAGAAAGGCTCTGTTTGGTATTGAGCAACACTAGATTGATTTTCATGTGCCAGTCTCTGAATACCAGATGCCTTTGTAGGAATTACAGAAACCCATCCCACAAAAGGAATACAACTTCTTTGCAAATACACATTTTCCTGACTGGTGGACTGGTATGGCCAACATCTGCCATGTGATGTTATGTCCAGAAGGGAGGGAAAGGCTATTCTTGCCAGGCAGTTAGTTTCCAAATTTATCCATGACTGCCGAGGTTCTAGCAGTTGGTAGACTGATTTGCTGTTCCTCTAGGGTTTTCATGGGCATGCAACCAGAGGATATTTAAGCAAAATCTGACATTGTACTTCATTGATACAAGAATCAGAACCCCATACGATACTGTACACTAACTGTATAGTCGGAGCTGAACACAGAAGCAGCATCAGCTGGCTGCTGCCACATAGAATTGTTAGGGATTGGAAGGGACCTCAAAAGATCATCCAGATCAATCCTCCTGCCACAGCAGGATCACCTAGACTAAGTTGCACAGGAACACATCCAGGCGGGTCTGGAATGACTCCAGAGGAGACTCCACAACCTCCGTAGGCAGCTTGTTCCAATGCTATGTTACCGTCACTGTGAAGAAGTTCATTCTGATATTCATATGAAACCTCCTATGTTCCAGCTTTCATCCACTGCCCCTTGTCCTATCACCAGATGACCTTGAGAAGAGCCTGGCTCCATCCTCCTGACATCCACCCCTCACATATTTATAGACATTAATGAGGTCACCCCCCAGCCTCTGATTCTCCAAGCTAAAGAGACCCAGCTCCCTCAGCCTTTCCTCATAAGGGAGGTGTTCTACTTCCTTCATCATCTTTTTTGTTCTATGCTAGACACCCTCCAGCAGCTCTGTGTCCTTCTGGAACTGAGGGGCCCAGAACAGGACACAAATACTCCAGATGTGGCCTCACTAGTGCAGAGTAGGGGAGGAGAAGAACCTCTCTCAATCTGCTAACCAACCCCCTTCTGATCCCCCCCCAGGATGCTGTTGGCCCTCTTGGCCACAAGAGCACATTGCTGGCTCACAGTCATCCTGCTGTCCACTAGGACCCCCAGGTCCCTTTCTCCTACACTGCTCTCCAGCAGGTCGGTGCCCAACCTATACTGGTCCCTGGGGCTGTTCTTGCCCAGATGCATGACTCTACACTTACCCTTGTTGAACCTCATTCAATTTCTCTCTGCCTAGCTCTCTGGCCTGTCCAGGTCTTGCTGAATTGCAGCACAGTCTGCTGGCATGTCAGCAACACCACCCAGCTTTGTGTCATCAGCAAACCTGCTGACAGTGCACCCTGTCCTGAAGAGGACTGGTCCCAGCACTGACCCCTGAGGAACTCCATAGATGCAGGCCTCCAACTAGATTCTGTCCCATTGACAACTATTCTCTGGCTTCTATCCTGCAGCCCTACAGCCAGTTCACAATCCACCTCACTACCCTATTACCCAGACCACACTTCCACAGTTTAGCTGTGGTGATGCTATGTGAGACTGTGTCAAAAGCCTTTCTATAGTCAAGACAGACCACATCCACTACTCTGCCATCATGTGTCCACTTGGTTATGCCCTGATAAAAGACTATCAGTCTGGTCAAGCATGACTTCCCCTTGGTGAAGCCATACTGACTGTCCCTAATGGCCTTCTTGTCCTTAATGTACCTAGACACAGCATCCAGGACAAATATTTCCCACCAATTGCTGAGCTCCCCTATCCACAGGTATGCAGACATCACTCTGTCTGAGAGCCAAGCCATCTTTAAAGGCTTCAAACATAGAAAAGTTTCAACTGGAGTGTGAACCTTCCTGGCCTTCTAACCACAACTAACATCAAGTAACCACAAGGTTAGTTGTGACAAATCAGGTTGAATTTAGTCCTGTACTCCCAAGCACACAAGATGTATTTAGATGACTTCTAGTAGAGAAAAAAGGTTCCGTTTTCTACTTGTGACAGAACTTATTTTTGAGGGTGAAAGTTCCAGAATTAGAAAAACATCAGCAAGTAATTAGTTTGTCACCACACAACACAGTAAAGGCTAGTTAGGCTGAATCTGTGGTTCTGGTGAATATATTTTTCCTGAACATTTAGAGGTGCAAACATCAGAAGAGAAATAGAAAGCTATTTTGGATGTGTCTATGAGGACAAGTAATAAATCATCTTGTTTCTAGCAAGTTGTTCTGCATTTATGTAAGCATAGCCATTTGTTCAGGAGAGGCAGACCACAGTAAAAAAGTTAGGAAGCTGAAAAGTTGTTTTATCATTCCTGGGGGCTTTTTGAAATATACTGTATTTCTCTACTCCATTACAGCCTCAGCATCTCCTCCCATAAAAAACTTGTAAAAATTATCCTGTCTGTAATCAAGACATTCGCTGGAGTAAATTTAGAGCAGCTGACAGCATGGCTAGAAAATACAGTGGAGGAGATGCCTGTGTTTGTGGCATTGGTCCCTAGCTCAGCTCAGTTTGTTGCTGCTCAATCCACCAGATCCATAAAATCACAGAACAGTTTAGACTGGAAGGGACCTTGACAAATCTTCTAGTCCAACTGCCTGCAGTGAACAGAGAGGCATGGAATGGTTTGCAAGAGTCAATCCAGTCTCTCAGCGAGCCTACACCTTTATGGCTGCTATCAGATGTGCTTCCTGGATCCAGTAGCAGGACTATTCCCTAAGCTCAGAAGCTAGTGTGGAGTTTGCTGTGAGCTGAGATGAGCACTGCACTAGCAAGGCTCTACTGGTTACACCCACACCAAGCTGTTTTCATGAGAGCTGTCCCTAGGGTGATCTGAAGACTCTGGGAGAGAAGTTTCTTGCAAGCTGCTCCAATCACTCCAATCAATCTAGCTGGTAGGCAGGGGCACATGGGAGGTGATATGGAGTCTTAACTGAGTTTATTTCCACAGGCAAGTTTTGCCACCTGCTTTGATGAAAAACAAAGTTGCTCCTTCTTTTATGCAGCTTGAGATGAACCGGGAAGATACTCCCGACTGCTGGGGTCTTTATTGTCCAAGATGAAGAAATTTCTTGCAGAACACATCTGACAGAGCTGTGCACATACAAACTGGAATTTGGAAGTTTGGAAACCCCAAAAACTGCTTTCTGCTGCTTAGGTGGAAATTAGTAACACAGTGTGAGCTTTGTTTAGTGCACACAAAACCACAAAAAAGGGAAATCAACGCAGCCGTACGAGATCTGTCAGTGACAGATTTTGTTATTCAGGTTGTTGAATATTTACCGTCCAGACAGAGTTCAGAGGCTGTTGTTAAGCCTTAATCCAAGTTGATAAATTGCAGCTCTGTGGCCTCTGAGCATTCAAAAGTTAATACCCTTAAACACTGGTCATGATTCCTCATGCTTGCATCTTCCAGTGTAAATTAAAAAAGGTTTTCACACCTACATTGCACCTGGCTGAACAGCTGTTGGAGGTGTAGTATAGAAGAGAGGTCGGCCTCCTTGCAGCCTTTCAATGTTCACTTCATGCCTTTGCTCTCATGTAGTCAGGCACTCTTCACAGCTCTCCTTTACTGCAGACCTTAATCTTTCCACAAGTGCACTACCACACCCTGAAGGAACACCTGCCATCTCCCAGAGGTTTTAAGAGCATAGTTTGTCACTTAAGAAGTAAGTTGGAAAGGAATAACTAGGAACAAGCTTTACTTTCAAATTTGCACAGAATAATGAAGGGGCTAATGACTTTGACCTGTTATCATTGCTTATTTCACCAACACTGTCTGTGCTCTCTCTGCTCTGCCGTCAGAAAAGCCTGCTGAGATGTCAGGCTTTCCCAGCAGTTCAGAATCACCTTGCTCATGCCATCCAGTTAAGGATGAAGAAAAAAAAGGCTGAAGCATCAGCTGAAGAGAAATGCAGTACTGTGGTGGGCTGACCTTGGCTGCCTTCCAGTTGCACACCAAGATGCTTTACCTCCTCAGCAGGGCAGGGGAGAGAAAATAGGACTGAAACCTCATGGATCTCTGCAATAAAGGCAGATTAATAAAGAAAGGCAAAGGCTGCACATGGAAGTAAACATAAAACAAAATTTACTCTCTAGTTTCCATCACCAGGTGATGTCCAACCACCTTCAGGGACTCAAGTTATCAGCATGGGTGACAGTTGTTTAAGAAGACAAATGCCTGAATAATGAATGTGCGTCTTGTCTGCCTTTCTTGTGAATTTTATTGCTAAACATCAAGTCATATGGTGAGAGGTGGGTTGGAGAGATAGCCTTGACGCTGTGCAAGTGCTGCACAGCAGTAGCTAGAACACTGATGTGTTAACACCACTTTCTACTCAAAATATATAGCACAGATACATGGGTGCTGCTATGGGTAATGTTAAACTCCATTACAGCCAGAACCAATAAAAGAGCACCTACCTACAGTGTTGTATTGTGTGCATGCGGGTTTGCGGGATGTGACGCGATACGTTCTCTATTCTGCTACGTCTGTGGGAAAAAGGGGGCGTACATGAGTGGCAGGGGTATATAAGTGTACGCCACGTGATAATAAATTCCATTTTGCTGTCATCACATTGATGTGCACCTCGGTGAATGGTCAGGCTCAAGGTCCCCCAGAAGAAAACGAACAGATCATGTAATGTTCACTGAAACACTACAGACCTTCTCAGAATACAGTATTCTAATTAAACCTGCCTGGCTCATTTACTTATTCTAGAGTATTTTTTTTTAGCGTTGACCTACACAGAGGTGAACCATCATAATTGTCTTTTTCTGAAGAACGCAACTAGGACTACACTGACTACAATGATGCTGTAGTTTGAAATTTTAGATTTCTTGTCCAAGTCATTGGGAGGTTGCTGTGGCAACTTGTGATGTTTTGACTTGCAATTCCAAGCTGAGATTTGTGGCTCTGCAAGCAGAAATAATGGGGATGAAGCTTCTGGTTTTGGGTTTCCAGCTCTTCCTTCTTTTTCACTGCATTTTTGTTCTGTGTTCAGAGAAGAGGCACATGGCACTGTATTGAGCATGGCAGCCGTTTTGCTCAGGGAAAGTGCTGAAAAGAGAGAGAGAGACAGACAGACAGTGACAGAGACAGAGAGACAGAGAGACACACAGTGAGTTACCCTAATGTGAGAAGTGGCAGGGTTGGAAGGGTTTTTATTAAAGGTAAATAATAGAACTACTGGACAACTGATGAATTGCAGTTGACTACTTTGTAAGCTTTCCTTTTTGCAACATAAGAAGGCAGGAAACCCAGCTACAGAAAAAATGTTCTTGAACATGAGATAATGAGATAACGAGCAGCTGGAAAGAAAAAGACATTGCTCTGGCACCTCTGAGAAGGAATATCTTGCATATGTGGTGTTCAGATCAACAAGAAGGTATGCAGAGATTGTAAAAGCATCAGGAAACATACACAACTTAAGAGTTCCTATTGCAGAAACCAACTAATCCTAAGACCCCAAGACTCCAAGAACTTTGATGACCCTGCTGGCCTGGGTGGGAGGAGAGAGGGATCTGGAACTAATAGATTATGTATGAAATTATTAGGAATCAAGTAGATATGTAAATTATGAACCCTATAAACTAGGTAAATCTGCTGTAACCAGGACTCTCAAGTTCCCCCACAGAGCTTGTTGAGTCCAATGCTGTGTTGTAAAGAAACTATTTTCCTGTTTTACAGAACCTTTGCCTCCATAGCGTCAAAGGCTAAGAATCAGTGGAAGAAAGATTTGGTCTGAATTCCATGGAGAGTTCTCCCAACATTCATGGCCATAGAAATGGGCATGATGGAAATGGAAGTGTGGTGTGAAAGCACATGGAACAAAGAGCTGATGCCATTGATGCTGAGGCACTTGTGCATGGACTGAATGGACTCCATGTTTCCACAAGGAGCAAGAACTGCTGGAATTATCTTCCCTTTAAGGGATTGGAGAATAGTTTGGCCCAGTTATATAGGAACATGAGATTAATCCCTCTATGCCTTTGTGAGGTGGTTTTATGTTGGATAAATTAAATGTGTCATATTGGGTTTTTTCCCCAAATCAAGCTGGTTTTGCTTCTTTCTGCAATTTAAAAGTGGTTTCCTGAATGCTCCTTGTTTTGTTTCAGTTTCAGATTATTAGCTCATTAACTAAATTAACTGTATGATTTTGTCTTGGGTCAAACTCCTTGTCACTTATAATCTGATTCTGTTTCTTCCATTTTTTGGTCAGTAAATTACACCGATGTATTTACATACCAGTAGAGATGTAGGACAGGACACTCAGTACTGGCATGATTAAAACTTTACTGCTAATACAAGAGATGGTGCACACAAACTAGTTACCTTACTGATTGTCCACAGTGACCCAGGAGGGTCAGGTGTGCTTGGGAACAAATGGTGCTTGAAGAGGATGGTGAATCACATAGCTAACTATTCAGTGAAAAAAATTACTGTTCTGGAGCATGGCAATACAAGTAGCATCACTCTGCTCCCTACAGAAGGAGTTTTGGAAGACTTTATATGCCTCAAAGTCTGTAAAAGTTTTCACAGATCTCTGCTTCTTTGCACTTGAGAAAAAGGAGCTACTAAAAAGGAATAAATGAACCTAGTGAGAAGAGGAAATTGAACTCTGTTTAATGACAGCTGAAAGAATTAGGTGAGGTTTTGTTAACAAGGGAAGGAATGAAAGGGGCAAGGAATAAAAGACTTGTAAGAGTGATTTCTGACTTCCTTTAGAAAAGGAGTATATAAATTGGGAGACCAGTAACACCAGGATGGACAAACTGGGTGATGCAGAGCTAGGGAATTTTGCCAGGCCAGTATTTCACTGTGGTTATGTTTCCTCCCTACACAGAGCCACAATGTGCTCTGAGGCGAAACACACAGCTTTCACCTTTTCTTCTTCGTCACATACAATGCAGAAATAGCAGAACATCCGCGTTTAAATGATAGGGAAGTAATTGCATGGGGAATCACATCTGGAAACTTGTTTTCACTTTTTAATGAACTATTTGTGAAAATATGCCATGTGTGCACTGTGGGAGAAAGAAATGAGAACAGACACTGTTATTTGAGACTCCACTTTTTATTGTTCACATACCCTGTCACTGAGACACTTTGCTGTGAATGATAGCAATGCCAAAGGACAGGCATGAGTGGACCAAATGATTGTCAGTGTTGGCAACTGTGGTGGCACAGATGTGCAGTAAAGTATACTGTCCTTCACTTCCACTTCCACTTAGACTTGCACTTCCACTCTGTTGTCTCTTATGTTGTTACAAGTTACACAGAAGGCCAGTCCTTGCACAAGATGTGTCAGACATGGAACAGCAGCCCCACTCTACTTTCTAACCTCCTCTGAAATCCAAGTGCTCCAATCTGTCTCCTTAAGGTTTTCTTCATAGAAAGGCAACATACAATGACTGCAGTGAGAGCAGCAGATGGAACATGGCAATGGTTGGCATAACCTAACTGTTAACCCCAGGCCTTTAAGACTGTGCTGCATCCAAGAGTTAATTTATGGCATAGAAACCATGAGCATGAACCTTTTTTGGTTTAAAATGTTTAGCCAGAGTCCTCCAATGAAAATTTGTCTCATATGGACAGCTTTTCCAAAAGATCCTTCTAGAATTCTCTCCCTTTCATCAAATTACCAAGAAAGTTAAATTTTGTTTGAGTATTTATTGTGCTGGGTTTAAAAACTGCATTGAATAGCCCAGTATGAGAAAGACAACTTGTGCCTTGTCCAGACAAAGAAGCTCAGTTCAGCACTGCCTGTGAAGCATGCAACAAAACCTCCGCAGCATGCTGCGCACGTTCAGAATGAGCCCAGGGTTTGTTTTCCTGCATGCTGTCCTTTGGCCTGGTGAAAAACACATGTGGCAAGCCACCATTCCAATACGCTGGGTTTTTCATCCCCTATGAGTGACTGCCAAAGTGATTGTGTGAATAGCTCTGTCTTCCCTTAATGGACAATTGACTAAAAGGGTGCCTGAAAATGCTCTTAGTAGCCTCTCATAAATTCTTACTGGTGAACCTAAGGTTCTGCTGACAGCGTGAATCAGTACACTCCATTTCCAAGCAATATTCAAACCAAAAGTAAGCAACATAGTAGTACCCCTGGGAAAAAACTTAGCACTAGAGGTGTGCTTTGTCTCAATTGTTCCTATTTTCAGTTTTTTCCTATCTACTTACAGGGAAAACCATGGTTACATGGAATCATCTGCATGTTTTCTGTCCACCTAGAAAACAAATATTCAAAAAACAAAAATTTCTGGTTATTTTAGATAATTATTTTGTATAATTTCAAAGAGAGATTTTATATATAATAATCTTTACAAATATGTCAGAATCATCAAATCATAGACTGCTTTAAGTTGGGAATGACTTCAAGGATGATCTAGTTTCAAAATATTTCATCAAGGAACTTACTTCTAGTATGTGCCAACAAAAAGCCACATGTCCATGCAGAAAGCTTCAGTTTCAAGAAGAATATAGAAGTATTTTTTAAAGGAAAGGAGAAGTGTAAAAAATTTTGTATCTCCTTTTTATCTCCTGAAAGCATTGTGGGATTTCTTTTTTTTTTTTTTTAACTTAGAGGTGACAAAATAGTTTGAGCTAATACTGTCTCTGCATCCTTGATCTTCCTCAGCTAAGGATTTTGAGGACAGTGAGAAATTTTCACCTTGAACAGACAGTCTTTTCCCCCTTGTACTTCTGACTGTCATTCCTTTAATTCCAGAGCTATTTACCACAGCCTGAGTAACACTACGCCGTAAATACCCCCTGTCCACTTCTTCCCTGTTAGGTGATTTAGACTGAGTCCCTAGAGAGTTTCTTGTGAGGCTTTACATTGCTGTTTCCCAGGGATCTGGATACTGTTGGTGGTATAAATCATCTGCATTTTACAGATTCCCAGACATTAGGAATGCAATTTCCAGGAGACAGGAGGGGGGAGGCCTTCCTTCATTTTTCAAAGACTTGCAGTGTAATATAGTTATTAATGGGTTTCCATTCCCTTTCATATTGGAAAAAGCCTTTAAAGAAGCATGTTTTGCATTCAGATTAGCTCCAGATCTATCATTAACTGGTACAGAGGAAGCCTGTTTTTTCAATACAGCTGCTATGGCTATTATTTTTAATTACACTCCTGTTGCTGTAAATTGGTTGTGGTTTGTAACCACAATAATTTAAAATAGAAGGTGAGAAACACAA
This sequence comes from Upupa epops, assembly GCA_013397515.1. NCBI lineage: Eukaryota > Metazoa > Chordata > Aves > Bucerotiformes > Upupidae > Upupa > Upupa epops. Next base: position 25,621 of record VZRI01006823.1, read on the forward strand.
TACAGAATGATGCACAAAAGCACTACAACACAGTTACCAATAGGAAATGAAATGTTCTACCCTAAACAAGTGATTTGTTTATGAAGGTGAAACAATCAGCAAGTGAAAGCAACATTAAAGCAGGCTAAATTAGAAACTAAATTATGCATGATGCACTAGCAGGCAAGATGCAGTACCTGCTGGATTTCACTTGCCTGAGAATCTAAATATAAGACAATGCTAACACATCACCATCCAAGCCTTTTCATCTGCATATATTTGAAGCATATCCTGAAATCATATCAGTTCCATATCCACTGGATATATTTTGGGAAATGCTTCCATAAAAAACACTTCATGTGGTTTCGGGGGTGAATTTTCTGTATTTTCTGATATCCAAATACCTGACCCATGCAAGAGCTCCCAGAACAACAAAACAAAACCAAAAAGTTCAGCCTTAACAGAAAAAGATGTTAAAGCTGTATGTTCATCCACACATGGAAACAGTGATTTCTGATTACTTTCACAATCACCGTTTAGAACTGTGAAATATCCAACTTTCCAGGATTTTTTTTGCTTTGTCATCAAACTTCACTTTATTTTCTGTTTTGTTTTGTTTTTTTTTGAGAAAAATGCATTTTGACAGCAGATCCCCATCAATATCCTCAAAAGATGGTGATGTTTCATCTCTCTTACTAAAGAACAGTCCAGATGAGATTTTCAAGATCAGACTAGGTGAACTGAAACACAAACACATTGTATAACTAACTATAAGTACGTTGTAAACATATAGAGTTATGACTTAAATGTTTTGCATCAAAAAACTTCCACTGTGTGGTAGCCAGCCTCCAACAGAAACACCAGTCCAGTCAGAAATCAGAAGGTAGTACAAACACTTTCCAATGTAGCTAGACTCTAGGTGTTTATGCCATTGCAGATCTGTTGATTCCAGCTGAAGATTTGTCCGGCTGGTCCTACAAGGAAGGTAGAGCATCAGCTACCATAACAACAGTTTTTGCAACACTTCTCATGCCAGGTATGTGCTGCCTTCCCCTGACTGAAAGCAAACTGTGAGAACATGAACAGCAAAGTAGCCAGGTGTTGTGCTGTTAAATCCATGCCCCAACAACCAGGAATGCTTTGCATTTCTCCTGATCACACAGTGCAAGCTCTACTGGTGATAAGCAAACCTGGACAATGTTCTCCATTTCCTTTGCTGGGGTCAATAGTAATGGAATCTGACCAGTAACTGTCAGTTGTTTTACCACCAGACATTTATTATAATTTACTCTGTAAATACAGACAAGCAGTGAACTGCAACACTGGATCCAATAACACTAATGCAGGGAAACTCTAAATTTGATTCAGACTCTGCACATGAATCCATGTGTACTGCAATAGATATGTATGATCTTTCATGGCTCTCAAGGGAATTAAACAATACTGCTACATACAAAATTTTAAGTTTTTAAGTGAAGTCTACAGAGTTTTTACTGGAACCTTTATTTTCTTAAGAAAAAAGCCATACTGGATAAATCTTTCCAATACTTCTAATTCTTAGTAAGATAGTTCGGGTTTTTTTCTGGAGAGAAGAGCAAAAGGTGTAAAATCAAAGTAGCAATTTAGAAAATTAGAGGAGTGATGTGGAAAGAGATAATTTTCCAGGAGTGATAAGCTCACACTGTGAAGGCTGAGAGGAGGTGCCACCAGTTCCATTGTAAGGAACACATGGCCCTGTGTCTTGTGATCTGACACATAAACTAGACAGCACGTGTGTTAGGGTTATAATGTTTTTAGTTCAGGGACTAGCATTGATTGCCACATTAGCCACATCTGTCCTGTGCTCCAATGTCTTTTGAGGCTGTCTCTGCACTGGTGCACTGCTAGTGATGCAGGATGCTGCTGCTGTGATCTGTGTTTGTGACCTTTTCTGGAACAGGTCAGGACAGACCTGTTCCAAGGAGCAGCCCCGCTAGAATGCTGCCAGCCCAAGACCAGAGAGATCCAGAGATTTTTTTCCCACTAGAGAAATGGCACATAACTTAGAGTGGTAATGAACACTAAATTTTGGCTGAGACATTTGTGGTCTTTCAGACTCAGACACTCTCTGTCAGTTAAGTGTAGCCTCAGTAAAGGTGCATTGCAGTGGCAATTCCGTGGGAAGCAAACCAGGGACCTGGTGAAGTATATGTAAACAGTGCTAAAACTGGAACCAGTGGGAATCAGGCTGGAGCTGTATGAGTACTGAGCTACATGTGTTTCCTATGCTTCACATAGACTACCTTTTCAGTTCAACATGTTTGTTTAAATTCACCTTGACCTGTAGAGCAGATACATTTTTTTCATGGGTCAATTTCCTTTGCTGACACAATTACACAGTCTCTTTGATTTTCAGACACTGCTTATTATTATTATTACCTTTTTCAAACAACCATTTGGCTGGGCACTGCAGAATTCAGCTCTGAAGAGCTCTTGCAGACTGAGGACTGCAGTTGCTTTTGTCTGGGAATGGATGAAATAGAAGGTGGGGAGCAGTGTTGCTGTGGCAGTAGTTGTGGCCAGTGAGATTACACAGCACCTTCCACCTTCTCCTCTCAAGCTCTCTAAGACATTATCAATTTGCAGTCTTGATTACTAAAGAGCACAAGGTAACAACGCCATCCGTTGAAAGTGTAATAGAGTGGATAAAACCAAAAAAGATTTCCTTTTCAGAATTCAAAGCATCAGATACTCACGAGCTCAAAACTGCAAGGAAAGGTTTTGAAATAACATTACATGTAAGTTTCTCAAGCAAAGCTTATGGGATACTTACACAATTCTGCTTCAGGTATAGTCTTAAGATTTAGCATTGATGCCTTGCAGCTATATTAAGAGGACAAAAGAAAAAAAGCCCAAACAGAAAGCCTGCAATTTTTTAAAATCTGAAGAAGTGACAAAACCAAATTTAATCTGTGGAATGGCTGCTTGTCTGTTTAAAACAGGAATAGAAAAGTGGATGTGATAATTTTTGCACAAAAGTGTGGATTTTAGTTTAGTCCTCAAGCACTGTTCTGCTGTATAGTTTGCAGTTCAGTGGATTGTCCTGTGTTAAAAACAAATGGAAAGGCAGCCAGACCTCAAGGGGTCTTGGACAGAATCTATCAGGTAAGAGAACACAGCTTGGGGAAACAAGGGTTTATTAAATCTGTGTCTAAGAACAGAAAAAAGAAAAGGCCCAAGCAGGTGACACAATCAAAACCAGAAACTCTGTTACAATGCCATTACATGCATTCTGAGAAAAAAACTGGACAAAGCATTCTGTAGTGGTCTTTGGCTTCAGGAAGAATCCCCTGGAAAGAGGGACCCACAGAGAGCACAGCAGTAGCCACAGTGGGGACCCACCCCTAGGACACTTCAAACCCCAATTTCCTGACAATCTGGCAAACGTTTAAGAGTTACAAGTCTTTTCGGCTTCTTGCACAGCCAGTTCTGTCAAGGTGAAACACCCTTCATGGCTCTGTTCCCTGACTTACTCAAGGATTCCCAATCTTTTTCTCAGTGGCAAGCTATCACAACAGTTTCTTCTCCTGCTGTTCCATAGATCAGGATGGCAGCAGCTGCATGGTTCAGCCACTTGGCGAGAACACAATGGCGGCTGTGGAAGCAAACCATCAGGAACTTTCTCCCTCCCTCCTTCAGGGTTTTGGGCTTTTGAAGCTTTTCTTCTTTAAGGTTCACTCACTATTCTGGTGCCTTCAGACTTCTGATGATCAGCATAATTCTGTTCTGCTCAACGCAGGGAGGAATCAGTACTGGTGGTTTCTCACTGTTCCTGCCAGCTTCATTGCACGAGCGGGGGAAGATCTGTCTGTCAGCACTGCACAGAGCTGCCCAGTGGAAGACAGAACATGCTGTCACCGTACCCTGCTACCGCGGGAGCCCAGCTCTGGGCAAGCAGCAGAGCACTGCTTGTGGCATTTCAGGCCTGACCTTGGGGAAGAGGTTGGGGCCAGGGCCCCAGGGTGGGTGAAGCTGCGCCACACCTCCAGGAGAAGAGGAGAAGGAAGGATCTGTTCACCCTCGAGCAGCTTTTATTGGGGTGCAGGGTACATGGGAATGCCTCCCACACTCCCCACTAAACTAGACACAAACACCCTTTTGAAGCCCCCCTAACCCTTTGATCTCTGCTTTGGGCACCTTTATGACCCAGTGTCTTTTGTCCACAAAAATGGGCCATTGTGGAAAAGAATATCTAGGCTGATAGTTCTTGATGGCTTCAGCAGAAAACATTACCTGGAATAGAGGTCTTCTGTCTCCCTCACAGTCTAAAATATAACAAAAGGAAAGGTTAGACCAAACCTTATTTTTCCTAACCTAGGATAAAGGTATTCTAAATTACTTTAGAATTCAAGACAAACTTGGAATTTATAATCCATGAAATGAATCTACATTGAAAATAAAAAAAAGAAACAAGGGGAAAGAGGACTCTTCCAGGCTACTTTGGATTTTGCTTTAAAACTAATAATGCTCCATCTTTTTTGTGACATTACACTTGAACACCAAGTGGCCATCACACTAAGATCAAAGGGCAGAGATTAATTTAGAATGTGTGATATTCTTTGTGTATGTCTCATGAAATCTTGTAAAACCTTCATTTTTCATATATTAAATCTAACTGTTGGTTTTTGCTAAAATATTACTATAAAATATAGGATTTCAAAATATTTTATTTCTCTTTTCATTAGAACTCTTCTTTAAAACTTATCTTTCCAGGACAGTATGTTGGGGAAGTGCTTCCATTCTTTCCAGTGGCCAGCATGGGATGCTATTGACAGATTGTGATATTTAAGCATTTTAAAATCATAGCATGTATTGGGTTGGAAGGGACCTCTGAAGGTCATCTATGCCAACCCCCTACAACAAGCAGACATTTCTAATTGGAACAGATGTAATTTCCCTCCATTTTCCTAGTCTATATCCCAACCCACGTGGGGTTATGAATACATGATGCCATACCTTGCCTATGATGGAAAACCTGAGAAGTGTGAGGCTAAGCTTTTGGGTTTGGGGTTAATCATGCAAACTGCTGCCAATGGGGCTGTTCTGCTGCCAAGCATCTCCCCAGCATCTCTTCTTGCTGGTTTCCAAGAAAAACTGAGGAATGTGTGGGAGTGGAGTTGGCAGACAACCCGTTCAAAGGCTGGGGCCCATAACTTGCACCTTCAGGCACTGAAGTTTAGAATAGGATCAATCACAGGGACTGGGATTCCCCAGCAGCCTCCCCAGAGGAAGCCTTGGAAGGTAGCAAGGCAGCCAACACTGACCAGGGCACCATGAAAGCATTTGTCTTAAAGACAAATAATACAGAGGGCATAAGGCATCTCAATATAGTGACACAACAGCTATTAATTGCTGTTTTTAGGAGACGAGCAGCTGAGACACAAGTGAGCAAGGCTGGGCCCCAGAGATGCTCATGGCAATGGAAACAGTTGCCATGGAGACGACAGAGGAAGGCCGACCAAAGGAATTACCAATACATTCGAGTCTAAGGGTGCCTGACACTGAATAATGCAGGGCGATGCAGCTATAGTCCCAGGGATATTTCTGAGCCCAAGAGAACAGCAGTGCTGAATGTGTATGCTTTGGTTTGCTTTGCAACAACTCTGATAGACACACCAATATTTAACAGAGGGAAAAGGAAGAAGAATAAAAGAGAAGCAGCAGCAATAGAATAAAACCCTTGACAAACAGAATAACTCTCCTCACTTGTGCTGGAAGAAGGGTTTCTGCTGATGTGACAGCTTAGCTTGCCACGAGTCACAGAAAACAGTTTCAGCACAAAGGAAGGAGGGAAGGAAAATCAATAATGCCTGAGCATCAGGAAGGAAAAACCATTAGGAGTACAAGGAAGATTGCAGTTTTCATTAAGGCTCCTCCCTCCACATCTGCTTCTCTGAATCACTGTCTCACAGTTTCAAGGTCACATGTGGCTTAAAGCAGCCAGTCCTGGGATCTAATCTAGACTGAAATCAGTCATTAATATAAAACACAAATAAAATTACTATATGAATAAAAACAAAGGAAGCAACACATAAGCCTCTTTTATGACACAAGGAAAATTGTGTTTCGAAATCTGTAAACACGTGCAAATAACTTAGGTATAACTTAAGCCAGAAACTTAGATCAGCAGATCATGAGTGCTTGACTTCCTTTAAGGAGCAGATGCACTGGAGTGGCAGAGGATGGGTGACTGACAGCTGCAGAGCAGCAGGAGGGAGAGGGCATTGGCTGGTGACCCCATCACCAATCAGGCTGGTTTGTCTTCTATACCGCTTTCCTACTTTCCCACATTTTGTATACATTGAGAACAGACAAGTGGAATAGAGGGACCTGCTGCAGTGTGACTGAAAGTGGATGGAGTAAAGTGCTTTGTCTGCATCCACAGAATCCTAGGGAACACTACATTGATGTTGCAGGCATGCAAGTGCACACTGAACGTGCAAAGTAGTCAACAGAGTGCCCCAGTAATACACTTTAAAATAGTTCTTGAACTAGTTACCTTCCATTTCAATGGATCACAGTAGCTCAACAAGGATTATTTTTAAGGTATATACTATTCTAGTACAATACCTCTGCTTGAAGCTTTGCAGTAGAAACATTCAGGGAGTCCTTTTTTTGTTTTAAGTCACTGGTTGACTGTGAAGTTGGCAAAATGAAGTCTTTGGTTGAACTTATATGGACATACTCTATGGCTTGAAATATTAATGGAATGATTTAGAAAACTCAATACTTTTGAAGCATTTTGTAGCACTTGTCAAGGTAAGTTATAATACAGTAAGTGTACAGTATAATTAAAGTAAATACAGTTTGGGATTTTTTTCACCCAATGTCTAAAATTATACATCAGCAATGAGAGAAACAGATTGTTCAGAGAAAATAAGTTGGTAGCTATTCATAATTCATGTACTCCCTAAAGTGTCTCTGAATAGGTGTTGTCACACGGGCACTCAGCAATAGCTAACAGAAAGATGTGAGTCTATTGCAATCAGAGTTGCCTAGCAGTCTGACAGAACACAGGTTAGGATGTCCATTTGGAATATACTGCTACATAATAGCATTCCTAAACTTTAAGGAATGCTCAAAAAAGATGAACTAAAATGTGTGCAAGAGCACTTATAGAAGGGAGAATCTCTCATGCAAAGGTACTCAAACCAAATGTCACTTACCAAAAGGTTTGAGAATTCACAGAGTGCAAACCTACTGCTCCCAGGAAGACTGGCTCAAATTCAGTTCTCCTAGGGTTCCATTCATACCCCAATCGAGTGTGAACTTAAGCCAATCAGACCTAAGTGTTGTAGCTAAACACTGGCAGAGGCAGGCTGAGGGGCCCATGAGAGACACAAATACCTAAGCTTTACCAGTAGTTTGGGTAAGCCCTCCTCTTTGTCAGATCCTTGCCAAGGGAGGTTGGGGGCTGCACCCACTACTCTCACAATTCAACCGGTTTTCCTGGAGTGGTGGCAAATACTCTTGCCTCCAAAGCTGAAAAGGGTCAAAGTCTCTGTGACCTGCAATGCCCTCTGTGGGTCACCCAACACATAAACAAGTTTCAAGGAAAATATCCATTAGCATTAAATCAGAGAATCACAGAATGTTAGGGGTTGGAAGGGATCTCTGAAGATCATATAGTCCACCTGCCCTGCAGGACCAAAACTAGGACAGGTCACTCAGAAACAGATGTTGAAAGTCTCCAAGGAAAGACACCACAATATCTCTGGGTTCTTCCTCAACTTCCTGTGCTCAAGCTTGAATCTTTTGCCCTCATCCTATCACAGGGCACAACAGATGTTGAAAGTCTCCAAGGAAAGACACCACAATATCTCTGGGTTCTTCCTCAACTTCCTGTGCTCAAGCTTGAATCTTTTGCCCTCATCCTATCACAGGGCACAAGTGAAAAGAGGTTGTCTCTGCCTTCTTGACACCCAACCCTCATGTATTTATAGACATTAATTAGATTCCCTTGCAGTCTTCTCTCCAAACTAAAAAGCCCCAGGTCTCTTAGCCTTTCCTAGTAAGACAAGTATTCCAGTCCGTTAATCATCCTTGTAGCCCTCTGTTGGACTCAAGTAGATTTCTGACCATGCTGAGCTGGGGAGTCCGGAACTGGATGCAATAGTCTAGGTGAGGTCTCACTAGATCAGAGTAGAGGAGGAGGAGGAGGGGGAGGGGAAGAAGGAGGAGAATCTGCCTTGATCATCTGAACACACTCTTCTTAATGCACCCCAGGATACCATTTATCTTCCTGGCCACAAGGGCACGTTGCTGTCCCATGGATAAGTTGTTGCCCACCAGGACTCCAAGCTCCTTCTTTACAGAGCTGCTCCCTAGCAGATTGCCTCCTAACCTGTACTGATGCATTTTGTTGGTCTCTGGCTGCAGGACTCTGCACTGGCTCTTGTTGAAACTCATTAGGTTCCTCTTTGCCCAGTTCTCCAGTCTGAGCAGTTGAGTGGCTACACAGCCTTCAGGTGAATCAGCCAATCCTCCCAGTTTCATGTCATCAGCAAACTTGCTAAGAAGACATTCTGTCCTATCATCAAGGTTGTTGGTAAAGAGGTTGAACAGAACTGGAGACAGCACTGAATTTGGTGGACTCCACTCTAGAGTCTCCAGCTGTGCTTGGCACCATTGATCACCACCCTTTCAGCTCTGTTATGTAGCTAGTTCTTGGTCCATCTCACTGTCCATTCTTCTACCCCACATTTCCTGAGCTTGCTCACAAGGATGTTATGGGGGACTGTGTCAAAAGCCTTGCTAAGGTCAAGGTAGACTGCATCCAATTTTCTCTTTGCACCTATCCATTCATTCACAACATCATAGAAGACTATCAGATCAGTTAAGCGTGATTTCCACATTCATTATTCCTGATAACCTTCTTCTCTTCCATGTGCTTAGAGATGACATCCAAAATGAGCCACACATCATTTTTCCAGGGATGGAGGTGAAGCCGACTTGTCTGTAATTTTCTGGATCTTCCTTCTTGCCCATTTCAAAGACCAGAGTGGCACTGGCTTTCCTCCAGTTCTCAGCTACCTCTCCTGTTGGCCATGATCTTTTGGAGATGATGGAGAGTGGTAGACTGACAACATCAGCCAGCTTTCTCAATGCTCTTGGGTACACCGCACCAGGACCCATGAATCTGTGTATATTCAATCTGCATAACTAATCTCTGACCCACTATTTATTGACTAGTGAAGAGTCTTCCCTCCTTCAAGCTTCCTCTCTTATATCCAGGGTCTGGATTAACACAGGATTTACTGCTGTGCATCTCAACTAAAATAATCATTACTACAACCACAATTAAATAAAATAAAAACATATAAATACTGTTTCATTGGAATAACAATTGCTTTTGAGTCTTTTGACACTTTCTTTATCCTGTTGATCTGGTCCTATGCTGGCAGTGGTAAGTTCAGGATGTGGAAGTAAAGTGCAGTGTGGTACCAAACTACACCCTGTGACCTAATCTACTGGTAAGGAAATGCCAGTTCACCACTCAGGTGATGAACTCATCTCCTGTCATTTTTGCCACCACATTGTATTCCAGGTCTTGATTGTCACTGTTTCAAACAGAACCATCAAGGGTACCCACTTATCCATAATCTTGGAAGAAAACAAAGCACTGGCTTTGTATTTCAAACTGAGCTTTAAGGATAGAGTCAGAAATCATTGAGCAAGCACTAATCCAGTGGATTTTCCTGCTCCCATCCAGGCATATAAGCCTCTGGACTTTGCTAGGCCCATGGGCAAATGCCAGGGCAGGGCAGCTTCACCATTACAGGCTGACCTACATGTGTCTATGGTTGAGGCTGGTTTCCTTTACTGTTTTGCATGGGGTTGATGCCTGTCACTGTTGGACAAAATGCTTGGATTTTGGGTTTTCCATATATTCCCCAGTGGTTGTTAACAATGAGGATTGCCTGTGGTAGCTGTGTTACGGTTGTGGTATGAGATAACAGCATGTCTTTTAATCAGACTATTGCTGGGTTCAACTATACTATCAGCCTGAGGATAATAGCATCTCTTATGAGATTGTCTTGGATTTAAAATGAAGGCCTAGATCTGGGTTGGTGCCTGCAGTCTAAGCACATCAACCAGATCTCATGGAGGATTCAACAAGCAGTGAAAAAGACATATACTCTAATCAAGGTGAATGTGACCACATCCTCCACTCTGGAGATTCAGAGGCCCCCTTGTGAATTGTGCTTTGTGTTTGTGGAAAAGTTAATTTTCCAACCATTCACATGGTGTGGTCTGCAGATGTCAGTTTCCCCTGCATATCTCAGACTACTTATCGACTTTTCTCTCCCCTTTCATGTCCGTGAATTCTGCAGTGTGGAATGGCTGGAAGAACATCGATCAGGTAGCCATGATCTTTGGGCCTCAGCAGCATCTCAGACGCAGAAGTATATATTTCAACACTCTGGTCTTTCTCTTTTTAAGAGATCACAAGTCCCTTCTGCTTCTTTTGGCACAAATAGTCCAGCCAAGCATGAAGGAACCCTTAGATGCCCATCTAGGGGCTTCTCTTCTCCACTTACTTAAGCATGTTCCAGTTCTTCAGTGGCAAAGCTGAGACACAGCATCTGTGTCAGTCCCATGGCCAGGGACAAAGGCAAGATGGTGGTGATCACATGGGACCACGGCTGTGGTGAGAACAGAGGCAATGTGGTGCTGTCCTGTGGGGCCACACTTGTCATGGCAAACAGCATATGGCTGCCATGGCTGAGAGACCCCTCTAGGGCCCTCTCTCTGTTTCTTCCTTCCCTTATGGTTACAGTTCCAAGGGAGGAAGAGGGTTAAGCTCACCATATCCTTAGCATCTTCAAAATAGATCAAGTTGCAAGATGAACAGTGGAGGGGGGCAGCAGCTCTGTGCGTCAGCGTCTGCCCTGTCAAATGTAATGTCTTCTCTGTTGGCTGTAGCATCTTTCTTTGCCACTCTGGTGGACTTATGGGAAAGGACTGTACTCTCTGCCCGTGCCCCAAAACTGCTCAGCAGAGCCAGGCTGGACCAGGGATGCCCCTGCCATTGGCATAAAAGTGGTGGGCAGATGGAACTGCTGCCTGCCTGAGGTGTAGCATCCATGGCTACAGTTCAGGGTTTCAGCTTGTGCCCAATGGTGGCTTGGTGATGGAAGCATGTATGCTCCCTGTGAGAGTCACTGCTGTTCACACTACCTCATCCCAGCCACTGAGGAAAGGGGCTGGAGCCAGATGCAGTTCCATTTCACCTGGCAAAGGGGAAACTGATGGTGGGGCTGCAGTAGTTAGGCTTAGCACCCCTTGGTGGCAGCTCACTGCCTCAGGGGTCTGACAGGAGAAGCTATTTCTATAATACAAAATGCATTTTCTGCATAAAACCACGAAATCAAACACCTGAAAATTTGTCCAATTTTCAAACCATAAGTGATACCTTTCTCCTGTCCTCAGTCTTACACTACTATGGTGGTAAAATGTGTCCCATTGTCACTTTGAATACATACAGCTGTAGCTAAAATACTGAGCCACTTTCTCTGTACTTGAACCATCTGATCACTGGTGGTAGCACTAATAGCCTATTCAGTCCTGGCAGCACCTCAGCTTCCAGAATAGTGTATTTCTTTCCATGGGAAGTTTCTAAAGGACCAATATAATCAATTTGCCAAGTGTTCCCAAGAGCCACGTCCTGTTTGATATGCTGGGCTGGGGCTTGAACTAGGCCTTAGTTGACCCTGTGGACAAGCTGTAAGAACGTCTCACATGTTTTCCGTTCTCTAGACTGACAATCACAATATAGGTCTGTTTTCCCTGAATGATATCACTTGATATGCAGTCACTCAGCTATTTGTTTCCAATATAGTCCTTCACTATTGATTTTGGCCAGATGATCTACCTGTTGATTCCATTTTGCAGCAGGGGTTTAAATTCTTGCATGGCCGTTTTACACATTCCACTTTGAGGTGTTGTGATCTGCTTATTTTCAATAACTGCTGCCAAGCTTTATCTCTCCAGAATGTTTTGTGTCCCATTTCTCACTGATTAGATTGCCATGGGCACACCCACTCTATGGCAACTCTTGCAGAAAGGGAGTGTGTGTGTGTGGGTGGTAAAGAATGAACCTCCTTTGCTCCAGTCTGTCCTCCACAGATTAGAGGAGGCTAGGAACAGCTGGTATGACACCAGCCTTCATGACCAGCCATCAGATTACACTCATAGTATTCGTTTATTATAGCTCAAACACTGGACGTCCGTGAACCAGCCCTTTTGCTGTTCATCCAGTCCTCCTTCTAGGAAGTGATCAGTTTCATGATTAGCACTATAAATATGTCTGCTGTTGGTCTGACACCTGTGAAAAGCCTTTATGCTGTAGGTCTGGTCAGTGCTCAAGAGAAACAGTCAGAGTATGATGAGTATTATTTATATACACATGCAACATCTACACAGAGATTCTTTGAGATTCTTGGATACCTGGTGGGGATCAATTAACTTGCAGAAAGCACTACAAAAGGGGATACAAGTAGACAAACAAGCATACAGAATAGATATACGGTGATACACTGAGGCACATTTCCTTACCATCACAGAGCTGGGTACTGGAGGGTAGGAGAGATACCCAAAAACCCATTGAGATGCCTTTACAGTCTTTTGTTGAAAGGTTCTTGTTTCTCCCATGCCACTCTCCTCATTCCATCTCACTCCTTCAGTCCCCAAAAGGACTGACATTTACATTGCTGTTACAAGTGAAGAAGATGCTAGACAAAAGTTTCATTTCAGGTATCAGTAAGCAGAAAGGATCTGGATGGGTTTGATTTGAGTAGCTTATTGGTGTCCAGCCATTGTTTCTAATCAGTTCTTGGAAGAAGTGATTGAGACCACTCCATTCCTTTGTGTATGAGATTCCTCTTGGAGTCTTCGCTCCAATGTTTTTATCTCAAGAATGGATGGTTTACCAGTAATCTGGTCATTGTTTCTCTGATGACTTTTTTCTTCTTGTGTTCTGCTTCCCAACAGCAACTTCACAAATTGCAAAAGAATCAGTATAAATAGCACCATAATAATGGGACTGTTTTCTGCTGCTGGTGGAAGAGTGGACAGTTCTGCCACCTGTGCACAAACTTCCCACTCCTCTGCAATAGCCTTCCCAGTACCAATTTCCGTTGCTGCTGCTCTGTATTGCCATCTGTATCCCATACAGTGTGCACATGTGTTTGTGAGAAACTTCCCTTTAGTATTTTAGCCTGTGGTCACTTTGAGTGTCTCTTTAATTGGAGAATATCTATATGGTTGACTTAGAAGAACTGGATTGGAATTCACAGGTTGTAGCTTCCTCACAATGTATCTAATAGCTGCTGTAACTCTGTTGCTCCCAGAGTTTGTCCCTTCTCAACGGCTGACTGCATTATCAGGACCTGCAGTGGCACCAGTGGTCCACCAGCCTCCTAAGAACATAATCTCTTGTCCATGGCTTTAGCACTTGGAAAGTGGAATGTCTCATCCCTCAGAGAATTACAGGCTTGACTGCTAGCCCTTGTTCCATGTTGCCTTCACCCACTGGAATATATTGGTATATGCAAGTGCCCAGTGGCACTTCCACTGTGAGAAGTGCAGCTAAAGGTTGAGGTGACAACAGGTGACAGTAATGACTGACGAATGACAATGGGGAGTGTCAGTAATCATGTGGAAGCCAATTATAAGTGTAGTGTGTTCCCTCTCAGGTAGATGAAAGCAAACTGAGATTTGTCCTCTTTCCTTAGGAAAATCATAAACCCCCATGTCTTTAATATCTAAAATGGCCACCCAGGAGAGGACAGCTGCCTGTACTGATGTTGCTATTGGACTCACATTGGGACAGCAGCTGTCAAGGGAGGGAGGGGGGAGTTACTGTTTGATTTTCTATAATCAATAGCTGAATGACATTGACAGCCAAGTTCAGGAGCTGGCCAGACTGGAGAATTGTTAAGGGGAGTGGGTATGGCTTATGTCTCTTCCACAGGTTGTTAATCACCTCGTTAATCATCTCAGTGTTGCATGCCTATTTAGCTGCTGCTGCAGAGGGTGGGAGGGGAACGGGGTGGTAGTGCAAGCGGTTTCACTCCGGGGCTACCGAAACTACACATGGCCACTGGACTGGTACCACCACTTGCTTGCTCATACATCAGACGTTCCCCTTTAGGGGATAAGCGCCACCTCCCGATTTTCCTTAGGCAGCCACAGCAGGGTTCGGACCTTTTTTTGGGTTCCACTCATCCTTATGATTTTTACCACCTTCCTTCAGAGTTTAGTTTTGACCTTCGCTTGTTGCTTATTTTAAAACCTTATTTGGGACCCTGTATCAAATTAAAACCTCTAAATTCATTCTGCTTAGACCCACAGGATTTTGCAAGGTTCCTTGTCTTTGGGGCATTACTAAGAACTCATTACGTGTGTGGTCTGCCAGTCACTCACACCAGCACTTCTCGGTGTTTAACCTCCTCCCTTTAGCAGAGACACGAGAGGGGTAACTGTGCTGTCTGGCTGTGGTTTCCACGTTTGTTTGTCCCGAGTCCCTTGTTTTCCCCTCCAGCAATTCCACCAGGGAAGGGGTGTAGTTGGTTGTAGGGTTGTAGGGTTGTAGTTGGATTCGGTGCAGCCCAGTCCGACAGACACCCAGCACTGTTGCTTTTTGCCAGCCAGCCATCCTCACTCTCAGGGGTGCACACTCCCGGCGCAACACGCCATCTGTCAACTCATCACCTGTTGGCAAGGAGTTCTGGTGGTGAGAAACTCTGCATGACCTGAAATTCTGAGACCTCATCATCACTTAACAATATCTCCCTTCCCTCACACCCTCCATACATTTCCCTTTTTAAAGAGACTCTCCTTCAACACTTCATCTCAGTCTCCTCCAGATTACACAAAAGCCTGCCATGGAGCTCATTTTGCTCCAGCCCCATCTGTACCATCATTTGACCATGGTTTAGGGGTTCCCACATGCCTCTCTGCTTTAATAGCAGGTTGCACCTCCCTTTCTTCCAATGCCCCAGTTTCATCATAACTATTTTTCTTTTTCCCCACATGTAAAAATCTCTTGGGGTCTGCTCCATTGATTAACTTTGGAGTTAGCTGGGGGCTGTTTTGTGCTTGCAGGAGCTCAACAACCAGAAACATCTGCTCTTTATCTCTTCCCAGTTCTCCAGCAATCAGCCTAATTTTAATGTTGGCCTTTTGGAACTGAGAATGGCAGATATTGCTCCTTGATAAAGGGTTGATACAGTCCAGCCAGCTAAGCACCCATGTACCCACTTGCTTGTGGGGGGTGAAAATTCATGGACAAAGATAAAGTCCATTTGCTAGGAAATAGTTTTTTAAAGAAATATGATGTAAACATTATTGTTCACCACCTCCCAGCAGTGGACTGATGCCCAGCCAGTCTCCAACAAACAGCTACTTTGGCAAGAGCAACTCTTTAGCGTTTAGACATGATGCTGCAAGACATGGCCAGTTTGGCCAGCCTTTTCCAGTTGTGTCTTGTCAGTGTCTTCCCATGACCAGACTGTTTGCTGTGGGAGACATTATAAGCAGTAGAGTCTGCCTTGATGCGGTACAAGCACTGCTCAGTACCAACAAGAACACCAATGTGTTATTGTCATGGTTTTAGTCACAAATGCAGAGCAAAGCACCCAAAGGCTGCTGGCATCCTGTTATTAACCTATCCCAGACAGACTGCGTGCAGAAGTTCAGTTTTTTTCCCAGTTTCCTCTGAGCTCAGTAGAAATGCTTGTGCTCTACTTCCCAACAGCTACACTTCCTTTTCCTTCCAGAGGTGTGCTTGGAAGAAAAATGGAGCAGAAAATGGAGGAAGGTTTCTGGTAGAAATCTATGTCAAGCCTAACATAATCTTTTTCTTGCTTAGTTCCAGAGCACCAAGATGCTTAAGCCTGATTGCTTGAAAATTATTTCCCAACCACCATTTTAAACAATACTTGAGCCTATAGTGGCACCTCCTTTCTGTTTTAAAGATGGAAAAAGAATGCTCAATTTGGGAATCAGTACGCACCCATATGGATCTAAGATACTGGAAGTTAGAAATACTTCTGGATTACAATTTAATTCCCTCTATTAAAATATGAATTTTTAATATGAAACCTTACAGTTTCATATTAAAACCTTACAGTTGAAAATGACAAATTGGTACATAGATATTAGCTACAGCTTATTATGAAATTGTTCTGTAAACATGTTTCAAAGAAAAACATGTGTGTGATGAGATGAGATGAGTTAGCTGCATCACATCAGAAGGCTGCTTAAACAGCTGCATCTAACCTGATTGACGAAAGGCACCGGAGACCAATGATGTTAGAATCATAGAATTTATTTGTTGGAAGGGACTTCCAAATGTTGTCTAGTACAACCCCCCTACAACAAACAGATATCTCTAACTAGAACAAATTGCTCAGAGCCCCATCCAGCCTGACCTTGGTTGTCTCTAGAGATGTGGCCTCTGACACCTCTCCAAGGCAACCTGTTCCAGTAATTCACCACCCTCACATTAAAGAGTTTTTTCTAATGTCCAGTCTGAATCTATCCTTTTCCAGCCGAAAACCATGACTCATCCTATTGTTCCATGCCCCTGTGAACAGTTCTTCCCCAGCCTTCCAGGATCTCTCAGGTGTATTCTCAGAATGATCTCACATTCAAAATTGTCTCATTTGTTTTGCAATCTTTCGATATTCACCTGTCATTGTGCAGTTAGCTTCAAGTGTTTTCCTGAGCTTCAGTAAGTAATCTCAGACATCAATTAACAGTACAGAAGGGCTTTTATCTTTTGTTCTAGTCAAAGCTTCATTTACAGGTCAGTCCAAAGAGTTGGGCTGAATGGAGTGAAATCGAGTTGGCCAGTTACAAGCTGTTCCCCCAGGGCTCAGCATCAGGGCCAGTCTTGTTTAACATCTTTATCAATGATCTGTATGAGGGGATTAAAGGAAGGGATTAAGTGCTCCCTCTGTAAATTTGCTGATGACACCAAACGGGGTGGATATGTTGATCTCCTTGAGGATAGGAAAGCTCTGCAGAGGGAACAGGCTGGATTGATGGGCCAAGGTCAACTGTAGGAGGTTTAAGACTGATTGTCAGGTCTTACACTTTGGTCACAACAACCTCAAGCAATGCTGCAGGCTTGGGGAAGAGTGTCTGGAGAAATGGTTGGTGGAAAAGGACTTTGGTGAATATGTGTTAGCAGTGTCCCCAGATGGCCAAGAAAGCCAAGGGCATCCTGTCCTGCATCAGAAATAGTCTGCCCAGCCAGACTAGAAGAGTGATAGTGGGTTCAGTTCTGGGCCCCTCAATACAAGGATACTTTGATGCTGGATCATGCCCAGAGAATAGTAACAAAGCTAGTGAAGAGCCTGGAGGACAGGTGGTAGCTGAATGAGTTGCAGATGAAGGAGTTGGCATTGTTCATTCTCGAGAAAAGGAAGGTGAGGGTAGATTGTTGTCTAGAACTACCTGAAAGGAGAGTGTAGAGAGGTGGGGTTTGGTCTCTTTTTCCACATAATTAGTGATAGGGCTTGGTCTCTTTTCTAACATCACTAGCTGTAGAATGAGGGGAAATGGCCTCAACTTGTGCCAGGGGATGTTTAGTTTGGGTATTGGGAAAAAAGTGTTTACTGAAAGAGTGGTCAAGCATGGAGCAAGCTGTGCAGGGAGGTAATGGAGTCGCCATCCCTGGATGGGTTCAAAAAACAACCAGTGTAGATATGGCACTTGGAAACAGAGTTAGTGGGCATGGTGGTGTTGAGTTGATGGTTGAATTTGGTGATCTTAGAGGTCTCTTTCCAACATTAATGATTTGTAATTCTGTGATTTACCATTTCCTATTTTGAATCTTCCAAAGTATTTTTTCAAAGTCAGTAAGTGTCTGTCAACTGTAAGACAGAAACAGCTCAACTTTCCTTGCTGTAAAGTGGGTTATTCTGTTTACGTAAGAAATTAATAAAATCAAATTATTTAGTAGTTAGAAAGACTTTTTTTTGTACAAATACTCCTCAAGCCATTCTGAATAACTACACTTACTATTTCAAATGTCACAAGGGTTTTTTTTGTTGTTTTTGGGTTTTGTATGATTTAGAGTATAATTTTAAAAACTACTTGTATCAAAAGACAATGATTTTACCTTTAAGCTTAATTTAGATTCATATGTATAAATTTATGTTTAACAGATTTTCAAACATCCATTCCACCTTCAGGACAACTCATCCTGATATGTTGTTATTTGGGATTTTTTTGTGATGTTTGTCTTGAAAAGTGCAAGCCAAATTGCAAGCCAAGTTGCTTTGTTGAAATGGAGAGAGTTCATGACCACAGAAATCAACATTTTGTAAATGGAGGACTGGTGTGGAAGCAAATGGAACAGAGAGCAGGACTTCAGTATGCCTGCTGATGCTGATGAACTTGTGCATGGTCTTGATGGAGACCATGTTTTTGCAAGAAGCAGGAATGACTGAAAGTGTCTTCTCTTTGAGAGGCTGACCATTTGCAGTTTCTCTCAATTGTGTAAGAACATGAGATTAATCTCCATATGTCTTTTTGTGGGGTTTCTATATGGGGTGAATTCTTTATACGGTATGAATTACATATCTTCTTTTTAACCCTAGTTGAGTTAGTTTTATTTCTTTCTGCAATTTATAAGTGATTTCTGAACCCTCTTTGGTTTGTGTTTTGTTTCATCTGATTAGCACGTTAAATAAATTAATTGGTTAATTATGTCTCAGGTTTTAGCTCTTGCCATATACGAAAAAAACAGTTATAGTTCTTGTTATGTTTGTCTTTGTCCTGACTACATAAGAAACTTCTGTGGAGGAACTATTCAAACAGATTTTCCATCCAAATCGAAATAATCCATCAGTTTCTTCACATTGTTCTATCTTTCTCAAAGAAAACGGATATTCTCTGACAGAAAAAGCTTGGGAGACATAGCTGATGCTCTTCCAAGAGACATGAAGCCTGATCATAGTGTTTAAATAAAATCAAACAAAGCTTATATATTTCAGTGCTATCTTGAGCAAAAAATACTGAGTAATCTATACAATTTTCTTCCTGCTGTTTGCAAAAAATCACAAAGAAGAAGTTATTACCAAGAAATGCAGAACAGCTCTTGTTACACTGTCAGTTCGACTTGGTTGCATCTAACGAATCACAAAGTTGAGTCAGATAGTGGTGTCATTCCCCTCACTACACAGGACAATTAGCATTGGTTCACAAATACCAACTTTTATAATTTCTGAAAGAATGATGTTGAAGTATTATAAAGGTCTAGGCACCCGTTAAAATTTAAGGGAGGGGGATTTGGGCATATTCTGCAACACAGTTTGGAGAAGTCAGGCTGCTGCATCTCCGAATTTTTAAAATCTCCACTTTGTTGCCCAGAAATGGCCCTTTCAGAAGTACTGGGGTTTTCTTATTCTTATATTGTGCCAAGAACAGAAGTGTCTATGATCACAGTTTCTCTAGACTACAAAAGGTCTGGGGAGACTGACAATATTATTTGCATTGCGGAAGGGAAGATAGAACATTAACTTGCAAGGTTAGCAAATTGTCATGAAATATTAGTTGCACTTGCAATTACAGAAGAAAAGGAAGGAATAAAATTTTCACTTTTCTAAAAAAAATGCAAATCTTCAGTTAGATCTGCCTGTGACAGTTCTTCCCACAAAGTGTGGGCGTATCTGTCAGAAAATCAGATTCAAGTGGTAGGTCCTCATCAACACCTTTGCCAAGAGAGTGGTAACCCTTTATGTTTATTTCTCTAGTGCACCCATTAGACTTTGTCACTTTTTGCATTATTGGCAGCTAAGGAATTTTAAGGCACTCCAATGAGTTCATTTGGCAACACAAATCTTTTACTGGGCATGTGCAAGTGCTCAGACTGCCTGAAGCAATGTGAAAGAACAGGATAAAAAAAGTCTGTTGATAGAAATACTGGCAAAGGCAACATGCAACTTCACTGCTTCAGTCTTAAAATAGATCCTTGGAGCAGAAAGCAATTATCAACAAGAGTTGACAAACTTCTGAAATGAAAATCCTGACATGAAAAATTTAATGCCATTTTATTTCATGACATATACCAATCAGCCATGAATCTGTCCAAACATTCTTTACAATGAAATATTTATTTTGAGGATCTCTTATTTGGTGAAATAATGCACTAGACTGTGTATGCACATAGCAAGAGAATTTCAGACTGCTAGGAGCCACTTTGCTCTTAAAGCTATTGAGCTTGTGCTTTAAATTTGGAAAAATAGTTCAAGTGAAAAGATGTGAAGAGTGTTCTGTGAGCAGAACTGAAAACAGATCTGTGAAAATGGCTCAGCCTTTAGAGGTAATAATAAGCACTTTCATGTCAGGGCAGCAGGGAAATTCATTGGAGTAAGTCTGAAGTAGTGAACAGATGAAAACAAATTAAAGATAAAAAAAGTAGCATGGTTCTTTCTGTAAAGAAAATGTAGAAGACTATTCACTGAGAGGGGAAAAATAAATGTTCCATACTCTGCCTAGAGAGTCATGTTGTCACCCTGGTATCAAAGTCTGCAGTCCCTTTGGGCAGGAAGCAACACTATGTAACTGCTTTTTCTGGGCAGGCTGGAAAGTTGGATGGGCAAGAACCTAATCAAGTACAGTAAGGACAGGTTTAGGGTCCTGTACCTGGGCAAGAATAACCCAAATCATCAGCACAGGATGGGGGTTGACCTACTAGATAGTAACTCTACAGAAAAAGACCTGGGATTCCTGGTGAATGACAGGCTGACTGTGGGCCAGCAGTATGTTCTTGTGGCCAAGAAGGGTATCCTGGGATGCATTAAGAGAAGTGTGACCAGCAGGCTGAGGGATGTTCTCCTGTACCTTACCCTGGTGAGGCCACATCTGCAATACTATCTGGGATTCTCAGTTCAAGGGCAGCAAAATACTAGAGCTGGTAGAGCAAAGGGCTGTGATGATCACTGATCTGGAACATCTCTCTTATGAGGACACATTGAGCAATCTGGGACTCTTTAGCTTGGAGATGATGGGGGATCTAGTCAATGCTTATAAATTTCTAAAGGTTGTGTGTCTGGAGGAGGAGACAAATCTTATCTGTTATGGGAATAGGCTTTTTGGGGGTCTTGGCCAAGGGCTTTCTACAGGCCTTATGCAGAGCCTCTTTTTCTTTTCCTCCGTGGTCAGGCACCAAGGGAGGTAGAGGATTAAGAGCTCACCTCTGTATGGCATCTTCAAAGGTGATCAAGCTGTAGAAGCAGCTGTGGAGGAGTTGCCCTTTCTTCATCCCACTGGCAGGAGCTGGAAAGAGCTGTTGCTGACTTTCTGTGTCTGAGCCCTCAGCAAAAGAGGGGAGGACTGCAGGTTCACCCGCACCAAAGGGGGTCTGCAGGTACGGAGAGTGGCTTATCTCTTCGGCCTGACTGCCCAGAGCTGGGGACAGCTGGCACTGGCCACAATCCAAAAGGTTTGCTCTCTGTGTGTTCGATCTCTCATGCAAAAGAAAGCTATGTCTACCCTTGCAGCAGAGCTGCAGCCAGGCTTAGGCTTCTTTTGCGTGTTCCACCCTTCAGTGAGAGGAAAGCCAGGAGCCATTGCTTGTCACCCTTCCCAGGTGTGTGTGTTCTCTCTTCTAGAGGAGCTCTCTGTCTTTCAAGATGTGTTGGAGGAGAAGCAGGAGAAAGACGACAACTGCAAAGAGGATGACAAAAAAAGACAAAGAAGCAGGAAGTATTTTCCCTTTTATAGACTATCTACCAATAACCTGTAGAGTTTGGCCACTGATACATGAGGTCTGCTAGGAAAGCTATGTGCAGTTTCAAAATAAAATGCTTTTTTTTGGCATAAAAGCACCACAACTAATATTTGAAAATTTGGTTGTCTCGGTTTGGGAAGACAGCTATTGGTTATGGAAAGCTGGAGTCTCCCTCGGAATGGAGACTGTCAACCCCCTCCCTCCAGAATATTAAATTTTTTTCAATTTAAGGGCTTTCAGGAAAAAGATTTGGGAAAAGGAACAACAATTCTTTATTAAGAACACTAAGAAACACCAACAGTACACTCAAAACAACCAAATGAAGGAAGATCCTAGGGACCCCAACAAAGCCAACCCGACACCCTGCCAGTCAGGGTGGTGGCTGCAGTCCCCCTGGAGCGGTGGATGTGGCCCTCCTCTCCTCGATGCGGGCGCAGATGGAAGACCGCAGCAGGCAGGAGGCGGCAGGGAGCGGCCGGAAAGTGTCCGCGGCAGCCAGGAGCCGGACACCCACAGCAGCAGCTCTGCTCGGGGCGGGAAACAGTGGGGACTCCGGGGCAGGAGACAGAAGGTCTCGGAGGGAGGCCAGATGCAGNCCCATTCTTATGCAAGAGATAAAATTACATATCTTCTCAACTGCTTTCAACAGATGAGAATAGAATACAAATTTTATATTCCATAACCCAAGACATTGGTAAATTGGTAATTTTCAAACTGTGACAAACCCCTAGCAATGTCCCATTACCGAAAGTTGAGATTTCTTTCAAAATCCAGTGCTTCAAGAACTTTGAACAAAACAGCTTTGTCTACTGAAAGACAGTGAGTCTCTGACTAAGAGCATCTCAGAACTGACTGCAGTGAGGAAAAGATAAACATGTCACTGTACAGCACATGATCTTGTCAGCCAAAGTTTAGGCAAGTGGAAATAATGGCTGAAGAGGAGAGGAGTATGGTGAGGATGACTGATTCTGGTCAAGGGTTATATTGGGTTATATATTTGGGAACTTGATGGCTTTTGAAAGGGGCAAGGAAAAGCTGTGTTTGGAATCCTGTGCTTTATGTGGGAGACATCACAAATTACTTCAGCAGATTGTTAAGGCACTGTAGCATCACAGTGGAAGAAATAATTCAGGAGAGCAAGAAGCAACAACTAGTAACTTTGAAGTATGTTAATTGCCTGGGAATTTGATAGACCCTGATTTTGGGCAGATTGTTTGGTCCATGCTGTCATGCAGTTATACACTGACATATAAGGTTATCTTAAGGTCCTTTCCAACCTTGGTGATTCTGTGATTCTGTAATAAGAAACATGAAAATACTTCATGCTTCTGGAAGTGTCAGATCGTGTGAAGCTATACACAGTAGCACAATTCACCTAGCAAAGGCATGACAAATGAGTCCTCATACTAACTTACATAAAAGAAGAGGAGCAGCTTGAGTCACTAGACTGTATCTACTGCTGGCAGTGCAGATAAAGTATTTGAGGAAAGATATTTTTTTCTGATTTACATTGATATAGGAGACCTGAGACAAAGACTAGAATATTTTGAGACTATCTTATTCTTCATTCTTTATCTACAGAGCTGTAGAGGCTGATCAACCAGTATTTTTCCAAAAGAAGTGTCCTCTCTTGAAAACAGAGCAAACTGCAAGAGTACAGGAGCTGCTTTATTTGAAAGCTTTGTAGGACTTCAGTCATGCAGAGATCCTGAGTGCAAATATTTTGTGATGCTCCCAATGGAAATGGATAAAATACAGGGTCTTTCAGACTTCAAAACAGAGGGAAGCAATCTTTGGGGTTTGATAGAACGGGATCAAGTAAATGTCAATGGACAATTTCCAAGAGACACGTTTTGGAAGACTAAAATTTAC
Source organism: Upupa epops (assembly GCA_013397515.1). Lineage (NCBI taxonomy): Eukaryota > Metazoa > Chordata > Aves > Bucerotiformes > Upupidae > Upupa > Upupa epops. The sequence goes on from VZRI01006823.1 coordinate 49,259, forward strand.
AGTCTTTCCCCTGTCTTTTGGATACTGACAAAAATTGCAGTGGTCTCACTCTGGAAGGGCAGCTTTAATACAAAGGTTGCTACCCTGGAAAGAGCAGTGTAGACACTATCAGCTGAGAATGGAACTATCACAACATGAGGAGAGAATCTAAGGTTTGAATCAATTTAAAGTCCTTCTAGAGAAATGGCACACTGTAAAAAAAAATAAAAAGCTGAGAAATGATTTAAACTGTCACCAGTGAGACCATTATTACAGTATTGCAGAGTGCAAGCAGGGACTGAGAACTGAAGATTACATTTATTGGAGGAGTTTTCATCCTCTTTCACTCCTGTGTGTCTAATGGAAATACAGCAATTTCAGTCTTTTTTCAGTCAGTACCTTCTCCAGTTATTACAGGATGTTGCTCCCACCATAAAGAAGCAAACAGTCAACTAATGCTATCAATTCTGCTAAGGAAACAGCTCAACTCTATGTATCATTTGTTTCATACAACATTCCTCAACATATGTAATAATTATTTGTTCTGACATGACACAAATTTAATAAGAACTTGGGAGCAGGAAAAAAAACATAAATCAATGAGAATAATGATCTGGATACATACACAAATTTAAATGAAAGTTGGAAGTATTTAAAAATAGACTTCCAAAGGAAGAAAAGTAATCTATCAGGGCATAGAAAGGTTAAAAAAAATCAGTAAGCAAAGCCACAGGAAAAACAAGACCTGAAAATAAAGGGTATCAACATGCGCAGACACTTGAGTAATAACTCATTTTTGACTGCCTGTGGAACTACAACACACTGCAGATTTTGAAATATGTGTCCAGAAGGGGTGATTTTTCCTCTGGATGGTCTGTTATCCACATGCTATAAATGGTAGGCTATTAGTTTCAAGCACAGAAAAAGATTATCTGGACAAAATCCTTTTCCTGCTGTTGATCAGAAGAAATTCAGTAGCTATCAGTGGAAAAGTGAAGAAGGGTAATTCAGCAGAGAAACTGTGTAGATACTCATCAAAGTGGGAGCACACACGATAATTTGGTGGGCACTGAGCCAGGCTGTAGTATCGGGGGCCAAAAGCATTTGTCTGCACAGAAGTTACAGTCAGAAACTATAATCAGAAGTCCTCTATGGCAGTAAACCTATTTCCAGTCTACAAAGAATAACTGCATGTGTTTTACCAAAGACATTACCGCCCTCAAGTACACATCGTGCAAATGCGTAATGGAGGTTGTGGGGAGAAAAAGGTCTTCCTGAAGGACATCCAAGACACAACTTGCTGATCCCCAACTTGTTTCTGAAAAAAAACTGAGGAGAAGCACATCCCAACCTAGCCCACAGGACAGCTTAAATTCAGATTGACTATTCTACTGCTGCATATCTGTCTGTTTTGCAGTGAGTTAACCAAGCTGGCTGTGAATTTGTTGTGGAAACTACACCACAACTCACATGCCTCTCACAGCTGTAGCATCCTGATGGGGACATTACCTAGAGTGTGCTTTAGACTGAGGCTGGTTCTCCTGCAGAAGTAGTAGCTGGCTGTAAATACCCTGTCTTTCTATGTGCAGAAAATATGAGGTCTGAAGTCTACCATGGCCTGCTGGACATGAGGTTGGATGTAAAGGACAGTCGGAAACAGAGGGAGCACTGCAAGAGTCAGAGAAGACCCTGCTTTGCTAGAGCACAGAATGATGACCTCCAAACGCAGTGGCTCATTTTCAGAGCAGAGTTTCACCAGTAGTAAGATAAATGCTCTGCTGTGTGTATCATGACTACTCTGGAGAGAGGTCACATACACCTCACTGCATCATAACCTGTCTTGTTGGACACTGAATGACAAACCTTCCCAATCAGACAGACACTACCATCAGAAAACTGCTACTGTGTTCAATAGCAGATGCTGGCAGGAAATTTGTGAGAGTAAGGGCACCCAGAGCATGCATTCAGAAGCAGAATGCCTTGACAGGGAGAAGAGCAGAACAACTCTTGATTATGCAGAGCTGACTACACTCCTTGGCCTGAGAGTTTCACACCCTCAAGAGTGCGGGCATACTCAGGCTTAAACACAAGACTTTTTCAGATTATTCTTCAGTATATTTTGGAGCAATTCCAAAAGGGTCAAAGTAAGGAGGCAATGCCAGCAAAGGGAAAGGGAGGTTGTACATCACACTCTGTCTGTCCCAAGTTTCTCTCAGAGCTAGCACACTGGCTCCAGAAGGGTGAATAAGTACAGATGAAAATAGTGAGGAAGTAAAGATAATGTTTCTTCCTCACCCCCTTGGTTTATCTTCTGTAAGGTACAGTGAGCATTATCACTGTAGCCTTGGCAATGCTTACTCTGGCTAACCACACACATTGCTGTGTTTGGAGCTTTTTCTGTTCAAAGAGCAGCAAACCAACCTTGTGAAGCCATTGGTGTTCCTTCACTGTGCTTCAAATAGCTGAATAGCTGTCACTAAATCTGTTACACATACACATTGAGGTGGATGCTTTGTTATGCATATTGAATTGTGCACTCTGCATCTCTGAGGGAAACTGACTCTGTTCTGTGGCCATCAAAAAACAAATTTCATGTGAAAATTTTAGGTTTTGTTTTATGAAACATACCATCAAAATTCTGTTGTTTTCTTGGTCATCATGTTACTCGTGCAATTCCTCAAGATGTTGACTGAAAGTGTGCTTTGAATGAAATAAAATGTAATTTTTACATAAGCTCAACACACTACCTATTTTGTTTTATGTGGTATGCTGGAGAACTTTTTCACTGGAAAAATTTCCAGATAAACAGGTTCTTTAAAAAAACCCATAGAACCAAATTCTGAATGTGCAAGCACAGCAATTTATATAAACAAAGGACAGAAGCAGGACATAGGATGCAGGCATTCAATTACAATGATCCTGCCTTGTTATGAGTAGTAAAGACTGGGAATAAGCTGACCATAAACCCTGTACAGAAATAATTCATTATATAGTTTTAAATAATTAAGTATTGCATAACCAGTACTTTCTTGAAGTAATTTGTGAGTAACAGCACACAGAATTTCTAAACGTGTTAACTTCAAAAACACCCACCATGCTGCTTAATTGAATACAAATGCAACAGTTTTATAAATATCCCAATATTTCAGCTTTTGTTCTTGTAAGAACACTGCTCACGTAGAGACTAGGGATTTTTCCTAAAAATATTTAGCTGAATACTTTTCCACTTACCTAGATATTTGCCACTGGAACCCTTCCTCAGAAGCTTGCCCTTGCCCTCTAGCCATCACCCCTGACCATGTCTTGAGGTGGCCAGCCCCCTGAGTGCCCAGCATAGGCAGGCTGTGGGAGAGGGCTTGTGCACCTGTGAAAGCCCATGGATCCATTTTTCCACAGGCTGGTTTCAATTACATTCTCTTGCATGGGCAGTGGTGCTTTTACAATGTTATGCTGAGGAAGAAACAAGAGCTAAGCACACTCCTGCCCCACACCTCCACAAAAATCATGAAACAAAAAGACCTGAGTTTGGATCAACTTTAGGAACTGGCTCACTGCACAACTCCTAAGTTAGAGTTGGTAGACTGGAGAAGACAATATTTCCACTTTGCAAACTTGTGGTGAGAAGACCTATCCTCTGCCCATTGTGTAAGGGCTGCTGCTGACCAAGCGGATTGGGAGCCATCTACATGACATCCCTCTCTTTCACATAGCCCTGAATTCGAGACTGAGTGATGGAAAGATGTCTGACAGACAACCAAAACTGTTTGGAGGGGGCATTCACCTGCAGTTCTGTAATAATGTCTTAAAAAAAAATAAATCTAAAATCTATGTGCAATGGGTAACATAATGTAAGTAAATAACTTCTAACAGGTACAGATATGAATACTCTAATAAAAATATGGCAAAAACCTCCAGAGACTGTAAGCCAGGGCCTACCATCCACAGATGCAACAGCAGAAGCAGGTGAAAATCACTGTAAGAATTGTCTTTGACCTGTAATTAATACTGATCAAAACATGACACCCAGTTTCCTACACATACCCAGATGAAATTAGACCACTCATGAAAACACTGCTCTTGCCCAAAGCGAACAATCTGGATTCCTCAGTGGTCACAGTGATCTTTCATTTCTGAAAGCACCATCATATCTATTAGGCTCAAAATAATTCTGAAGTGGAGACAAAGTATAGATAAATGCATATAGGATAAATCAACAATGTGTGAGAAACTCCGTGTAAACATGTTGTAGTTACAAACTCCAGAGCTTTGTCTCATGCAGAATCCTCAGTGAGAGGGGGGAGAGAGCCTGGAATGGGTTGCCCAGGGAGGTGGTTGGGGCCCCGTCCCTGGAGGTGTTTAAGGCCAGGTTGGATAAGGCTCTGGCCAGCCTGATCTAGGGTGGGGTGTCCCTGCCCATGGCAGGGGGGTTGGAACTGGATGATCCTGTGGTCCCTTCCAACCCTGACCAATTCTGTAACTTCTTCCCAGGGAGGGTGATGGAGCACTGGAGAGGGCTGCCCAGGGTGTTTGTGGAGTCTCCTTTTCTGGAGTCATTTGAAGCCCACCTGGACTTGGTCTGGGTTTCCTGCTGTGGCAGGGGGATTGGACTAGATGATCTTTTGAGGTCCCTTCCGATCCCTGATGATTCTATGACTCTATGAAATTTGCAGGAGTTACCTCTCATTTCTTCTGGAAGTTGCAATGACCTAAAATATGCCTGACACCATAGAGTAGCTGTAGCTGAGTAATGATCATTTCCATGTGCCCCTAAAGCACTCTAAACTTATTATTTCTGTGATGAAAGTAATAGTAAGCCAAACCATTTTGGCCATGTTTAGTCATTTAAAGCATTTAACTGCTTCCACTCAACCTTTCTGACAACTGCTCAGGTAAGTGTAATTGGATATCTGATGTCAAAGAGGAAAAAGTCCCCATAAATATTGCTATGCATAACTTGGAAATAGCAAATATCACAACGCTGTATTTTGCTACACCAGATGCTATGTGCACCAGAAACTCATCTGTAGACATGTAAAACAGATTTCCTCTTGTTCAGTGAGAAACTGGAGAGAATTTCTGGGAAAAAAAAAGGGTCTGGAGTTATGCCCGCAGTACCATTTCATGCAATGAAAACATACAGAAGACTCAACAGTTGCAACTAACTGTCTGATGAAAACAGTAATCCCTCTTTTCCTATAAAGTAGTAGACCTTTCTATTCCATCTTGCCAGCAGTCTTGCTGGTATGCTGAGTGCACCACAAGTGCTGACTCCCAGCAGTATGTTTCCACCCTTACTAACATAACTTGACAACTTCTTGAGTTCCTTGTCCCACAGAGGTTTAAACTCTGTGCAACCAACTCAAGCCCTGGCTAGATGCCATATGCCAGCCTCATTGGTGCCACTGAGAGTCCCTTTGTACAGCCAGTGCAATCTCCTCTTAACTTCCTCAGAGATAGTTCCACTATGAGAATGTGACATTTAACAGCCAACACTGTGGTTTAGTGCTCTGAAGATTAGATCAGTCAATAAATAACCAAAAGCAAGTGAGGCTCATTCATAATTTATCTTTTTTTTTCTCAGAAGTCAGATTCTATGCATCAGCCAAGCAGAAATGGAAAACACCTTGTGGTCTAGAAACTCAGTCTCTATCTGACTGAAAATCACTCCTATTTCCAGGCACAGTAATCTTGAAACCCTTTTGGTATTTTTTTCCTCTAGCAAAAGCAAGAACTGGTCCTGGTATTATCAATCTATCACTACCATACTCACAGTCACGTAATTTGATGATGTGAATGGATCTTCATTGAAATTTTACATTATAAATCTGATTTATGCCATGATCACATTGCCCAAGCCATCATGTACATGTTAATTAATATTCCAGCTAACAAAACCACACACAAGCTGTGAATGCATTCAGACTTGAATTTACTGTATTAATGAACATAATAAAAATAATATAACAAAAAAAGTAAATGTATTAGGCAACAGAATTTATTAAAAAAAATTATGAACATTCTGTAAATTTATTAAAATCTGCACAACGCATTTCCCACCAGTATTCATACAAAAAAGAAATGGAAAAGATTCTGTCAAATGAGGGAGGCAGCTCTCACAACATCTTTCTGCAAAACAGTCTAATATCTAAAGGCGTATTTCAGCACAGCTTTAGCTCGTCAAGCCTCAGATGGGTTTCTCACCTGAAACTACCGGTGAACCTGAAGCCTCAATATGTTTATGCACATTATATGTGAATTTGACAGGTGTTTACAACTAGGGGAGGAAATCAACACAGCAGCTATCACCAGGCTCAAACCTGTTTCTACTCCTATATAAATTAGAGAAAACTCCAGGAAACTCTTCTGCAGGCAGCCCAGCAATAACTATTTTTAAGGAGTTTGGCAGCAAAAAAGGAGTGGTTTTTTAAAAGCTGGAAGCCTGTGCTTGCGAAAATCTACTATCTTCCTAGAAAGAAAGTGTTTTCTTCCCGTCTTCTGCTCTTATTTTTTCTGTTCTTGTATGAAAAATATGAATAATGTTTAGGATTTAGATCTTCATGGAATACTATTCATGTTCTCTCTTTCTTTTCCCATTCCTTTAAGTTGGGTGTGGGGAAGCAGTTAGTTCTAGGACAGAAGTAAAACATTTGAAACAGCACATTTTCTGAGAAGTGTTTAACTGGAAAAGAAGAAGAGGAAGGAAAATAATACTTTAAAAAATTTCATATTTTTGTATTTTTAATAAACACAAATGAAAAATATTTTGGGTAGCAGTCAAACTAGATGTAATGGTTGGGTTGAGAAATTCTGAGAGATGTATTCACCTACAAAATCACTGAAATAATTCTCTCTCAAGGGCTCATCTCTTAAAAGATGCATTTGAAGGTTTTCATAAATCTGCACAGGTGAAAGGAGAGGAGGAATTTGGCTCCACATGAGAAAACAGGAATATTTTGTCCTGAGATTCCAAGCCTGATTTTCAGTTCTTCAACCAGGATCTATAAACAGATCTTCAGAATTTCCCTGAAAATTTTTTAAGTCATATCAGGAGCTGAACACCCAAGACAAAGACAAGGTGTGTTGTTTGTGCAGGTTGGAAATAAACCTGATGCCAATCACAAAATCTTCAAGCAAATCCCACCTAAACTGAAATTAAGGGTTTTTTTTTCCTTTCTGTCTTCTTTGTTCTCTAGGATTCTTGTTTCTTCCCGAGTGATCTTGATTAGCAATTGTAGGCAAACAGAGGAAAACCCACAGTCACTGGATGTTAGAAATGTGCCTTGACCTACAGTAGAGGCAGAACAGACACCTTGCCTCTGATCTAAAACGTATAAATACCAAGTAAACCTGGAGTTAAAATATCAGCCATTTGGCTTTCCAGACAGATGCAAATATGTGTATATGTTAGGATGTGTGTTAGATCTGTCTGTTGACATCTTGTGAAGCTCCCTATTTGGAAGTTCTGCAGAGACTGAGAAACACCCTTCTGCAAAATTCACCACAACCTCTAACCCCCCCCCCCCCCCCCNTGTAGTTTGAAAAATTCTCCAAATTTTCAGGTGTTAGCTCCCTGCTACCAGCAGCCATAACTGTGGCAGTGAGAGTGTAAAATTTTCAGGAAACATCTTTTAAGTGTCTACTTAGAATTTCTTCTCTGTCACCCAGTGCTGCATGCTACAGCTACAGATTCTCTTGAACAGGCACATCTTGCCTTCATTTTAAAGACATCAGGATTGCTGTGCTCCAAGACTGGCCTATGCAGCGGGTTAGTGTAGCAGAAATCTCTACATGACATTGACTACGTCTTTTCCACCAGCCCTCTTGTGCTAGCGGTGGGATTCCTACAGACCACATCAGGAAGTTAAATCTTGGTGAAAACACTTCCTGTCTGCAGTTGTCGAGTTTGAAAATGGGTCATTTCCATGGCATAAATTTAGATGTAGCGTCTCTAGTCTGTGCTAGTGTCAATGAGAGGTGGCTAGCAGCAGGCAGGACTTTATGTGTCTGCTAAACTTTCAAGTGTTTGATTCCATGCTTTTATGCTGAAAGTACATTTTGTTGTGAATATTTTATTTTGAATTTTGTTCCATCAGACCCCAGGAGCAGTGTCCTGACCCCAGAGGTGACTGGTGGACAGAGGCTATAAAAGGGTGTGAACTGCTGGATTTCAGTCCATCCTCTCCTGTCTCTTGGCTGACAGAGAGTTCTGCTGGGCAGAGGGGCAAACCCCCAGCCTCTACCTCTGGGAAGGTAGGGGGAAGGCCTGGCCCCTTTGATGAGGGTCAGGATCTGTAAAGTCAGCCACTGCAGTTCCCCCAGGGGGAGTCACCTCTTTTTGAGTTTTGACTTCGAGGTGGGGGTGACTTCGAGGGGGTTGTGATAGGTGTGGAGGAGATGCAGGAGCAGTCCTGTTTGCCCGCATGCAAACAAAAGATGTCACTCGGAATGAGCTCTGTCTCTCTCTCTTTCTGTGGCTCCCTCATTTTCCCATCTCCTGGAGCCCTGCGGGGTGGCTGGGTGGCCAGGCCTCCTGGCACCCAACCAAGGTGGGGGGGAGAGTTACTTGTGTGGCCCCCACTCGCCAGGGCTGGGATGCTGCATCCCTGGAGCTGCACCCTGGTGACCGCAGCAAGTCCTAACTGGTGCTGGCTCCGGCTCCAGCCATGCCAGCAGAAAGATTTTTCCCCGTCTACATGCTGAAGCAGGCAAGCACAGACAGGAACCACCAAGCAGATGGGGACAGAGCAGTTGGGCCGATCATTATAATCCTGGTGAGCTCTAAACTTAAGGAGGAAAAGCCCCAAAAGCCCAGTACCTTAAGGAGGAGGGAGTCCTCCGCTGGTTTGCTGCCATCATTGTCTGCTTGCCATGTGGGGCCATGCAGCTGCTGCCATCCTGATTTACAGGACAGCAGGAAATTTTTTTCACAGCTTGGTGCTGAGAAAAGACTATGGGACTTCTTGAGTACTGAAACCCAGCAGAGTGTTTGCCGTTTCAGCTGGACAGGACTGTTCGCACAAGAAGCTGAATGCGTGATAAATCTTAAACCTTTGGCAAAATGCTGGGGAAATGGGTTTTCAAGTCTTCTAGGGGTGGGTCTCCCCTGATGCTGCTCTCCTGTGCTGTGTGTGTCCCTTTTACCCCAGGGGACCTGACACGATGCCAAAGAGTGGTAACAAATGCTTTACCGATTTCTTTGTCTCAGAATGTGTGTAATGGCACTATGACAGAGTTTATGACTGTCTTACCTACTTGGGTTTCTTTTTCTTCCTTTTGTGCTTAGATGGAGATTCAATAAACCCTTTTGTTTCCAGGAGATGTTTTGTCTTGCTTGATAAATTCTATCCGAGACCCCCTTGAAGCCAGGCTGTCTTTCCTTTTGTTTCTGGGATTTTCCCTTAACCTGGTACAGCCTTATCATTACTTAATTAGTAGTTAAGGTGATGTTATTATTGTGTGGAAATTAGGCAACTAGTGATATCAAAGACATGAGACATTTTGAAAAATAGATAACAAGAACTTTGTTGTGATGAGGATCAGTCTTGATGTAAGAATCAGGTTTTAGCCAATTTTGTAGTTACTGGTTCATGACAACTCAATCTGCTTGCCAAAAGTCAGAAGTTCATACTGCAGAAGACTGCTGCCACCCAGGGAACCCAGCCCACGACCATCAGGTGTTACTGTGCAAGTACAAGAAGGAGACCTACATTAATGAGTTCCTACAACTGACTTTAAAACCTCAAGTATCTCCTGGATACTTGATGTACATGTATGATTATGTCTTTTTTATGTATGAAAACATCCTATTTAACCATAACAACTTGCTCTTTGGTGCACATGCTTGTTATAAAGATCCTTGCATATTGCCCAGTACTGTAATAAACATACCTGCTTCTAACAATTTGTGAGTTGGTGCTTAATTTCCACATGTCATGAACAGAGCCACGGGTGTGTCTCCCTGTGACCAGGGCTATGGGGCTGAGATGCTGTATCTCAGCTCTGCCACTGAGAGATTGGGAGAACCTTTTGACAAGAGAGAGAGAAGTCCTGAAATGGACCTCTGAATGTTCTGACAGCTTGGCCTGAAGTATTTTGCAAAAAGAGCAGGTAAGACTGATCTCTTAAATGTTTGGCGTACAGAAAGAGACTGTGGATAGTGTCTGTTCATGCATCTGAGATGCTGCAGCCTCAAAGATCTCCTAATAGGATCTGCTGGCCATAGTCCCATTGTGAAGAGCTCCCAAGATGAGAGGAGTTAGAAGCAAGTCCAAGACAAACAGGGGAAGCTAGTATCTGCAAGAGGATCAGAAAAGGGACTTTTCCATAAGCATCATGATGTAAGGGGGCCTCAGGGGCCCTACTGAGTTCTCTGATTAGAGTGTATGTTTTCCCAGAGCTCTTACCTGAAGCCAAAACCCAATGTGTTTGCTGTCTCCCATTTCTCTTAGTGTGTGTGTAATGGCATTGTGATAATTTCTGGTTTACTTTTTTTTTTACTTATTTGGGGACTGTCCTTTTTCTTCTTATCTGTGTGTTCAATAAATTCTGTTCTTTTTAGCGAAGTTGCTTCATTGTCTGTTGAATTCTCAAGAGCTGGTTGATGTGCTTGAATTGCAGGCGCCAATCCAGAACTGATCTAGACCTTCATTTTAACCTAGGATACCAGGTTTACCTTATTGTAGTGATGGTGTGACCAGTTTCTTAACTACCTCTTTTTAACATGGCAGAACAAAGACTAAAGCCAGCAAACATACCAGGTGTGTTCATTTGTATATTTTCAAAGACTGCTTTGCACCTGTTTGTCATGTAAGCTGCAGCCCTGATCCTGTATCTCCACATGATATTGAATGGACTATTTAAAGTGTGGGTAACTGAACAGAACAGACTGAATCTGAGAAGCATTACCTGTGGCAGCTCAGAAAGAAGCAAGATACTTGATCAGTGCAGCCATAGTCTCATCACTGCAGAGTGGGGTACTGACATACAGTTTTGTGGAAAGGATAGCAGTGGAAGGCTTCTGAAATACCATGAGGGCCAGGCATCCAAGGTAATTTGGGGACAAAAGTAAAAAAAAAACCCAATAAACTTCACTACTCCAGGGTGGAAAGTTTAAGGTTGTGATCAAAGACTAAATTTTGAGTGAGGTAACATGAGTCTGCAGCCAAGAAAAATCTGAATGCAATGCAATGCACAAAGGTGAGACACTGGAACTGCAGTCTCGAGGGAAGGACTTTCATGTACTTAGAGACACAACAGTAGTCTCCAAGGGTTTCTGGTTGATTCACCTTCAGACAAACACATTACTGGAATGTAATAAGCCGCTTTCTTTTTTATTTATTTATCAGTCTCAATGTGATGGTATTGACGACTCTTTGACATCATGGGATAATTCCAGTCCGCCTAGATAATTTGTGTGTTCTGTTCTCTCAGCACTGAACTTCCACTCACTGAGCCTTCTGGGAAACAGTAGTCTTAGGTCCGAAGCCTGATTCTTTGACATAAGACTACCACAATCATTGTCAGGGAGGAAACTCATAAGAAACGGCACTTTTCACAGAGGTTTCTTTCCCCAAGAGTGTTGAATTTGACCAAGATTTTTCAGGATTCACTCATGCTTCTGGTCATAGACAACATAAATTATCAGGAGGCATGCTGTCTTGGTTTGAGTTAGAACAGAAAAAAATCTGCTCAGGGATTTTACTTTTCAGCTAAGAGTCTTACAAATAGCTGAACTTTCTGGCACCTATTTGCAGTCAGTGTCTGCTTCTAGCTTGATATTTACAGTTATTACAAGGGGTTAGTCTACAGAAAGGCTCATGCTTAGATTTGATCCTGTGAAGACCAAGGTCATTGCTAATCTTGTGTGCCAGTTTGGGAGTGCAGTATATTTCATACTCCACTAGCACAGTCAGGACAGGTGATCTTTCACTGACCAACAGCATTCTTTCTATATACATCATACCTGATATAAAACAGAAGGATGACTAGGGTGAAACTCTTATCTTCAGTGCCTGACATCCAAGAAGGACTCTGCCCATTCTTCTGCCTCAATCTGTGTGTTCCTGAATCCGGTTCTGGTCTGCTCTAGCATCCAGTTCCTGTTTGCTGCCGAGTCTATTCTGGGACATCTCCAGTGCCTGACCACAGATGCAGTGGTGATGGTAAAGTAATCGCCCTCAGGGAAGTTGGGTTTGGTATTGGTTTTGTATATATTTGTATATAATTTATTATATTATTTTCACTGAAACAGTTTAATCTTTCCAATCCATCAGTCTCTCTCTCCTGTATTCTCTTTATCTTCCCCTTTTAGGGACAGATTAAGGGTTAGAGTCCATCTGTCATTTATCTTTTGTGGCTGGTCCAGTCTGAATCCTTGACATATTTATTTGCACCCAGTGTGCGGCTGGACCTCTGATATATTGCCCAAATAATTTGAATTCTGGCTTAGAATTTGAAATACTATCAGACTTCTTCCTTTGAGAAACTTTAATGGTTGGAAATTAAAACAGGCCACTGAGATCATGTCGATGCTGAAAGAAACGTGGTATCTTTTCAGAGTTTGCTTCAGAGTTAATTGCCATAACGTCCCCTTATTTGCTACAGACTTTGTGATTTTTACATGTTCCTAGTGTTTGTTTGAAAGCTATTTGCTCTAGGCACTGAGTCAAAGCTGGTGTGTTTTGATGTGGTCTATGCTTTGATAAAACTTGGGCAGGAACTTCACCTATGTACTATGGGCATCACATAGTCGATTTTATTGCTAAGTACACTATGGCTTTTCCCTTGGGAAGCTGTAGATCTCTCCATTGTTGGGACTCCAGTGATTGAGGACCAGGCTGGACCACAGCCTTTGGAAGACCGCATCATGCTGTTGGATTGTCTCCATGAGGGAAGGAGTTGCCATGTTGCCACCTAGAAGGACTGCTCGATTTTTCCCTATTAGTAGCTGGAATGGGAATGTTCTTAACGGCTCTCTGTGTGTTATGGGTAATGGGGTTTTGTTGTTAAAATTAAATTTATTTCCCCAAGTTGAATTGTCTTTTGACTATGACCATAAGTGGCAAACTAGACCCCCTTGTTGTTTTGCTTTTTTTCTGCTCCCAAACACTTTGCTAATTCTGGAGAGTCTGTGCTGGGTCTGACCAGCATGGCCAACTGGTGACACAAGGTCCCTACAAAATCTTGTGTAACACATTAGGGGTTCAGTAAGTCTGAAGCTACACCTGGGGAGAAGGAGCAGAAAGGACAGGTGACTCTACATTGACCAGTAAGTTCTTCTATCCCACAGGCATCATATTTGGTATAAAGCTGAGGGACAGATAGGGTCAAGCCCTTTTCTTCAGCAGCCAGTGTCCAAGGAGGACTGTGTTCTTTTTGCCTTGGATCCCAGTCTGTGCATTTCTGAATCCATTTCCAGAATCCTACTTCTGCATCTGATTCCTGTCTGCTGCTGTCTGTTCTAGGGCCTCTGGAGCACCTGTTCACAGCTTCACTGATGATAATGATGATGTAATTGATATAGGTGGGGGACTGGGTTTAGTATTAGTTTTGCATATATTTCATTTTATTGTTACTGTTTCATTAAGCTCTTTTAGTTTTCTTTTTCAATACATAAGCCTCTCTACAATATTCCCTTTATCTTCCCCTTCTGAGGAAGGAGAGGTTAATAGAGAGCATCTGTCATTCTTTTGTAATTGACTCCGCTCTAACCCTCAATAGCCACCTGCCCCAGGAATTCTGAACCACAGAGTATATGATAGTAGCCATACATACATCCATCATCATATTTATTTCATCATGCATACTTATCTGAAATTAAATGCAGTTGTTTTGAGCATCTAAGCATGATGGGATGTTGTACAATTCTTCAGCAAGAACTTTTGACTAAGGAGTTCATGCATGCACTAATATCTGCTCAGTACTAGCTGGTGCTTCATACTAGGTGTTCTCCTGTACCAACAGTTGTGTCAAAAGAACTGCCGGGCCATACTCTAACCAAGTTTACTTAAATGGTTTGGCCTTAGAATACAAATTGCTGTTTCACAGAGTCACAGAATAGTTAACATTGAGCCTCTGGATCTTGCCTGGGCTTGACCACCCCCTGCTCAAGCAGGAAAACCTAGAGCTAATTGCTCAGAATTATCCCTATGCCCACAATATCTTTCAGTATTTCTAAGGATAGAGACTCCACGACTTCCCTGGGCAAATTCTTCCAGTGCTAACTTTTAAAACAGTTAATAGTCTATCTGGGTAGCATTATTCTATCAATGTATCTTTTGGGGAAGAAAATGGCACTATGGATGCAAAATGGGTCACTGTGAACAAATTTGGCTTGGTCACCAAGCTGTCTCTGTTGGAGCCATACCAACCTTAACCAGAGCTCTAGTTGTCATTCATTTGTTATGTGTGGATGGACAAAAAACAAATAGTAGGCAACATCCACCTAAACAGATTATCTGATGAGCTACACTTCACAGCCCTTTAAAGCAATTTGCTTATGTACCTTACTCCAGATAGATTCTGTATGGAATTACTCACAAAGGTCTCCTATTTTCAGTTGGTGCACTTTACCTATTATTTTACAAAAGAGAGATAATTGAGAGTCTTCTGTGATTGGAGTCTTCTTTTCAGTGGGAGCAAAAGGAAAAATTAAGATGATGCTATTAACTATTTAGTAATATAAAAAACCCACATTGTACAACTGTGATGAGGTCATTTGTATGCAGAGAAACAGCCGCTACAGAGATGGTACTTCAGTGTCTGTGTGGGTGAAGGGCATCTCTCACAGCAGATCCTCTTTTCTATATAGGTACTGAAATAATAGACTAGCTTCTGAAAAAAAATTCAAGATAGTTGATGTGCAGAGAGTAGGACCTTCTCTGATAGAAGGGTTCCTGCAGAGGTTTTGAAGTAGATGAGAAATACTATGATACCTCTCAGCAGCTATGTCAGTCTGGGCATAAATTCTTTTGCCTAAAATATATTAACTTGTTCATCTCTTTTTAGACTCTAAATCAGGGAATAATATTTTGGAAAAACCTGGCTTGCATTTAAGTCAATCCAAAAATAGTTTCACATTCCAAATAGAAATAAATAACATGTTCTATTGAAAGCAGGAATAGTTTCTTTGCAGGTTATGCCATTCCCATGGCAGCTCAAACACAAAGGAGTTTATTTATAAAATTGCATTATACCCCCTTTCAATTTTTCCTTCCAAAATAAAGACAGGGTGTCACAGGAGAAACACAAACATGTCTCTTACAGTCTAACAAACATACTACTATACATATGCACACATATTATGTACCTCCATTCACACAGTCCTGCAGGATTCTTAGATAAGAACAGCATCCACCTGAACATATGGTAAAGCTGCAGGCAGCTTTGTGTTCATAAGAAATGGAGGTCAGTATAAGGAAGAGAAAAGCTCAGGGAAATTTTACAGCCTAGAGAACATATGAGTGCCCATCAGTGCCAAAACCACTCTGCACCCACAGGACAATCAAAGGTGTGTACCAACAGAAATGGCAACGAAGTTACTGATAGCTGGCTAATGTGTGAGTCGGTAGCCTGTGCAAGGGCAAAGCTGGTGTAACTTGCAGGTAATTTTGAAGACAGTAAGGCCACTTGTAATGTCAAGACAGAGATTTCTAAGCACCTGGCTTGCCCAAAGCCTGAAGACATCGGCTGTTATTAAGGGCTACTGTGCTCTTTCCAACCAGATGGGCACTGTTACATGATCAAAAGTACAAAGAGAGCTGAGTACCTTACAACTTACCCTCCATCTTCCCATCAAATAAGGAAGCACCACCTCTGCTGCCACTTCTCACTCCACCCACAATGGGGGCAGATGGTGGAGTACAGACAAGTGAATCACAAAATCACAGACTGTTACAGGTTGGAAGGGACCTTGAAAGATCATCTAAGTCCAACTCCCAAAAGAAATTATCACCGAAAATGTTCAGTGTTAAAATATTCAGAGAATTAAGAAATCCCAGGGAAAAAACAATCACAATGCTCATGATTTCCCTGCAGAGCTAAAATTTTTATTTTAGCATCTTAAAATAAAAGTTCTTTCAGTAGCTCAAGTCAGCCACTCTAGCAGTGGGAGTACAAAGCTGCTTTAGAGCCTCGGTGTATATTAAGGAATCTGTATAAACCCATCAGCAGATAAGCTTTGCTTAGAAATGACAGTTCAGTGGAGCAAACGTGATAGGAGTCACCAAAGCAGAGCTCCGTCCTCCCCACAGGGTGCTGTGCCTGAGACTATGGACCTAGGGAAGAAAGCCCTTTTGTCATTGCCTTATGTATTTCTTTTGGAAGGTGTGTGTCCAATAAATAGAAAACAGATGCTGCTGAATACTTGATTACTTATGTCACCCCTCAACACCAACAAATGTTTTATAATTAATGGGCCCAGAAAAAAAAATCACTCTATCCCTGTGATTTTGAAACAGCAAGAGATGTTAAAAAAGCCCTGTGACAGAGGATTTTTATACATACGGTTCCTTTTCTGGAAAGAAAAAAAAGAAAAAAATCTGACTGAAAGTTCACTGAAGAAAAGGGATAGGAAAGTATTGAAGTTTCACATTAATCATAACATTATAATTTTACAGTCTTGGAACTTAAACAGAAGGAGTAAAATTACTAAATCAATAGAATGAAAAGCCTCTATAAGAAAATACTACTTGTGAGGTTTCTGCTCTATTTATTCTGTCTCATTTTATTTGCTTGTTTCAATCTCTTTTCTTCATAGACTCCTTCTCCTGAGCCTCTCTCTGCCGTTGTAATGGATTAAATAAACCTTCTTCCACAAGCAGCACCAAAGATTACACTCTCCAAAGCCAGAAGAAATTCTTTCTGACTTTGCTGAGAACATGCAGAGACAGGCTTCCACAAGACTGCAGTGTACAGCAGAAATGTTCCCAGGAGCTGCCCATTTAGTTCTTGTATTGTTCATTACAGTTTTTTAAATTTTAACAATGCTCTTTGGCTGGATGCATGAAAAAGAGAAAAGACAGACATTTGTCTTTCTACTGGTAATGAAAAGACTGTACTGGCTACCCATTTTAAAATCAATTTTAAATGTGAATACTTTTTAAAAAACAATTTAGTCATGGTTTATCTTCTGAGGTGCCAGGCTAGACAACCACATCATGTCATGAAAAAGACTTTGCTTGTACATCACCTACATAACTCCAAGACTTGCAAGCCTATGCTAACAAAAAGTGCCTGGAAATGTGCATTTGTGCCTAAGTACATATTTATTCACTGTTTTGCCATTCAGAATTAAATGTTTGAGGGAATGAGTTGTTAACTACGTTCTCTGAAAATAATTAGGAACATGGTGCTCACTGACTTCAATGAGTCTTAGTTACCCAAAATTAAACAATAATATGGCATTGCAACATAGCACCAGAAATGGGTTGCCCAGGGAGATGGTTGGGGCCCCGTCCCCGGAGGTGTTTAAGGCCAGGCTGGATGAGGCTCTGGCCAGCCCGATCTATGGTGGAGTGTCCCTGCCCATGGCAGGGGGGTTGGAACTGGATGGTCCTGTGGTCCCTTCCAACCCTGACTGATTCTATAACTTCTTCCCAGGGAGGATGATAGGGCACTAGAGGGGGCTGCCCAGGGTGTTGGTGGTCTCCTTCTCTGGAGATGTTTGAAACCCACCTGGACTTGGTCTGGGTTTCCTGCTGTGGCAGGGAATTGGACTAGATGATCTTTTGAGGTTCCTTTCAATCCCTGATGATTCTATGATTCTATGAAATTACTTGTATTTAACTCAATTTGGGACTTTTCTATGTTTTCTGTGGACAACTGCAGATGTACCATTGTCCATGTACTGGAATAATCATCTAGTGCTGAAATGCTTCAGCTGATTGAATTCGCAGATGGAGGGGCAGGAGAAAACACCCAAGATAATATGATGTGGGTAAGTAATTCACTAAACTGCTGAAGCTGATGCAGGAAAAGCACTACACAAATGAAAACTGAAAGGAGAAGCTCATGTGAAAAATTCCAATAATTTCAATTAAGGAAAATAACCTGTACTTATATAAACTTTGTCAGACTTTCCAAAAGCAGGTATGAGAAACAACAGATAGGCCATTTGTTTTCCAAACAGCAATGAATCATCCACTTTCAGTGCAGTACTGAGATATTAATAATAAGAATTAAAATTTAAGAAGTTCTGCATTCTGGTACTGTCTTCTTTCTGAAGAATAAGAAGTCATTTTCATGAATAGAAGGGATTTCAAATTGTGAAAGGACATCAACATCTCTTTGAAAATCAATGCAACACTTCCTTTATTGTTGAACAAAATTGACATTGCATGAGCTTCCTTCCGTTTGACAGGACTTAATTAGGATCTGCTCAGGCTTTATAAACATTTTGTGCAACAGAATCAGAAAATATGAAGTGATTTCAATTTACCATATTAAAAAATCCATAATGCTGAAAAAAAGCTGGGGAGGGGCTTTTTAGGATCTCAGGTAGTGACAGGACTAGGGGTAATGGAGCAAAGCTGGAGATGGGGAGATTTAGACTTGATGTGAGGAGGAAGTTCTTCACCATGAGAGTGGTGAGAGCCTGGACTGGGTTGCCCAGTGCAGTGGTTGGGGCCCAATCCCTGGAAGTCTTTAAGGCCGGGCTGGATGAGACTCTGGACTGCCTAATCTAGGGTGGGGTGTCTCTGCCCATGGCAGGGGGGTTGGAACTGGATGATCTTGTGGTCCCTTCCAGCCCTGACTATGATTCTGTAACTTTCAGTGACAGGGCACTGGAGGGGGTTGCCCAGGGAGTTTGTGGAGTCTCCTTCTCTAGAGATGTTTGAAGCCCATCTGGACTTGGTCTGGGTGATCCTGCTGTGGCAGGGAGATTGAACTGGAGTATTGTGTTCAATTCTGNGGAAAAGGTATTTTACTGAAAAAGTGATCAGATTTTGGAACAGGTTGCCCACAGAGGTGGTTGGGTCACTGTTTCTGGAGGTGTTTAAGGTTAGGCTGGGTGAAGTGCTGAGTTGCATGATCTAGATGTCAGATGTTTAGGTTTACTTGGTTGGTTTTAGGTTGGACTAGATGATCTTTGAGTTCTTTTCCAGCCTCATCATTACTGTGATATGGTGATACTATAGGGCCAGTACTGCTACCAAGGACTGTACTGCAGAGATCCTACAAAGCAAGGTGGGTTTTTTATGTTATTGTTTTTAAAGTGTTATCTGTACATGCTTAAAAGCAGAACAATATTACTTTAGTAATTCTACAGATTTGGTTTTTGGGGGAAATTCAGCAGAAAGGGAAGCAGCCCTTTCAGTTATGTTGCTAAACAGACACAGTTTTCTAAAGCAGAAATCCCTGGGAAAACAAAAAGCTTCAATCCAGAGACAAACCCTGAAGGAGCAAGAACCACATTCAGACTTTAGGCCTATACTTCTACTCTGACAAAAAAACATGATCTATCTATCTATTAAAACTGAGTGTATTTTGCAGGAAGGGTATTGATTTCACTTTAAAATTCCCTTGAGCCTTACAGTTCAAGAAGATAAAAAACATTTTCCGACTCCTAGAGCAAGTTACCTAGAAGTTTCTGCAAGTAAGAAGAGGAAGAATAATCCTGAAGAACTCCACTGGAGCACCACAATCTTAGAGAAATCTTCAACAGAGGCAGTGAAACAAAGCAACCCTGCTTTTCCCTACTCCATGAGGAATGTATGGCATCAATGTATAATGTGTGCTTAATTACTTTTAAACTGCTCCTGCCTTCAAAGTGTTGCAGAGAGAGGAAGTGTCACAGAACACTGTCTTCCAATGGGGCTTGTACTTCCCCCTAACAAAGTGAGTAGATCTGGGATCCAGTGATAGGAGAAGGGAAAAAGTTTTTAAACTGAAGGAGAGGAGATTTGGACTGGGTCTTAGGAAGAGCTTCTTCAGTGCAGGGCTGGAGACACGCTGGAATTAATTGCCCGGGGAGGTTGTGGCTGTCCCCTCCCTGAGGGTGTTCAAGGCCAGGCTGGATGAAGCCTTGAGAAATCAAATCCTGTTGAGAGGCGTTGCTGCCCACGACAACTAGGTTGGAGTAGATGATCTCTAAGATCCCTTTCAACCTGCGCCAGTCTATGATTCTCCAGTGCAGATGCTGACAAACAGGACTTCTTAATTCATTCTCCCTTCTAGTAACGAACATCTCAGTGGAAGAATTTAGAAGCTAGGCAGTCACACAGCTAACAGGTTTCTTCCATGGCCTTTTCAGAAAAAGGGTGGAGTGGCAGTGTGGGAATGTAATAGATTTAGAAACCATAGTCAGTATTTGGGTATGTGAGTACCTGCAAGTGTCTCCATCATAGATACCTTCAATACTTTGAGGCCGTATGATGCATTGTGTGTCAAGGGAAGGTGTAGAGCAGATTACTTCTTTTTTTTTCTTTTTCTTAACCTCTTTGAGGGCTAAGGCTGTGACAGCAAATTATAGTCTTAAATACTTCAGAGATTGAAGATCAATTTGCCTTTAAGAACAAAAAAATAAGGCTTATCTCTAGTTTCCCAAATATTTTTTTATCTATCATTGACAATATATTTCTTCCACCCTCCTGTCTTCCTACATTTCAAAAGTTTTGCAGTCATGCATACTTTACTCCAATCACACAGGAACAAAACACAATGAAATCTGTCACTGTCAGAAACAGAAGAGTTGAGAGAAAAATGAGAGCTACACAGAGCCCTTACTCAAAAGCATTTAAAGAATTCAGGCCAGTAGTTGCTTTAAGTAAAAAATAATGCAATCTTTCTTTGCTTTGTTTCACATTTATTTACTTGCACAGAGTAACAAACATAATTCATTTACAAGGCATTCCAAATCTATGTGAAAAAAGTAAGTCTCTAAGCCTGATCAGTCTCAGATTTCTACATAAACTGTGCCCAGTATTGGGTGCCACAGTGTAAGAAGGACATTGAGGTGCTGGAGCAGGTCCAGAGAAGGGCAATGAGGCTAGTGAGAGGTCTAGAAAACAGGCCCTATGAGGGGCAGCTGAGGGAACTGGGGTTGCTTAGTCTAGAGAAGATAAGGCTGAGATGAGACCTTATTGCTCTCCACAAGTACCTCAAAGGAGGCTGTAGCGAGCCTGCTGCTGGTCTCCTAAATTACTAATGATAGGATGAGGAGAAATGGCAGCAAGTTGTGTCAAGGGAGGTTTAGATTGGATCTTAGGAAGAAGTTCTTTACTGAGAGAGTGGTTGGGCACTGGCACAGTCTCACCCAGAGAGGTGGTAATCACTACCCCTGGAGGTGTTTAAAAATGACTAGATAGAGCATTTTAGGCCATGGTCTAGGGGTTAGGGAGGTGTTGAGATGAGGGCTGTACTCGATGATGTTAGAGGTCCTTTTCAGCCATGATGATTCTATGTTTCTGTATAAAACTGCAGTTGAATATTGCTTTAAAATGACCATAGCTTTCAGCTGATTAAATTTTAAGTTTTGTACAAACTTTCCACTCAGTCTTGTTATAAATTTCCTCTTCTAAGACATGAAATGAACCTCCCAAAGCTATTTGTATTTTTGCCCTGCTGTATACAAGCATAGCTTGAATGAAAGCACAGACCCCCTGTTAAGATGTCACCTTCAAACCTTCACCACCTGTTTGTGGTCCCAGATTTTCCTTTGGCCAGTGGTGTGTGTCCCAGTTAAAGCATTTCAAAAGTGATAATGTCATTGCTGCTTTACACAGGGCAGTGATAGGGAGGATGAGTAGGCTAAAGACTCCTAAGGATCTCAGGGGGCAAAGGCATATTGCAGTGCAACAGTGCCCAGTGCCACATTTTAAAACCCATTGTTTAATAGCTCTTGTCATGTTCAGCATGGAGTGTCTCGTACTTCGAACACTTTGAACAAAGATGCATGTGTTCCCTTCTCACCTTAAAAATAATGTTCCACAGCATTATAATGCCCTGTACTTTGACAAAAAAAAGAAACAATGCTTTTTCATGAGGAACTGTGGAAGGTCCTGAGCAGCATGCAGGAGTTATATGCAGGGAGTCCAGACACAGACTCTAGCTGATCATGGGTTGTCTCCAACTTGAAAAAGCAGTCAATAGCTCTTTACTATATATGGATCTCTTTCTGAAACACCATTTAACCTTTTGTTTGAAAGAAAGTCCTGCTCTCTCAAAATGCTGTCGTTGCAGAGAATGCACTTTGGGATAAATGAAAGTCAAATGGCTCTTGAGTTTATGTTTGTAATTTTTAGTGACAAAATTAAATTAGGAACTCTATATGTAAATGCTAAGGCACTCAGTTATGTTTAAGCTTGTGTGAATACATAATCCTCTTACAGTCTAGATGATTTAATAGTCACTCTACTGAAAAACCATGTTTCTTTCCCCGCAGGTAACACAGCTAAATACTGCAGTCCACAGGCACAGGATTTAACTGTTTTCAAGGTCTAAAACTGAAACAGAGTTGGAATGATGCCACTTGGGAAAAGTTATCTTTTATGCACAAAATATTTATCATCTGAAACTCACCAGGCACTTATGCAGAGACAGCTCTCTGAGAAAATAATTCTGTGTGTAGTACTAGCACAAATCAAATTAGTGCACTGAAGCTAAAGAGGACACGTTTAATCACATATCTCAAAAGTTCTGCAGGAAGTCATTAAAAAGTTTGGGGGTTTTTTTGTTTGGGTTTTTTTTTCTTTGATGTGTGTTGTTTGGTTTTTTTAATGTTTCCCTAGGAATGGCTAGGAAAACACAGCAATGGATTTTAAAGTGCAGAAGTCACAGAGCTCCATTCTGAGATAGAAAATCGTATCACAGCCCACTGCAATTATCTTTTTAAAATTTATCACCTCTTAAAAAAGATGGAAAAGCTAGAGAGTAAATAAATGCTTTTTAGATTGAAAACTATCTAGAAGCCCTGCATGATTCCTGTCATGCACTACCCAATGTCAGGTACTTGGAAGCTGGTACCAATGAAGCTAGTATCTGTTTCAAGAAGCTATGCACAGACTATTGCAGAGCAGTGCAAAATTCAATGTAAACTATTTTCACTGTAAACTGGGATTTAAAAAAAAGTATTTTCCAGCGAAACTGTCTTTCCAGAGATCTTTTTGTGGACTATATTTCCTTTTTCCCTCCAAAACTAATGGACAGTCTTATTTTATCACAGCACTCATTCATGCATACAGATGTATTCATAATGCAGCATCAGCCTAGGAGAGCAATAAATACCTCAGGATTTTTTACCTCAGCCACACATGCACTTTTGTAGCTCAAAAGATAGATTTATGATCTGAAAATAACTGTAGTCAAGTATGCTCAGTTTATCCTATGTCAGTGATTTCACAGAGGAAAACACCAGCAGAGCTAAGAGGCAAACATGTTCAGCCTGCGCAGCATATAAGGAGTAACAAGCAGCAGAAAGAGATGAAAAGTGTAGGAAAAAGGGAAGGTGATTGCTCATGAGGAATCAATACTCTATCAACGCCTTGCAGTACTTTACTTAATGGAATTCCCTCATTTCCTTCTCCAATTCTTTTCCACTTAAAGCTAAATAAAATCTTTGGAAGAAAAAACCCCCAAAAAACTCACCAAAATTTTCCATTTCAAACAGTAGTGCACTATTAAAGTCGTGTGTTTCCAATCCCTATATCTAACTAATATTTAAGTACTTTTTTTTTTTCAACATTGCAGAAGCTGGCATTGTTTTACACTCTCAGGTTTCCCCCAGAGATGTGATAAGTTTCTAGCCTTCACAACTCTAGGTAAACCTCAATACATCAACAGTGTCAGCACGAAATCCTGAAGGCATGTAGGAACAGGAAGAAATTTCTTCTAGGCTACAATTTCGGGTACCTACTTCACAATGTTTAATAACTTAGGAATGGCAGTCCTGAAACAACTGAACTAGAAGCCATTAGCTGAAGTGAGAATTTTTAAAAAAGAGAAGTTTATGCAGTGAATTATTAAAAAAAACCAGGCTCCATTATTTCTTTAAATAACAGCTCAAGTCTCTGAGCAGACATCTAGTCAGATACTTTATTGGCTGTGTGAGAGAAGCATGGGCAAATGAACAGCAATTTAACTTAGAAATGACCAAGGAATTCCAAACCTATTAGGGTTGTAAAATGTGTCATCAGTGGAAGCTTTTACTGAAAGCACTTTCCCAAGCTTCCCATGGCATTTTGCTGTAAAGAAATGGCATTTTTTTAGTTTTCTGCTGCAGCTATTCAACACTGTTAAGCAGAAGAAGCAGTTCTGCTTGCTGAACATTTGTCCAAAGAGCAGAGATAAATATTATGCAGAAAACCCACACAGTGTTAACATAATTAAATTTAATGGTTCATCATTCTGTCTCCTGGCGCTGCTAGGAGGTTTTAATGTATTTTGGATTGTGAATATCTGTGAATGTTCCCATTTGGTAAAACATACAGGCCTCCTTTGTGGACCCTGAGGGCCTGGAAGTGCTTTGGTCCCCATTTCACAGGCACAAAATGAAAGGTTTGGAGAAGCCAGGTGACTTGCACAGTCAGACAGTCTGCATAAACAATCCTCCTGCTTGCACTCATGACAGAGAGTTTTCTTTGCAAGGGTGGTGTGAGGGCTTCTTGAGACATCATCTGTCACACTGCAGACAGTTAGATGGGCTCATTAAAGCACAGGCACTTCCCAGCTTTAGCACCCTCCAAGCATCCCAGAACCTTCAACCTCCCAGCTACATTTCTAGGTAGCACCTCTTAGCAGCCTGTTTTCATGTACCATTGAGGGTGGAGGCCCTCAAATCCAGGTAAGACAAGTGAGAATTGCTTACAAAACCTGCCCTTCAGACTACAGTTGTTTAAAGGATTAGACTGAAGTTGTTTGGTTTATGTTCTGCAACTGCTTTCCACTTTAATAATTCCTGTGTTACCTCACCTGCAGAATTAAAACAGTTTATCTTTCTTTGGTTGCTGTGTTTTTCATGACCACAGTACTATGTGGGTGTTTGCCAGCAGAGCAGCATGCTGCTTGTTCTTCTGGGGAACAAAACAGAAGCAACCTCTGTGCAAACCACTTGAGCAAGGTGATCTCTAGACATTTTCTTCTGTTGCCTGTGGCAATTTTCTAGTCTTGCAGCATAAAATTGTATTTAAAAAACCCTGGCAATTTGACTCTAACACTGCAGATAGAAGAACTGCAGTAACAAAAAAAGTAAGGAAAATAATATTCTTCTCATTTTGTTGCATTCAGTTTTAGGGCTGCTGCTTCCAAATGAAGCTACTGCTGTCTGGCATGCAGAAGATGAGCCAGTTTGCAGAACAGCCATACTGCAATCAAGTCAGAAAATTGCAAGAAGAGTTGAAAATAACAGAGTACTTGGGCAAGGGTGTATTAGAGTATTTTTGCTAAGATTTGTTTAATAGCAACAACTCAATGTGCTGTCTTTGACATAAAATGGAAAACATAGAAGAGAAATGGATGGAGTGAATTTGTTTAATAAGACAAATGTTTGTCTGCAATGCATCAAACTTTTGTTTCCATGTTTATAACCACTTGTTTTTGTATGCTTAGTAAAACTTTATAATTTCTTGTCTGTGGTTTGTCATTTATGCTTTAAAGTGATCAATAAACACATCTTTAAAGTGATCAATAAACACATCTTTAAAGTGATTAATAAACACATCTTTTACCATGGGTTTAGAAGTAGCAACATCTTTTTGGTAGATTCTTCCAGTTCTCATTGCTGATGAATCTCTTTGTGGCACAAAGTGGTAAAAGAGGAATGCATACTCTTTCTGACCATATGGGCAAGTGGAATTTATTTGCAGTACAAGCACAATCCCAGTAATTCCAGGCTGGTTTCAAGAATGGGCTGGATCTCAGCAGAGTGTTGGATGAGGAGAGGCGGTCTGGCCAAGCTTGTTAATGAGTGACTGAGAAACATGGCAAAAAGCAAGAAGGAATCACCAATCACTACTGCAAAAAATTTGCTGTGCAGTAAATTCAAAGGGAAAGTATTATTAAAAGGTTACTTGACCCCAGGGAGGATTATAAGGAATGCTTGCCAAATAGAAATGGACTGCTGAACCATACCCAAATACAGTGATGGAGATCACTATCGCATCTGTTGGCAGTTTCATTCCTACAATGGCTGGATGCCCAAGTGAAACATCACAGAGGGACATAATTCTGTAGCAGCACTGTCACTTAATATTGCAGAATGACCGCTGGTCTCATAAAGACAGGCAAAAAGTGCTGACTTTTACAGAGGCTGTTGATTCTTCCAGCAGTCATTTCTTCATGGCTTTGCATAAAATGTTAATGCCATGACATTTGTGGAAGATTTAAATCACCCTAATGAAATAGAAACAGTTACTGAACTAATTCATCCCAGCACGTTCCACTATGGGTATTTTATCAGTGGTTTTAAGAAAATTAAATTGTAACAAGAAAAATGATTCACAGAGAGATTCAACTATAGTTTTATCTATTTAAGGACTTGCACAGTCCCCATCACATATTATCTGAATTCAGACCAACGTGACTAAACAAATTAATATCTAAATCAGAATTACTCCAGTGGGGGTAGAGCCAATGGTAACAGGATTATCTCTAACTCTTCAGCGAACTCCACAAAGAACTGAAAAACTGTTATGTGTTGGTAAAGGACATTCTGACATGATTTGACATAGCTTTTGTTTCATACAGTGTATGATGAAGTAGAACTCACTGCATTCTGGGTAAATAAAGGAGCAAAGCCTGAAAGAGGAAGAACCAAAAAAGTGTATTTTCCCTGAACTTGCACACTGGGAAATGAAGACACTCACACAGGCAAGTTAAACTGCATGTATTTCTGCTACTGCTTCACTGAAGTGTAAGGTAACAGAAGAGCATCTGAAACTCTCCTTTTCAGTAAGAAGAGACTTCTACTCTGAGCTATTTCATGGAAAAATGCTTTTCTGTTAGTAGGAGTAGTTTGGGTTTGTATTTTTTTTTCCTTTTCTATGTGAAAATACACTTCGGAAATTCTTCAGGACATGGTGAAAAAAGACATGGGGAACCATACTGAAAAGTTCTCTATCAGAAGACAGCAACTGTTACAACGAAACTTTTACCAAAGCCTTCATTGTGACAAGTTCTTAATTGAAAACCACAAAAATCTGTGGAGTGAGAAAAGATGAAGGTCCCTGCAAAATGAGGCATTACAGTTTTACTCCCAGCTACCTATGATACTCTTGGTGAGTATGCACTCTTCCTATCTATTAAGCTCAATGTCAAATAAAACTTCCCAACAAAAGGCAGCAGCCTGCAAACTCGTGTGGCTGTGTTTATAAATTGGAGTCTTCAGACTAGTTTTATCAAGCATGTGTGTGTGTGTGTGTGTGTGTGCATACACACATGAATACTCAGATGTGTGTATGTGTATGTATATGCATACAGAAGCGTGTGTAACTAAAGTTGTACATATTTTGCTGTATGTTTTTACAAGTATCAAATCTGTTATGAGGGCAGGTGGATATGAAGAAATGGCTGCACAGTTGCTATATAGACTCTAAAAGATGAAACTCTCCTGACAACCTACCAGAACTGTTATAGTCCACTGGACTATAGTAGGAGACAAGGAAGAATCTGACGTACAAACTTGTTGTCCACATTGTGCCATTATGCCACTCAATGAACACTAACTTATCTGGGTGCCACTACTGCTGTAGGTATTGCCTTGGTAGGAAAGGATTCTTTCTGCAGTAGACATGGAATGAGTGAAACAGAGAACTGTGGAAAAAGATACTCTGATTTTCACCTGTCACAGAATACTGAAACTTATCTTTTTAGAACAAGTGGACTTAAGGCTAGGACACAAGTAATACCAGTGATCTTCTCTGAGATGAGCCCTTTAGGCATGAGTCAATGCTATCACCTCAGCAATGTCAGCTTCTCAAGTTGCACACAAGTGTGTTTGAGAGTCAGCAGGGGAAATGCACAGAGAAAGCAGACTGTCACACTGCATTTAAGCCAGTTTGACGTACTGATCTACACCTGAAAATCTGTGTCGCATTTTTATTCTGCCAGGCGTGTTGCTAAAAAAAATATTAGGGACATGTCTCTATCCACCCTCCCATAGCTCCCATTGCTGATCTCCCTCTTAATTACCTCTGGTAAAACCCAAATATTACTGAGAATATGAGATCTTTAATCTTGGACCAAGTGAAGCATCTGTTTTGATCCCTGCTGCCCTGACCTAGCTCCTAAATGTTAAAAATTGCAAACACTCCCTCTTGATTTATTTCAGTGGCATTTCTCAGAAAACAGATGATCTTATTTCTACAAACGTAACATCCATCAAGTTTACACTGAGCATTTCTCAAGAGGGTATTTAGGCAGACTTACATTGAAGGAGCAGGATGAACTACTGAGTAATGCTGGCACTATGTCAGTGTAAGGTAGGAGTCAATTAATGAACTTAGATGCAAACCTGTACCCTTTTCTGCTGTCTGAGTGATAATATGTACTGTTTGTTACTACTTCACAAGACTTCTGTGTCTAAGATCGTATGCTGTGAGGAGTTTATCGTCTTGTTTTAATTTGCACAAGGATCACTGTTATCCCACACTCTCATAAGAATTTCAAAGACTTTGGAAGGGTAACTGAAATGAGAACAACTGCCTGCATTTGCCTAGGGGCATAGAAGTCATCACTCAGGGAATCCATACGCCAGCCAAGGCAGGTCTGGAGTAAGGAGTTTAGTGCTTGCATCATCATCCTACCTGATACATCCCTACACTCATGCAGCCGCCCGACTCTGGCCACAAGGGAGGTCTGTGAAGACAAGTGGCAGATGTGTGAACATTAATAGTGCTGTTGGGTTTTCTGTCTCTGACAGCACACCACTAAGTAGGTTTTGTGAAGCCAGAACCCGAGAATAGCTTCTTCTTGAGAGTCTGTAGGGCACTACTCAGATGCTGTGAACTCATAGTTACACATTACAGGCACGGAAACTAACTTTTCATCAGACCAAATTTGGATTTAACATGCTGCAGGTGTGAGTGTTTGGTCAGTCAAACTAAGTCTTGTAGGGAACACTCAGGCTGCAGCTTCTTCTCGGAATCCGTAGTGTAAAATGCCAGCATAGATTGATCACAAATGAAAAAATTGTCTAGAAAGTCAAGAAGACTTGAGTGAGCAAACCAGGGATAGGAAGACACCGAAGGAAACCCTCTGGCTGCAGCCACACTGGAAACCTCATTGGCAGCTTTCTGTGAACCCTGGTTTCACACACATTCCTGACTCAGCAAAACAGTTCAGCACCAACTAAAACATGACATAATCGCTTATGATTTAAAGTTA
This sequence comes from Upupa epops, assembly GCA_013397515.1. Taxonomy (NCBI): domain Eukaryota; kingdom Metazoa; phylum Chordata; class Aves; order Bucerotiformes; family Upupidae; genus Upupa; species Upupa epops. Next base: position 78,554 of record VZRI01006823.1, read on the forward strand.
GGTAGAGCAAAACAACTCCTCTGTTGAGTCCACAGTTGTCTGTGGTGCTCTGCACCCTGCTCAGAGGATGCCAGCCTGATCAAGCCATTTTTGACCTATTACAACTGTCCTTCGGGAGACAACACCCTTGGTATACATGAGGTGAAAATATGCTTCTGAAGAATGGTGATACCCCTTTTTCCATTTTTTATAAAACACCCCTCTTTCATCTGTAATAAATGGTATGATAATAATACACATAATAAAAATACTAAGGTCAACTGGAGGAGAAAGGAAGATGCTATATCCTATTTGCTAGGTGATGCAGAGAGTTGAAAAATGTTATCTAGATGAAGAAATTAAAAATATTTTCATTACACATAATTTGATATTGGAGATGAATTTCTGTTACTGACAATCTCTGCTTGCAGAAGTAGATGAAGTGAATATCTGACATTGAACTGTTCATGCACATATGTAAAACTTGTGTTGAACTACTAACAACCAGGAGCAAGAGCAAATTCCATGTGTGAGTGCTGGAACAGATTGCCATTTCAGTGGAATGCATGCACTGATAGTCATAATTTGACATTGTCTAACATGCAAAACACAAAACTGGTAGGATAAGGATAATAAGGATAGAGAGCCTTATCTTATCTTGGTTGCAGAAAGTCAAGTGAATTTGGATTAATCCAAAAGAAAATTAATAAATCAGAGCCTGAGTCTTCTCATCACCTAAGACGTTCTTGTGCCAACATCTGACCTTCTAGGCAAGCAGAAGGAATGGACACACAGTGGGTGCACAGTACCTCTAACACAGTGCAACATGAAGAAGAACTGCATCTTGCAATATTCCTTCTGTTAAAAGCAACAGAAGAAAGAGTTCTCTTCTTCCACCCAAAGCATTCATTCTTTCTACTACAGTTCTGGGAGAAAAATCAAAAGGTCTATGCATCACCTTGGGGACACTTTAGACCTGAAATAGTGGCTTGTCCTATTTTAGTAGTTTCCTAGCACCGTGTTTGACATCAGAAGTCTCCAGTGATTCAACAATAAATTCAGAAAGTATTTTAAAGCCCCTGAAGCCTTCCCTTTTCTATTTTAATTTTGTAGGCTGGGACATAACTATCCATAAATAATGTCACGTGACACATCAAAGAGGCTACCAGGCTCCTTCATGGACCCTATACTGAACTAAATCTATGAATAATATGAAGCAATAAAAATAAAACAGCTGCAGGGGAAGGCAGTATCTAGACTTCAGAACCTGGTATTGTAGCCCAGTTCCTGGTTGCAGTTGTAATTCTGATCATTTCAAATTACTTTGGATTCTAATGTGTATCTAATGTGTATGTTGAAAATTAAGGTGAAAGGGGTGGAGCAACATCAGATTCCTGCAGCTGAACAGCTCTTGTGCAATCATAACTGATAGGCCAGAAATAGGCCAAATGTGTGCAATTTATTACCTTCATCAGCCTGAATGACTGCTACACGTTCATGGCTAGGGAAATGAATGGCCCTTGGCTGACAGGAATGCCTGATATTAAGGGAAGAGCTAATGCATTGCAGTATAAAGCTGTTGATGCCAGAAGAGAATCTTTATAAGAAAAAAACATTTTCTGAAATCCCATTTGCATGGACACAACATTGAACATTTGTTCATGGTAATACTGAATGTGAGATCATCTAGCTCAGAATTTCCAGTCTGAATGTACTGGTCCCTAAACTCGAACAAGAAAACCCCCTGCATTTCAACAAAAACTCACTTCCATGTTTTGCTTTGAACCTGGCTGGGGTTTTTTAGTACTGTGAGAGCTAGTGCAACCCTGGTAAAAGTTTGAATCATAGAATCATCAGGGATCAGAAGGGACCTCAAAAGATCTACTAGTCCAATCCCTCTGCCACAGCAAGACATCTAGATCAAGTCACAGAACAGAATATTACGGATTGGAGGTGACCTGGAAAGATCATCCAGTCCAATCCCCCCCCACCACAGCAGGATTACCCAGACCAAGTCCAGGCAGGCTTCAAATGTCTCCAGAAAAGGAGACTCCACAAACCCTCTGGAAGTTTGAGCCAATGCGTGCCTCTGGAAATAAACATATTTTGGGAAGAGGAAAACCCATGGGACAAGTTTCCTGTTTCCTATTGAATTTGGGCATTTGTTTTGGAAGAAGCCATGGGGTCACAGGGCTGAGCACACTGTAGTGACCCTTTTACTTTGGGAACATAGTGATGGACAGAAGAGTGAGTCTGTAGAGAGCCTAGAGATAAGTGCAGGAGAAGAGTCCCTGCAAAGCTGTGGTGAAGTGCATGAAGACTCCCATCTGTAGCCCATGAAGAATGAGAAGTCACGATATGGGAGTTGCCCTGAGGACATGGAGTAGGCAACTTATCCTGAAAAGAAACATGGGCTCTGAGGAAGGGAACTGGGCCAGTAGTGTTCAGCTGCTGGGATGACCCACAGTCTGAGGAAAACCCACATGGTTACCAGAGGAAGATCATAGAGGATTTGGTTCCTGGGGGGGATAGGACATTGTTGCCACAAAGGAAAAGGATTGATGGGTTTTTTCTACCTGAGGGGGAGGAGACAACAGAACTGGGCACGGGCATTTAAGAACTGTGTGATTGCTCTCTATATGTATTGTGAGGTAGAGTTTTTCTGTGATTTGAATTAATATTTAGTTTTCCCCAAATCGAGCCTGTCTCTTTTTGCCTATAAACTCGTAAGTATCAAGTGAGACCTCCCTGAAGTTTTCAGCTCATTAGCACTTTCACTAAATGTAAATGTACTAAATTAGCACTTTTCCCTAAATTAGTTAATTCTTCATGGATCTTGTCAGCATGGCCAACCAGAGAGACACATATGACTGTTGGAAAGTACAGGTTTCTCTAACACTGTTTAGATGAGCTGTCATTTTCAGACTCAGTCATGGGAGTCATTTAATGGGAAAGTCATCACCAACTGGAATAGCTGTTGAGCTGCCATTATCTTCTGAGGGATCTGCAGGCAGTGTGGATACATGAGCTAGAAACAAAATCCATGGTCACATCCAGAGCCACCTGTCTCAACAAACTTGAACTCTAGACAAGAGTCTTGCTGCTCTGAATTGTTCTACGTTCTAAAAGAAGGGTCAGTCTGACTCCTGGCACAAGCAGAAACTCACAAGAGAACAAAGTTACCTCAGGTTCAGGACCTGTACTTTCAACACCTTTAAAGACATGTAGCACCGAATAACTTCAGGAAAGCCAAATGGTTATGAAGGTCAAACATCCTCCCTGCTACGTGGGTATGGATATAAACTGATAGGGACACAACCTGGTCAACTTCAGCCCTCCTCTAGTGAGGAAAAAGTGACGCAGGTAGTAATAAGCTTAAGTGAAAGCAGAAGAAAAGCCCTAACTTCAGACATGGACTTCCAACCAGAATATTGGATGGGAAGCACAAGACTAAAAAAGTTCTGTCTTCCTTGTATCTGCATAAAAGCTGGTATTACCAGCTTTGCAAATTCACAAGGTAATTCTTGTAATATGAGGCTTTTTCTGTGACCTGAGCTTTATAAAAAAACCCCTCTGGATTGAACTCCTCTCATAAAGAAGCACTACCTCTTACCATTGAATTAATGCTAATGTAGCTCTCGTGTAAATGGTTGCTTCCATTATCTCAGCTAAGTAAGCACTGTACCAAAGAAAGTAAAGGCTGTTCAGAATATCTACCAACTGCAAAGCAAGAAGCAGTATCACACGAAGTACTTGGCAGCCATCAGTGATTTACAAGTACATGGTAGGCTTAAGAAATGACAACAGAAACCAATAGTCCAGCAGCACAGTGTTTTCTAACAATGTTAATTTAGTCCAGTTAAAATAAATATTTTATTTTTGGAGTCCCTAGTCAGCTAGTAACTCTACATGCCTTGACATCTGTCTGTACTTCTGTAAGACCTTTGATATGGTCCCCTAAAACATCCTTTTCTGTAAATTGGAGAGATAAGGATTTGATGGTAGTCTGATGGATGACGAACTGGTTGCATGGTCACAAGGTGTTTTGGCAAACTGGGGGTTAATCCAATTGAAGAGTCTGATTTTAAAAGAGTAATCCAGTAATCCTTGTAAGATGACTTAGATGGACAAGTACAGCATGGCAGAACAGCTGCCCCAGAGAAACATGACTTTTGCTGGGTTTGGTATGATTTACAACATAAGCATCCTGATCAAGTGCCTTGGAGATATGGAGGCTCAGCAAGCCTATCATCCCACAGGGACTACACAGGTGCAGGTTCATAGCTAGTATCTTTCTTATTCCTATACCACATCTGTATCATACAAAACACTGTGTAACATATAAGTAGAATGGCTTTAGTACGGTGGCACTTGAATGCTAAGGCTCTTTTTTAATTGACTTGGTGTCTAGTGACCTTTAACTTTTTGTTTTTAATCTTGAGTTGCATCTCATTAACAAAAGACAGAAGGAAATACAGGGGAAACCATTAGAGAAAAGTGAAGAAGTGCTTGGAGAAGAGATTAACATGCACATGAATTTGATGATTCAAAACACCCACTGGAAAAACAGCTGAGAAATGTTGTTTGTTGATGACTATTATTAATACTGTTACTATTGCAGCTGGACTCAAGAACTACTGAAAACCATTGTGGGTTTTGAGAAGCTGTGATAAGTATTTTTTTATTTAAAGACAGGCCCACTTGCTTTATTCTGAAGAATAACTCGCTGAGTGCTATGCAATTCAGTCTTCTGATTATGTGCTTGAAAAATTGGTGGTGTCATGCCAAGCTTGGCCTTTTTTCCCCATGTGGAACACATCTGAGTCCCAAATAGCACACTGAAAGAAAGCTAACAATATTGTTTGACCCAAAGCTTGTGCATCTCATGCATTTTCTTTGGCATGCAGGGAGATACTGTTGTGAATTCCTCACCATCTATACATTTTCCATGGTAGGGAGATTTCATCTAGCAGTTAGAGTAGGGCTTTCTTGATTTCTTCCTTAGCAGTTACTGACTTGTTAATAAGTTGTTCCCATATCATTCACATATCTCTGTTGCAAAGGGGAGTGTCTTCATCTTCTTTAAAATGTTAAGAAATACATAATTATATTAAGCTACATTAGAATTCTGTGTATCTCTTTTTAATTTTCAGAATAACATTGACTCCAAAGAAATGTTGAAGAGTATTAAACAGGTCGTTAAGAGGTTAGGAAACAGAAATTCCTGGCTTTTACTAGGACCAGAATAAGAAAATGCAAGAGACAGAATGAATAAGCTGCTCAAAGATGGATTGTGAATTTAACTAAGGCATAAAATAAGTAAGGTTTAAATTTTTGTGTTGCAAGTTTCAGATTCACTGAATCTTAGAATTATTAAAGTTTGTAGAGACCTCCAAGACCACCAAGTCCAACCATCAACCCAACACCATCATGCCCACTAAGTGCCACATCTACATGTTTTTTGAATGCCTCCAGAGATGATGACTTCACCACCTCCCTGGGCAGCCCATTCCAATACCTGACTATGCTTTCATGAAGGTATTTTTCCTAATGTTCTTTTGAGGCCATTTCCCCTTGTCCTATAGCTAGTGATGTAGGAAAAGAGACTGATCTCACCTCTCTACAACCTCCTTTCAGGTAGTTGTAGACAGCAATAAGGTCTCTCCTCAGCCTCCTTTTTTCCAGACTAAATAACCTCAGTTCCCTCAACCACTCTTCATAATGCCTGTCCTCCAGGCCCTTCACCAGCTTCATTGCCCTTCTTCAGACAAGCTCCAGCATAAAAAATTCCTTTTTGAATTGAGATGCCCAAAACTTAACCCAATATTCTAGGTGAGGCCTCACCCGTGCCAAGTACCAGGGGATGGTTACTTCTCTAGTCCTGCTGGCTATGCTATTTCTGATGCAGTTCAGGATGCTGTTAGCCTTCTTGATCACTTGGACACATGGCTGGCTTCTGTTCAGCTGGCAGTCAACCAAGCAGTTCTCCAGCCATTTTCCCCCAAGCCTGTAGTGTTTCATGAGCTTGTTGTGATCCAAGTGTAGAGGACAGCACTTGGCCTTGTTAAATCTCATACAATTGACCTTGGTCCATTGATACAGGGGTATTGTCCGGGTACATTGATACAGGGTACATTGTCCGGGTCAGATAAGGCAAAACATTTCTGCCTTCAAGCAGATGAACACACCCACCCAGTTTGGTGTCATCTGCAAACTTGCTGATGGGGCAATCAATCCATGTATTCAGATCCTTGATAAAGAGGTTGAACAAAATTGACCCAATACTGAGCCCTGGGGAACAGCTTTGTGATCAATCACCGATTTGATTTCATTTTGTTCAACACAACTCTCTGGGCTCACCCACACAGCCAGTTTTTACCTATTAGAGAACCTTAGACAGGTGTCTAAGCCATGAACTGCCAGCTTCTCTAGGAGATGCTGTGGGGCACTGTGTCAAAGACTTTACTGAAGTCTAGATAAACAACATCCACAGCCTTCCCCTGGTCCATAAGGTGAGTGCTCTGGTCACAGATGGTGATCAGGTTGGTCAGGCAAGACCTGCCCTTTGTAATCCATTCATTGCTGGCTGGCCCTGATCCCCTGTCTGTCCTGCACATGGTGGGTGGCTGTGCTCAGGATGAGCTGCTCCACAATCTTCCCTGGTACCAACATCAGGCAGAAGGACCTGTAGGTGTCCGGATCTCCCTTTCCCCCTTCTTGTGGATGGCATCACATTAGCAGCCTCTAGTCATCCTTGTGGGTGTTCAGGTGGCACAGCAGGGCACTAACTGCTTTGTCTTGGATTATGGGAAGTGTGTCCTGCTCTCCATCCCTGTCCTCTAGCTCAGGAGGTTGAATACCCTGAGGATAACTGGACTGGTCATTATAGACTGATGCGAAGAAAGCATTAAGTACCTCAGCCTTGTCCTCGTTCATGGTGATGATGTTCCACTTGATATCCAGTAAGGGGTAGAGATTCTGCCTGATCTGTTGATGTATTTGTAAAACATTTTTTTCTTGTCCTTCACTACAGTGGTCAGACTGGGATTTTGCCTTTCTGGTTTCCTCTCTGCATGTCCTAGTTAGATCCCTGTGTTCTTCTTTAGTTGTCTTCCCTTTGTTCCAAACATGGCAAACTTGTTTTTTCCTGAGGCCCAGAAGGAGACTGCAGAATGGCTTAGCAAAGCATTGTAATTTTATCTATTATAACTAGAGGAGCCTTAATTTTCTTGCCAGAACTTACATACTTCTAGTGTGCATAACTAGAGTTTGAGAATACTGTTGTCTAAAATGCGTGTATTTCACTAATCAAAAGTTTAGAGAAGAGCAGAAATAAGCAGCATTCGTAAGTGAAAGTAGAACAACACAGTCCACTATATACATTATATACAGTGATATTACTGATTAATTTCAAAATCAACAAAGATTTTACCTACTTCTACCAAAATGAAAGAGTAAGACTTCCATGTACCATTCTCTGAGTTGCTTTTATCTTCCTGAGAAGAACTCCATAGTGGCTATTAATTTTTGCCTGCAACACACACACTTGGCAGTTTTATGTGTATATCTAAAATATACATTATTTTGGGCATGTTCATGTACACTACTCTCTCAGTTGTTTTACAATCAAAACAACAGGGGGATATTTATGCTCTGTAGATGTGTGTGCTTCTATACTAATATTTACTCATAAATGTAGTAAGATTTATACAAGAGAGATAATCTTATATATTGCAGGTCGTTTATAGTAGAATGTCAGGCAATGGCATACAAGACCTGTTTGTGTGTAAGATCACATACAAGAGTCATACCAATGCCATGTGAAAATCTCTAAAGAGCCTACCTGTCATCCAGAAATCATAGAATCATAGAACAATTAGGGATCAGAAGGGACCTCAAAAGATCATCTAATCCAATCCCCCTGCCACAGCAGTATCACCTAGATCAAGTCGCACAGGAGCAGATCCAGGGGGGTCTTGAATGTCTCCAGGGAAGAAGACTACACAAACCCCCCCAGGCAGCCTGTTCCAATGCTTCGTTACCCTCACTGTGAAGAAGTTCCTTCTGGTATTTATATGGAACCTCCTGTGTTCCAGCTTGCACCCATTGCCCCTTGTCCTATCACTAGATGACCTTGAGAAGAGCCTGGCTCCATCCTCCTGACACCCACCCCTCACATATTTGTAGGCACACAGCCAGCTCTTAAATCTGAGGAAAAATGTCACAAATACATTATTAGAGAAATACCTTTCATTCTGCATGAAATTTAGAAATGTATTTGGGGAACAAAACTTGAATGAAAACCTTGCACAGCTCTCGACATAAGTAGGACAGCTTCAATAAATGGGTTTAGTGAACACGAGACCCTGTGCCAAAATTTTGACTTGAAAAGGCTAAAAATGTCAACTTCTTTTTCATAAGGGAGTTATAATGTCACAGTTGCACTTTCCGGTTTTAAACCAGACAGTAACTTTTTACCCAGCATTTTCTGAGATTCACCAATAGACTAACAAGTTTAAAGATAGGAGTGGAGATAGTCAGCTCATGCACAACACGGTGCTTAAAAATAGCTGTAGCTCATGGAATTTTTGTGGAGGTAAGAGAGAGGAAGAATAAAGTCTCAATCTCTATCCAGAAAACAAGTGGAAACTGTTTATTTAAAATACAAGATCAGTACATTGCAGGACACTTCTAAACAGTGCCAGTGTATTCACAACAAAACATGGTTATCTGAACAACAGCAGAAATATAAAGGTAATTATAATCCATCTTCCTCAAGGTTGGCTTGTGTAGCAACTTCACTAAAGCTATATTCTTCTCCAAATCATATACATCCCAGAATGCAGCTTAGGATCATCAGACAGTAGAAAAAGATCTGTCCCTCTGTTCAGTGAATCTTAGCACAGACAGCTCGTGGTATGAAGCTTGCAGGCTCAAGCACCACTCAGTATCAGTTTTGGAAAATATATGTTCACTTTCATAAAGCTAAGTATCTGCATTATGATCAATGTGCCCCAGGCTCAAGAAATAGTAGGTTCCTGTAAAGATAATAAAGTCTTGTTATTTTCAAGAGCAGCTATAGAAGCTAAGTGTTGGTGTACTGGTCTGCTATACAGGTCACATCTGGATGCGTCTCCACATCAGGAAGATACTGGAGACATGTCTTCCTCATCTCTGGAGCCTGAAACACTTAGGAAATGCTCTGAGCTTCTCACCTTGAACAGAAATCCTCTTGGAATAAAACCCCTTCTCAATATAAATCAATAGAAGAGAGATCACAAGTGCTACCACTATATCAGCATTTTAAGACAACACTAAAACCAGTCTGGTAGCAATGATCAAGCAGTTTGTTTATTCATATTGACAGTCTGTTCCAAGAAATAGGATAGTGGATCTTGTTGACTTTTTTCTTTCTGTGCCTTCCCAGACACTCCTTGTTCTCAGAACTGTTTATATCAACATCAAAGACAGCTGAAATACAGGAAATATGTTACTACACCAGTCAAAATCTCTTCATTGAACTTAAAAACAAAATAATTTATTTTCTTCAGGTGTTGAAAATCATATATGTCAAAAAACCTATTGCAATCATGGGTACAATTGCAACAGTTGTCTGACCTCTTCATCCTCATTAAAACAACTTGCAGGCAAGAACAGCTGGGCTCATTTGAAGCTGGGTGATAGCTTAGGTGATCGAACCCCATTTCAAAACTGATTCACAGTATGAATGTTTCTGAACAGTCCATGGCCAGTCACTCTCCCCTCTGTGCCTGGCAGGATCACAGAGCAGATCCTCCTCAAGGCTCTGCTAAAGCAAACAGATAATAATAATAAATAAAAATAAATCCACATAATAAATAAATAATAAATAAATAAATAAAAAATAAATCCACAATAAATGGATAATTGGTAGCAGTCAACATGGTTTCACCAAGGGCAAATTCTCCCTGACCAATGTGGTGGCCTTTTGTGATGGAGTCACAGCCTTGGTGGACAGAGGTAGACCAACAGATGCCATCTGTCTGGACATGTGCAAAGCATTTGACACTGTCCTGTCCTGCACAACATTCTGATCTCTAAAGTCGAACAGTATGGATTCGATGAACAGACCCCTCCTTGGTTAAGGAGCTGGCTGGATGGTCACACCCAAAGAGTTGTGATCAGTGGCTCAGTGTCCAAATGGAGAGGTGTGCTCAAGGACCAGTACTCAGACGAGTGCTATTTAATGTCTTTGGTGGTGACATGGACAGTAAAATTGAATGCACCGTCAGTCAGTTTGCTGATGACACCAAAGGGTGTAATAAAGTCAACACACTGGAGGGAAGGGAGGCCATCCAGAGGGACATTGACAGGCTCACAAAGTGGGCTTGTGCAAACTATGAAGTTCAACAAGGGCAAGTGCAAGGTTCTGCACCTGGGTTGAGGCAATCCCATGCAGGAATACAGATTGAGAGGAAAAAGGATTAAGAACAGCCCTGAGGAGAAGGACTTAGTGGTGGGGGCAGGCTTTAAGTTTCACAGGAGTCGTCACTGTGTTCTTGCGGCCCAGAAAACCAACCATGTCCTGGGCTGCATCAAAAGAGTCGTTGACAATATGTTGAGGGAGGTGATTCTCCCACTCTACTCTGCACTTGTTAGACCCTCACCAGGAGTATTGTGTCCAGTTCTGGAGTCCTCAACATAAAAGGACATAATGCTCATGGGAAGTGCCCACAGGAGAGCAATTNGCTCATGGGAAGTGCCCACAGGAGAGCAATTCAAATTCTCAGAGGGCTGGAGCACTTCCCCTGTGAAGACAGGCTGAATAAGATGGAGTTGTTCAACCTGGAGAAGAGAAGGCTCTGAGATGACTTTTTAGCAGCTTTCAAATCTCTGAAGGGGGCCTACAAGAAAGCTGGGGTAGGGCTTTTTACATGGGTGTGTAGTGAAAGGGGTACAGGCTTGAAGAGAGGAGATTTAGGTCACACATTAGGACAAAACTCTTTCCTGTGAGGGTGCTGAGATGTTGGAACAGGTTGCCCAAGGAAGTTATGGCTGTCGCAATCCCTGGAAGTGCTGAAGGCCAGGTTGGATGGGGCTTTGGACAACCTGATCTAGTGAAGGTGTCCCTTCCTATGCAAGGGGATTGAAACTAGGTGATCTTTAAGGTCCTTTCCAACCCTAGCCGTTCTATGATCCTAACTTAAAAGCATACAGTTATGGAGGATTCTTTTTAATTAATAATATATTTGAGAACAAAAATCCTACAGTAATTTCATTTCTTATTTGATGGCTTTGAATACTTCTTTTTATTTTATTGTGCACAATCTATGTTGGGCTATGTTTAGTTTACAGTTTCACAGCACAGAACAAAACAAAAAACTTACAATGCATGGTGTGGCATACATTGCTGAAGCGGTGAGATATGACAAATGATGAATTTTTGTGGGATTACTATACACCATGGACAATGTGATAACATGAAAGGCCAAAGGACAAAATCAGAGGTACCTTAATCATCCAGAAAGTATCCTAATTATCCTGAAGTGAATTTTGTGATCTGTTTCATACTGTTATGAAGCAGAATGGTCTCAGGCAAATGCAGTTCCAGCTGAGCATTTAGTTGGCGTTAAGAGTGCTACACCTTACCTCCACAGGTGTTACTGAGTGAGCACTCATTTATTTCAACACTCCAAAGATAAATCAGTTTATACTGTAAGCATGTATGAACATCCCACAAAAGTTTCACACCAGCTGAAGTATCAAAGTGGTCTCTCTTAGTTCTAGATGTCAAATCATATAGGAGAAGAAACATGAAAATCTACATCCAAAAAACTGTATGCCTGATAATTATTCAATGAGCTCTATAATATATATATTTGAGTAATGAATTCAGTATTTAGCTGGAGCATCTGATACAACATGACAACAAAAAATATCATAAAATACTTTCAACATCAGTATCACAACTTACAGTATTCTATAGTCATTTGGACCATCACTGCATCATCAGTGTCTGTCCTTTATCACAGAAAATGAATCTCCACTTTCTTCCAAGGACTGAAAACGGGACCAAATAAGAATTTGAGACTATAGTCAGATAAATTTCTGTAGACAGCAGTTGAGAGGGGTCACTAGCTTGGCAGAATACATTGATAAATACATTGAATGTAAACTTTGTAAGTCACTGTCTTAATACTTCATACTTGTCTGTCTACATGTATTTACTGAGTTCAAATAGTTAACTCTTCTGATAGGTATTTATGGTACTGCTATACACCAAAACATACATTTCAGTCATGTGTACTACATCTGTAAAATACATCAGTGCAAGAGTCTGGTATCTTGCATTTGAGAAGGCTGCTTTATGTGAGGTCTAAATATATGTTTAAATATACGTTTAGTCACATTCAAGAAGATCAAGATGACACAAGAATGTCTTCCATAGCAAGAATGCAGTATTGACTGATATTTATTAGCCAAAATAAATAAATAAATAAATGAATGAATGAATGAATAAATGAATAAATATTTATTAGACTCAAACCACAGACTTTGTTCTTTGTCCAATGGATGCATCTAATCATGCGGGTTTTGCATGGTCATGTGTTACTCGTAGGTGTGGCCCAAAACACATCTCGTGATCTTAGCATGCAAATGTAAATCTTAAAGAATGCACAGACTCCTCTGGCCCAAAATAGTCTAGAGCAGCTCTAACTTCTGAGATTAGCAGAGTGCAAGAACAGTGCAATGTAATTGCTAATTAATTTACTGTAGAAATCTTAGATAAAAACAACATCCTTGCCAACTTGCTAAATTTGGCAGTCTGATGTGTCAAAACAGAAGCTGTCTGTGCCTCTGCCTTGCAAGCTGAAAATTACTGATATACTCTCTGCATCCTTTGTGGTTGCAAATGAATAACTTGTTCACATGGTACACTTATCTTAGTGAAAATTGCCAGGTACTTCTTATAGATAAACAGGCTGTTTTTCCTTGTCACTGTTCAGTGGCTGCACTTCATTCACTCAACTTGCCTCTCATGCTACTCATTTAAATACCACTCAGTGTCAATTCCTAATGCAGTTTTGAGCAGAAAATGACACAGCTGATACGCAAATGAACAAGGCTTTCTTAGGAAAACTACCTCAACATGTCCTGCATGTGCTGGGAATTGGCAAATTTGCTAACTACTGAAGAATCAAATGTGTGATAGCTATTTATGCTGTTGCCCACCTTAAGCCAGGTTGAATAACTAAGCTCCACCTCAACACTCATCATTATTAAAGCTCAGCTTTTGCTCCCTTTAGACCCACAGTTTGGCTAGCCCACTTAAATGCCATGTCAAAGCTTGCAGTTATCCTGGACCTGGCTACACCAGTCTATCTGTGAGCATCTCAGAGGACACCGGTTGCCACTGAGATATCTGCCCTTTTGGAGAGAACAGCTAAAATGTTTGTTCTCTAAACCTCTTGAGTGATTCAGCACTGGATGAAAAGGAATGGTGCCTATCTTTTCCAAATAACATTCCTTATGTACCTGGCACAGACAATTTACACCAGTGACAACTGATTTTAAGAGAAAGGATCGTTCTCTGTCTGATGGCATGGTGAGGCAGGAAGCCTTGTTTTGCCAAGCTAGCAGGACTTTCTCAGTTTTTGAAGTCCCAGAGAATGTATGTAAGTGGCTGTGGAGGCCAGGCAAGATTTTGCCTTAGTAGAGTTTATGCTGGCTACCACTGATGCTAGTTGCCACTGTGCTAAGCAGTATGTACATAACTGATGGGCATTGCTCAGACACTCACATTTTCAAAAACCTTTAGTCATTCTGACACAGCAGTTTCCTTTTTATTAATTGAAATCTACTTACTCTAAGATATAAAAATATTTTTAGAACCCGACCATTAGGATTTGCCAAGTGATGACAAACCTCCTGTCATTTAAGCTTGTAGTGCAGTACATTTCTGTGCAGAAACCAAGACAGATCTCATGGGTTTATGTGGAAAGACTAGGACACAAGAGCAACAACACTCAGGAAATACATTGCCTAACAACTTCTAATACTGAAAATCTGGAAAAGTTCCAATTTTAAAGGAATACAGCCTGATCTACACATTTAGCATGGGCAGTTTAAGAGCACAATAATGACACATACTGCTTTGAAATTCACCTTTTTACATCGCCTGCAAATTTTAAACCCTCTCAGATTAATAAAGGGCTAACATTTGCCAGTTTTGGAGATGATAAATAGGCATGATGCCATCAATTGCATGACTAGCTATAAAGAAACAAGGTTCCCTCTCTCTTCTATTTGAATAGAAGGGTCGGGTGCCATTTTAAGTCTAGGAAGATCATGCATGACATTCAATCTAAATTACAGAATGTTTGTGTCATGTTTGTAACAGCCAAACATGGGTCTGCAAGACCACACCCGGTGAAAGATTGGTTGCTCTTCAAGGGTAAATCTCTGTGTTCCAGAGGCTAGCACCCAAGTGTACAGCTGTAGTTTAAAACATGGTAGGACTTCTCATTCTATTCACTGTCTACATGGCTAGGATTTCCAACATGGAGATTTTCCTATTGTGTTTGTGCCTTTGTAAGTACTTCACATTTCAAAAATAAAAAGTGTCCTTCAGGGGACTCTGAAGAAGATTAGAAAAAAACCCTCAAACTATGTTCTACTCCTGGACTTGAATGGGGAATAGATATCCAATTTGGGCCACATTGGCAGTGTTGGGATACAAACATTGCAAATCTCAACACAGAAACCGTCTACTTTCCTCTTTTTTTCTGAGCAGACTGTCCTGACAAAGCGGCCATCTGCCAGTAACCTCTTTTCCCTGGCTTGCACTCCTGACACAATGGAGTAGTTGTCCTGGGGCATTCATGAAGATCCTCACAAAAAACAGAGAAGTGAGGAAGAAACCAAGAAATACTTTGCATCCAATCACAAACTCTAAGTTTTGCAAACTTGCTGTTTTCAAACTGATAAAAATCAGCAAGTATCAGCCAGGCAAGACCTATCCAGAGATTTTCGCCGAGGTACAGGAAACAATGCTAGTCATCTGAAGTGCCAGAACTGTTCATGAATGCTTCCAGTTCTAAGATAATTACTTATTCTGGGAACCACATGGTAAGGCATGAAAGAGTTTTGACAGTTTATTCATCAGTTCTATTAACAAAACAAAATAATGTTTCACAAAAAGACAACATTCATTTCTCTTAGAATCTGTTTTTCTTCAATAACTCCAAGATCAAACAAATCCACTTTGTTCCTGCTTATCCTTCCAGATACCTGAAACTCTGTCAGAACATCTACAATTCCAAATATTAAGACACACCATTCACTATTCAGAAAGTGGAAAAAAAAGTGCAAAATTTATGACAGGGTCTTAGATATATGATAACCAGGAAACCAACATCACAGAGAGATGTAAGCTAGAAGCAGAGGCAACACACCTTGTACAACTCAGGACATAAAACTCAAGCACATAAGCATATTTAGAACCGTGACATTTAAAAACTATACAATATGTGTATTTCACACTCAAGCTGTGGCACTCATGTGCTAATGGAAATTACCAGACCTTGATGACTGACAACGTCAGTCCTTCCTAAGAAAAAGGAAGCAACTTTGTAATTGTTTGATGAGGATTTGCCTGACTCTTGACAAATTGTTTCTAACAGAAAATGACATTCTGGGACAAGAAAACCTTGACTTCAGGAGACACTCAAAGAGCTTTCATTTCATTTAGAACTTGTTTTTCACAGCTTGTGAGAACTGTTTCAAAATGCGTGAAGTACAAAGGAAGCAAGGGACTGGTTTGCTCAAAGAAAGTACGAATTAATATTTAAAATCAGTTGATACTGGGACCAATCAGGAAGAAGGTGGGGCTTCTGAGTGAGGATTTGCAGTCTTGGCTGTGGTCATGAACCAGTGTCTTTGGTGTCACTGCTGATCTGGACCATCTCTCTCACAGACCATTTTTTCTTTCATGCTGCTGGACTTCAGGTGGTTAATGCCCAGTACAGCCAGCTATGGGGTACAGATTAAATGAGATGAACTGTCATTTCCAAAAGACCCTAAAGTGGTGTCCTGCTTAGCTGTACTAAGGGGAACTGCATTTTGTCTAAAGCCCCATGGCACGAGCCATACCAAGGACCTTGTGTATATCCTGAAAAGCAACCAGCCAAGCCTTTTAACACAGGAACCTGTTTCTTTCTGGGTCATATGAAGATGATGAAACCACATGACCAAGGCAAAGCTAAGAAAAGAACTAAATTTACATCCTAAAGAGGAGTACCGCTAGAAGTATAAAAGACTAAACAGTTTCCCAATAATCACTGCCATTTGTGTCTTCATTCTGCTACTAGTGCTGATATGGAGATACCTTGTGAGGCACTCACAGGCAACAAAATAATAACCTGCAGTGCTTTCTTCACTAGTTACTGTAACAGTAATATTTTATAGCATGTTTTTCAAAAAGACATCCCTGTGTTCCACTGGAAAATGAAAAAAAAGCAGTTGCAGCCACTGTCACTTGTCCATGCAGTGGCTCCTCGCTGCACAGAAAAGCACTGGCTGTTCCGTATTTTAGGGGAGATGAGCAATCATCATAGTTCAAATGTAGTTCAGTACCTGTTGCCATGAATGATACCAAAGCTAAGTGCAAAACTAAGCAGCAGCAATGACAGAGAAGAGCTGCTAGTAAGACTATGGCATCTCCAGTGAGTAAAGCAGGATTATAAACAGTTATTAACCGAAATGAGAGATTGCTCATAGCCTCACTCTACCTAACACATCAAATGTATTTTCGCCCACCACCAGGAACTGATATTCTGTTTTTTCTCCAATCTGTACAAAAATTAGTTCCCTAAAATGTTCCTCCATTGTCTTCTTTCACATGTAGTGTGACACTTGGGATTTAGCTAAGAGAATGTAGCAGCCTGTAAAAAGAAAACAAAGACCTAAAGATTAATACTTTTAATTTTTTACAGGAACTGAATCTTCAGAAAAAATTCTTAGAATTTGGTTATTTTTCTCCCCTTAAACATGAGCAAAGATACAAACACATTGTCACTGAAGAAAAGGTATTCAGTGCAAACCCATTTGAACATAAAATGGAGGAAACCTGTTTATTGTGGTAGTAATTTGTGTGGTTTTGAACTTTCCCCATCTATGTCCAGTGGAGGTATGAAGGAGGCAGAGCTGGACTTGTCTCAGCTGTAGAAAAGGAGATATCTGGTCACCACAAAGGTAGATAGATGCAAAAATTGTCCAAGAGAGGCTACAGAGTTTTCATATTTGCAGATATGTGAACTCAGTTACTCAAGAACCCAAACAGATGGCCCTGCTCTGAAAAGGGGATTACAACAAAGACTTCAGGAAATCTTCTCCAACTTGAATCTCTCAATCAGTACTACATTTGCTGGGATCTTAACACAGCAGTTAAGGGGCAGTCTAGAAGGTTTGTAGTGTATTGAGAATTGTTTTTTATCACAATTGGTCGGTGAGCCTACCAGGGGTGAGGCTTTTCTTGATTTGCAAATAGGGTAGACCTGGTGGGTGATGTGGTTGTTGGAGGCTGTCTGGGAGGCAGTGATCATGACAACATTAAGTTTTCAATTAATAATGG